>OY856413.1:806612555-807000055 GCA_963693085.1 Alisma plantago-aquatica | reverse complement strand
TCTCCGGCAATTCTTGACACAACCTCCAGAAGCCAAAGACGTCACTCTTTGAAGGTGTGTATAATGCTAGTGATTAGTGTTGGTGGTTTGGATGATGGACTCCTCAATTTTCGGCTGAAGTCAGTTGATTTGCTAGTTGTCTTTGTTTTCTCCTTTCCTTGTTCATTCTGGAGGTCCATATCAGGACTCTCTAGGTTTTTTCGGATGTTTATCATCCCAGTTTTGTAGGGGCGCAGACCTCTGTACCTTAAGTTTTGGTTTCATTTAATAGCAACAGGATTTTTTACCGATCAATATATATATATATATATATATATATATATATATATATATATATATATATATATATATATATATATATGTATATATATATATATGTATATACATATTACATATATATATATATATATATATATATATATGTATATATTTATATATTTATATATATATATATGTATATATGTATATATGCATATGTATATATGTATATATGTATATGTATGTATATATGTCTATGTGTATATGTATATATGTATATATATATATATAGATATATATATATGTACATATGGATATACATACATATACATACATATACATATATATAAATATGAATATACATATATATACATATGAATATACATATATATACATACATATACATATATACATATACATACATATACACATATATATATACACACATATCAATACATATATATACATATATATATACATATATACATATATATATACATATACATAGAGTCACGCTAGAATACACTCGAGTGTACGGATCGCACGAATACACTCAAATGTGTTTTCATATCAAGACTATTTTTTGCAAAATGTAAACCGTTGATCTTCACCGTCATACTATATTAGGCTACATACAAATTTTGAGCCCATTTGGATGAGTGTAAGTCACTCATCCAAGGGCAACAAAATCGACGCGCGAAACTAATTTGAAATACATAATTTTTGCGGTCTTCATAACATGAGCTATAGATATCCAAATGTGCTCAAATTTTTCGTATGAGTTGTTCACGAGATGTTTAAAAAGATCAACGGATTAGATTTTCAAAAAAAATATTGCATCATGAAAAACTACTTGAGTGTATTCCGCTCTGGATACACTCGAGTGTATTCTAGCCTGACTCCATATACATATATACATATATACATACATATAAATATATACATATATATATCTATGTAATATATATATATATATATATATATATATGTGTGTAATAAATATATATATATGTATATTATATATATGTATATATATTATATATATTATATATATATGTATGTATGTATATATATAAATATGTATGTATATATATATATAGAGAGAGAGAGAGTCGGGGTAGAATACACTCATATATACATATATATAATATAATATATATATTATATTATATATATATGTATATATTATATATATATGTATATTATATATATATATGTATATATGTATATGTATATATATATAGAGAGAGTCAGGCTAGAATACACTCGAGTGTACAGATCGCACGAATACACTCAAGTGTGTTTGCATATCAAGACTATTTTTTGCAAATGAAAACCATTGATCTTCACCGTCATACTATAAATAGGCTATATACCAATTTTGAGCCCATTTGGATGGGTATAAGTCGCACATCCAAGGGCAACAAAATCGACACACGAAACTAATTTGAAATGCATAATTTCTGCGGTCTTTATAACATGACCTATAAATGTCCAAATGTGCTCAAATTTTGCGTATGAGATGTTCACAAGATGTTTAAGAAGATCAACGGATTAGATTTTTGAAAACATATTGCATCATGAAAAACTACCTGAGTGTATTCTGCTTAGAATACACTCAGAGTGTATCTGGAGCAGAATACACTCAAGTAGTTTTCCATGATGTAATATTTTTTTGAAAAATCTAATCCGTTGAACTTCTTAAACATCATGCGTACATCTCATATATAAATTTTGAGCCCATTTGGACATTTATAGGTCATGTTATGAAGACCACAAAAATTATGCATTTCAAATTAGTTTCGTGCGTCGATTTTGTTGCCCTCAGATAAGTGATTTATACTCATCTAAATGAGCTCAAAATTTGCATGTAGCCTAATTATAGTATAACAATGAAGATCAATGGTTTACATTTTGCAAAAAAATAGTCTTGATATGCAAACACCACTTGAGTGTAGCGTGCGATCTGTACACTCGAGTGTATTCTAGCCTGATTATATATATATATATATATATATATATATATATATATATAGGGCAACGATCCAGTGAGAAGCATATCTTGGTGAGAGCATGAGAGGCATTTGAATAACTCTCCACATAGATCATTTTTTCATAATCCAACCGTATAGAATATAAGTATACATTAATATTTACCTTCCTACAAAATTTCATCACCATCCGATTTGTAGATCATTCACAACAACAGAATACTTTTCGATGCTCTTTATTGAATTTTCATGCTGACCGTTAGATGTAAAAAGTGTATATTGTACATATGGACATGTAATCAATGTCTGATTGCAATGATTTTTTGTGAGAAGGTAAATGAAATAATGCTTTTTCCATCTATACGGTTGGATTTTTAAAAACAGCTCACCGTAGGATGTTTCTCACTGGATCGCTACCCCTATATATATATATATATATATATATATATATATATATATATATATATATATATATTTCTCACTGGATCGCTACCCCTATATATATATATATATATATATATATATATATATTTCTCACTGGATCGCTACCCCTATATATATATATATATATATATATATATATATATATATATATAGTCAGGCTAGAATACACTTGAGTGTACGGATCGCACGAATACACTCAAGTGTGTTTGCATATCAAGGCTATTTTTTGCAAAATGTAAACCGTTGATCTTCACCGTCATACTATAACTAGGCTACATACAAATTTTGAACCCATTTGGATGAGTGTAAGTCACTCATCCAAGGGCAACAAAATCAACGCGTGAAACTAATATGAAATGCATAATTTTTGCGGTCTTCATAACATGAGCTATACATATCTAAATGTGCTCAAATTTTGCGTATGAGTTGTTCACGAGATGTTTAAGAAGATCAACAGATTTTATTTCCAAAAAAATATTGCATCATGGAAAACTACTTGAGTGTATTCCGCTCCGGATACACTCGAGTGTATTCTAGCCTGATTATATATATATATACATACATACTTACATATATTGTATTTCCCTATTTATGTTTCTATATTTCTTTGTAATATAACCCTAGGTGTATTAAGCCTATTAGGGTTGTATGGTTCCCTTGTTTTATCATTTCCCTATTTTAAAAGAGGAGTGTACCTCTTAATAATATCAATCACTACTACTTTCAACATGTATCTTCTACGATGTTATCACATATCATGGTTGTATAGGCGGCTACGCAACCAGGCGTTGCCTGGGGATGCCCAGACCGCCTAGGCGCCCAGGCAGAGGCCCAGGCGTTTATATATATATATATATATATATATATATATATATAGATAGATAGATAGATAGATAGATAGATAGATAGATAGATAGATAGATAGATAGATTAATTTAATGGATGGGTGTAAAATTTATGAAAAATAAAGTTAAATCAGTAGATGGTTAAATAATATCAAAATTAGTACATAAATAAACACAAATCAGTAGATAACTAAATAAAAATAGTAGCTAAATAAATACAAATAAGTAGATGAGTAAATACAACTAAGTGGATAAATAAATACAAATCAGTTGATCAATAAAGTTACATCAGTAGATGATTATATAATTTCAAAATTAGTAGATAAATAAATTCAAATGAGTAGATAACTAAATAAAAAATAGTAGACGAATAAATTCAGTAGATGAATAAATACAAATTAGTAGATGAATAAATACAAATCAGCTGATAAACTAATATAAATCAGTAGATGATTAAATAATACCTAAATCAGCATATAAATAAATACAAATAGTAGATGAATAAATGCATTAAATATGAATCAGTTGATAAACTAATATAAATCAGTAGATGATTAAATAATTCCTAAATCAGCACACAAATAAATACAAATAGTAGATGAATAAAATACAATAAATACAAATCAGTTGATAAATAAAGTTAAATCAGTAGATGATTAAATAATATTGAAATCAGTACATAAATAAACACAAATCAATAGATAACTAAATAAAAACAGTAATAAATAAAAACAAATAAGTACATGAATAAATACATAAGTGGAAAAATAAATACGAATCAGTTGATAAATAAAGTTACATCAGTAGATTCTTATATAATTTCAGAAGTAGTATAACTAAATTCAAATGAGTAGATAGCTAAATAAAAAACAGTAGATGAATAAATGCAGTAGATGAATAAATATAAATAAGTAGATGAATAAATACAAATCAGTTGATTAACTAATATAAATCAGTGTTGATTAATCAATTCTCAAATCAGTACATAAATAAATACAAATAGTAGATGAATAAATATAATATATACAAATCAGTTGATAAATAAAGTTAAACAGTTGATAACTAAAGTAAATCAGTAGATGATTAAATAGTATCAAAATCAATACATAAATAAACACAAATCAGTAGATAACTAAATAAAAACAGTAGATAGATAAATACAAATAAGCATATGAGTAAATACAATTAAGTAGCGCATGGGCGGGTCGCCTAGCCCGCCTGGCCCGCCTAGCACGCCTGGCATAGCCTTTGATGCTGGGCGCCCAGAGATGGAGACCCCATTGGCCGCCTGGGCGCCCGCCCGTACAACACAGTCACATATAGACCTAAATCTTCATAATATAGTGGTAACTTTACAAGGGCAAGTAGACGTCTATGGGTTTTATCATAGTTCAAATGAATCGATCTTCAAATTTCACACTTCTGGGATAACATTTAAAACCAGCAATTCTCAAGGTATTTCGTTGTTCATAAAATTTGAACCCTCTTCACTCTGGCCAATATCGAGTCTCAGAAGTGTTTAAGTTTTTAAAAATAAAAAAATTGTCAGTAATGCTAAAAAATTGACTAGACGAGATCCATACTTGTTGAGGCGCCCGACTAGTCGGCGACTAGTCGGCTGGTCGTTTTGGTGGCCAACAACTGGCCTGTCGCCTGGGTTTTTCATCATATTGAGCGTCCGCCCAAACCGACTGGTCGACTAGTCGGCCGACTAGTCCGACTGGTCGGCTGGTCACCCTGTAAGTCGGCCGCTTATTTGGTGGGCCCAACAATTTTCTTTAATTTTGTTTAACTAATTATATATTACTAATATATATATAACTAATTATATAAGTATATAACTATATACTTATAGTTATATAGTATATATAGCTATAACTATATAAGTATATAACTATATATATTACTAATATATAACTAATTGTATATTACTAATATATATAACTAATTATATAAGTATATAACTATATACTTATAGTCATATAGTATATATAACTATAACTATATAAGTATATAACTATATACTTATAGTTACATAGTATATATAACTATAATTATATAAGTATATAACTATACATATTACTAATGTATATTACTAATATATAACTAATTATATATTACTTATATTTAACTAATATAGTTAAATAGTATGTATAACTATAATTATATAAGTATATTACTATATATATATTACTATATATATTACTAATATATGAGTATATAACTCGCATATTTTTGTATATATGTATATAACTATATATTACTAATATATATAACTAATTATATGGAGAAAAAAACCTACGCCTGGGCGGCCGACTAGTCGGCCTGGTCGGCCTAGTCGGCCCGGTCGCCCAAGGAATCAGGGTGACCGACTGGCCACCTTGACAAGTATGACGAGATCTAAAAGTTATTATGATAATCGTTACTCAAAGAAACACAAAACTTAAGTTTCGTTTTTTATATTTAATTATTACTTTATTTTAATTGTAATTGTAACTAATATTGAGATGATGGTGAACATATCAATACCTACTCAATTCAAGCTTCAGTTATTTTTGTAATGTAAAACTTACAAGAGCATCATTATATGATTTTTTGGAAAATCAAGAACAAAATTGAATCTAGCATAATCATATTTAGCGAGCATTTTCCAAATTTTGAGAACTTTTTCACTTTTGCATTTATTATGGTCAAGAAAATCAAATTTTTTTAAGTTTATGAAACATCTATTTGCATATGCCTTTGTAAGACAAATTTTCCCATGGGTTTACATTACTAGTATGTTTAGATAAATAAGACATTCCAAAGTTATATTATAGAGAGGAGTATATAAGAATGTTTTATATGCAACATGTGTATATTATGCAAATAGTTTTCATAATTTGTCCCTAATGTTGATTATAGCTTTTAGTAAAACTTCAAGGTAATAACTGATGACTTGCATCAAACCTATCAAACTCCTCATTCTCTTATTGTAGCTAACATAATTAGAAAGACTAATAACTTGCTTTTACTATTGATAGAGCACACTTTTAAATAGCACTACGGGTGATAGCTAATAACCTATTTACATGATGTGGGAGTAATTCCAATATACATGAAATATAAAAGAAACTTGTTTGAACTGAATCTTTTAGCACTACCCCTCAAGTTGGTGCATGTATATGATAAGCACCAAGCTTGTTGCATAAGAATTTCACTCAGAGACTTAGCGACCAGATCTTCTAGTTGATCTTTTGACTAGACCGGAGTGGGTTGATCAACTAATCTTGTATTTTTGACAAAAAAAAATGACAATAGACTTCTTTCAAGGAATGTGGTTTCCTCAAAATCATCAAATTTCAAAAAACACGATTTCGGTGGGATCTACTATCAAATCATGCAACTATGTCGATAGGATTGCATCTATCCAAAATTTTGATTAAAAATGATGTTTTGATATATTTTGCTAATTTCATGGATTCAAGGGATTTTTACAAAAAAAAATCGATGGAAATTTGGACAATTGAAATCCTTGGTGGTGTTGTCGTTATTTGTAGAGGAGAAAAGGGGGATTTGGGTGGTTTTAACATTTAGAGCTTAAATCCTCCTAGATCAAGTAAATATATTTACTTGCGTTCTCCATTTTTTTGACAAATAAAAAATTTCGATGTAAATTTTGACAACCGTAATCTTGGTGTTGTTGTTGCTATTTGAAGAGGAGAAAAAGGGGATCTGGGTGGTTTCAACATTTAGAGCTCAAATCCTCCTAGATCAAGTAAATATATTTCCTTCCATTCTCCATATTACATACTTTCACCTCGAAAAATGATTTTTGCATCCTAATACACGCTAGATCTTTGATCTAATTCGACGCTAATACAACTTATGTATTCTAGACAGATCTACACAAATTACACAGATCTGCAGATATAATCACTAGATCTAAACTAATACCTTCATGAAATATATTTTTTAGATTGTCAGTACTAATAATATGATTAATATTAAAAGAAGAAGAGGAAGGCCTAAATTAACCTGGAAAGAGCTTATAAAGAGAGATTTTGAATTTTTAACTCATGATCAGAATATGCCCCATGACAAAGCTGAATGGAAAGAAGGATCCATATAGCAACCCCAATAAGGTTGGGACTGAGGCTTAGATGATGATGATGATGAAGACAATGATGAATATTAATATTATGATAATAGTATAAAGTTGTTGAAGTTAGTTACTTCACTTTGGTTTAGTAGAACTTGTAACAAACACTATTAAAACATAAATTATATATTATGATGTCAAAATTAATACATTGTCTTTTGTTTATAAGTTCATAAAAATGTAAATTACCTAAAAATGTGAAATATTTTTTTTGCATAAATTTGCTTGATAATTTGATATTAGTTGTCGACTAATATCCTAAGACATTAATACAACTAAACCCTTAATGCTTATTTTTTTATTGAAAAAATCAGACCTAAAAACATTAAATTTGTATGAATGATTCTATATTACTCATTCCTAGTATGTACTTATAGTATATTGCATTTCCTAAAATCTGCTATTCAATTTATTAAATACTGATGCAATGCTATGTTAATTTTTTTTTCTTTAGTGTTGACGACATGTCTTCTGGAGGTGGTTAATCAGACAATGAGGGTGCTAGGCAGCCAACCACACCACAAGATAATGATTTTGCTTGTTAATAATTACGTGTAAGAGAAACACCTAATTTCATACAACAAAATTTATAGAATGTACATGTCATGGGAGTAATATGTCAACCATATCAACTCAATAATGTTGTGAAATATAAGATTAGATCGAATGCAATGGGATGTAATGGAATGAATACAAGACTGGACGCCCTCTCCTTTATATAGGAGACGCAAGTAATCTAAACGGGCTGAGATACAAAAGCCCACTAACTAATTAACCTATTAACTAAATAGGCTAATATATACTCTTTAACACTCCCCCTCAAGCTGGAGCATCGGTGAAGCACATGTCCAAAGCTTGGATATTACAAGACTCGATAAAACGATAAAAGAAATGATAAATGAAAGATAAAAGATAAATATCACTCCCCATACAAAAATTGATACTCCCCCTTAATTAATCCTCCCTGTCAACCATGTGGTGACAATGTCTCTCTTCTTTGAAATTGCATTATGCAGGCTGGAGATCCTCGAGCTTTGAAGGTCTTTGGAGTGCATCTGGAATGAAGAACATCTAAAATGGGACCTGAATACTGCAGCAGTAATTCGCCACTTGGAGCAGACAATCCTCAACACCATCACTATGTCATCTTCATTGGATTACATACTTAACGTGGCACGAACGCAGATGCCCAATGTCGATGTAGCAGTAGCGGAATCTTCGAATTGTCTGAGAAGACGTGCATAACGTGGCACGAACACGAACGGACGATATGTTGGTGATACGATGCAGGTACCATAACTATGTCGCGTGAGCCTTGGGGGCTTGACAGGAAAGGAGATGACATCCATCAAGGAAAGTCCCAAGAAGATCAGCAACAGGTGATGTTGAAATAGCAGATGCGGCTTGGAGAAGACATGAAGTAGCTCGGTGAAGATAAATCTAGATGAATCAACCTTGCAGATGTAGATTGGCAGGCTTGTGGAGCTTCTGAAAATCTGAAGAAGCACCCTCTGTCTCATGTGAATGCAGCTGAAGTACACCATCAACACCTAACGTACATAACGTGGTATGAACGCGGATAGCTCAATGTTGACGATGAATGAAGATCCTTCAATGTTGTCTGGAAGTAGAGAACGGATGTGCTAAACAATGTGAAACTCCATGAAGATAATAGCCTGGAACATATATAGACTGAATACATATATCATCTCTTCTCATACTCTCACTCTCTCTCTCTCTTTCACTCTCTCTCTCACTCTCTCTTCTCATCTCTTCCTCTCCTCTCTATCCCCCCCGCACACCAAATACGACGAGAGTGAGTGTTTGGTGTGGAGAAATGGACATATGACCCCCCTGCACTGTGGAAAGAGATACACACATGATATGGGTGGGTGGGAAATGAATTGGTGGATTTGACAGAAATTTGTGTATATGGAGATGTGGAATATTTGGAGTGAAACCGATAACCGGAGAGAATATGCTAAATGGGTCAATGTAAGATCCGGATAGAAAAATTAAATGGATCTAGTCCCGACCCGAAAAGGGATCTGTTTGGCCCGTTAGGGCAACAAATCCGGTGGTGCGGGGGCGGAGCCCCGCGAAAAATCCGATTAGGCTTAAAACTGGATCTGATTAGCCAAGGGCAGATCCAATTAAGGATTTGAATATCAACAGGCATCTGGTATATGGGGGAAGTGATAGGGTTTTTTGGTAGCTGTGGAGAGTGATGGGTGACTGTGCTTCAGCCAAGGATAGGCGAAAATGTTGGGGCAGCAACGACGAGATGGAGAGTGGCAGTGGAGCAGCGATCAGGGGCATGGATGACGAAGGCGGTTGAATGGTGTGATCGGCGGCTGGGAATATGGTTGTTGGATGATATAGCAGCAACACAGCAGCAGGACGATGATTGTGTCGCTCGACTGATGTAGCACTTGGCCGCAACGAAAGAGATGATACTAGTCTCCTGCACGACTCCGGAGATATTGCATGCCATGAGGCTGCATGCGGAGTCAAGTGTGGAGCCTCTCCTTGTGAGACGACAAAGGCTGGAGCTGAGGACATCAGGGTGATGCAACGGTACATGGTTGCTAAATAATGCGAGTGTGATGGCGTCGACGGATGCAGACGGCGGCTGCTTCTGGGCGTCGCGGCGACTGCGATGGTTGCTCCTACTTTTGTGGTCAACCGCAACACTCTTACTGGTCGCCGTCGGTTTGCTGGATCGATTCAGCAGCGGATGGAGATTTTTGTTGGGCGTTGCTTGTTGCTGGCCGTAGTAGTTGCTGCTACTGTTGGCCGACTGATGTCCTGGCCGGATGTGGTTGCGACTACGGTTAGTAGCCGGTAACGGCTTGATGATGGTTGTTGCTTGCACCGGGACGGAGATAGCCAGCGTACGGAAAGAAAAATTAAATCTTTAAGAAAGAGAAGGAGAAGCCATGGCGGCCGGGAGATGCCTGGCGGGCAGCCGGCCTAAGCCATGGCAATGGCGGCGGCCGCCCGCAAGCGGGGGTTCTCCCCCTCGGTTGCTCTCTGGAAGAGACGAGCGGCGGCGGCTAGAGTTGTGTGCGCGCAGGAGAGGAGAGGGAAGAGGGGTGGCGGCTAGGTTTCCCTCAAGAGCGAACGTGCTCTATTCACGCATGAATTACTGTTCACATAATGTTCACGCCGCATACTGTTCACCGTCGGAGTTACTGTTCACGCGTCGTTAATGTTCATGATGTTGTTACTGTTCACGCGTCGTTACTGTTCACCGTCGGAGTTACTGTTCACGTCGCCGTTTTTGTTCACTGCTTTGATACCATGTGAAATATAAGATTAAATGGAATGCAATGGGACGTAATGGAATGAATACAAGACTGGACGCCCTCTCCTTTATATAGGAGAGGGGAGACGCCCTAAGACTTAAGACGCAAGTATTCTAAACGGGCTGAGATACAAAAGCCCACTAATTAATTAACCTATTAACTAAATAGGCTAATATATACTCTTTAACAAATGTATCGAGAACCAACATGACACTCAACATACAACTGATGTGATTAGTAAGTCAATATGTTTTTCACAGTTTGTGACTCATGTATTATTGCATAAGTATGTGTATTTAAGTTTATGGATTGTGCTAGTAAAATTACAGATCTTAATTCCTACCTTTTGTCATCAAAATCCTTCATACAAGAAAGCATTCTTACCTCACACTTGAAGGACTCCCCCACCTACCATCATGTAAAATTTATTACATAATGATACTTCGGCGTGGAGATCACGCCTGTAAAAGTTCATGACTTAATTCGTCCATATTGGCATTGAAACGAGCACAGTTGTATTTACTATCAAAGCTTCTATAAAAATTTTGACGTCATTGAAATTGCATCGAAATATATATGCTTTCTTCTTTCATGAAAAGTGGATTGGAACAACAAGAATTGTTTCTTGATCATCACACTAGAAATTCATAGGTTCTAACTGACAAGCTAAAATCTTTTGTAAAGTTTTTGCATCAAATGATTTTCACCATTAGTATGAGGCATGGATCGATATATTCTATTCAACAATGGATTTGGCCACGATGGTTTGTTGTTACTTCTACCAGAATCCGAGTAACTACATCCTAGTAATTGGTGCATTGTTATACATGAATTGGCTAATCACACTCATAGCAAAGGAGATATTACGATGAGTAACTGCGAAGTGATTGAATTTCCCAACCAGCCTCCTATATCCTAGGTTTTGGAAAGCACGAAGCGTGAAGCGTGTGAATAGCCCCCTTGAAGCAGGAAGCGGGAAGCGGGTTTTTTGAAGTGGACTAAAGTGGGTGCTTTTGAAAAAACGGTTTGCATTGTTTTAAAAAATAGAAAAATTGCATTTCACTTTCTCCCTTCTGGCTGGATCTAGACGAGTACAATACTTCCACCCAGGATCATTTGACATACCCAATCTTCAATCACCCCCGTCCATACTAATTGTGATAGAAAATAGAATAATCAGTAGATTAATTTCTAATTACAGTAAGTACATTTTGGAGTCGTACTGTCATATACTCATAATGTATACAACTAAAATTTAAAAATAACAAGGTAGCTTAGGTCTTGATGTATGATGCATGGCAACAATGACTACTAAATTTACAATAAATAGATTAATCGCAAAATCAATAATTACATAAATTAATTATGACATAGCAGCATATTTTATTCATTAATCATGCAATTACATACAAGTGTCATGATGGTATGTATCCATTTATTTGACATGATGAAATTGCGCAACAACCAACAGCAAAAAATCGCATATGCATATGATGATGTGCTTTGATATAGGAGGTTGTGTGACGAGATTGTGCAATAAGAAAAAAATCTAGGTTTTGGAAAGCGTGAAGCAGATAGCGTGCGGATTGACCCACTTAAAGCGGGACGCGGGTTTGAAAGCGGACTAAAGCGGGCGCTTTTTGAAAAAACGGTCTGCATTGTTTTAAAAATGGTGAAAAATTTAGTGACTGCCATACTACTAAGTACTAACATAAAGAAATATTACTCAACAATCAAGTGTTTTGAATGATATTTCTTTGAATCAGAATGACTTTCATAGATTAAAAAGGGTCCTAATAATAAAAATAAATGGTTACAAGCTAAAAAGCACTAAAACATCAAACAAAACCCATAGTCCTTGCTCCTAGAACGAGTAAAAGCAAAATCATCCTATAAAGATGCATTGAGTAAGCATGAGTCATATTACCTTCAATTAATAATGAGTTTTAATTACCAAATTAGGTTGTTACAAATTCAGAAGAATTTATAATTTGTAGGCACTAGGCACATAGGCAGTAAGTTACAACACAATGAGAATCATTACACCCGGAAGCGATAATGGAGTGCGGTGAATGCGCATTGAAATGAAGTGTATTGAGTCAATTACGTCAGTCATAAACGTTGATTATTAATCACTAACAGAGAAGTAGTACACACAAGACGTCATTGTATATAAAAATCAGAAGAGAGATCTTTAACTTCAGAGAAGCGACCAGTTAAAATACTAACTCGTTGACCCAGTGAAAGCTTTGTAACCTCTCTTCTTGGTCCTTGCTTCCCCTTCATTAACCTTGACATCTCAATGAGGGGTGAACGAGCACTTTTCGAACTCTAGGCGGACTCCAGGGATGCAGTGTCTCCTCCTTTTGAGATACTTTTCCATCGGTCATCAAGGATCGACTGGTTTAACTCCAAGCAACTGCTGTTGTTGGTGTGTTATGTGCACCTATTGCTGCTCCTTTTATGGACGAACAGGGGCGCCAAGGAATAGAGATGGATTCCCACTCCTAAATGGAAACCAAAAGGCTCGCAAAAACCATTTCCTAGGTACATTATTGCCTCCAACTTCTAACATCTTCTATTGGGAAGTCGAAGGAGTGTTGGAGTTTAAGGGGCTATGTAATCAGGTAATTAAATTGACAATGGATACGCACTTTTCCAGAAAGCGGCTGAAGCGGTTCGCTAAAAGGGGCCCAATTAAGCGGGTCGAGGCGGGGATTTTTGCTAATAAGCGGCCGCTTCGGTTCAATCTGCCTCAACACCCGCCTAGGCCCAAAAAACGACTACCCCTTCCGCAACGCTTCAGCGGGTGCTTAAGCGTGAAGCGGGCAGCAAATCGCTGAAGAAAATCATGCAAATTCAAAGATAGCAAGAACAGGATGCATTACTAATATTATATCATGCAAATCAAGACATAGTAAGAACAAGATGCAACATCAAAAAAATCATGCAACTATTACTAATGTATATTGCAAACTCTATAGATAGCAGATGGCAGTACATAGTTCTTATATAGATGTACATAGTGTACAAACAACAGTAACTAATTACAGAAACTCAATGCCAAACAAATTATCACAACTATTATAATGTGTAGTTTTCATTTTTTTTTTAAATTCAGCAGGTGATTGGGCAAATCCATCAATACCTGCTGTGAAGCGCCCTGAAGCGGCCGCTTAAGCGGACCCAAAAAAGCAATAGAATTGTGGACAAGCAAACAAAAGCAGCCACTTTAGTGCAAAACGCTTCAAAGTTCTCTTTAGCGAAAATTACAACGGGATATGTGTTTGGGCGTTTAAGCAGCCGATTCACCCGCTTTTTTATTCACTGCCTATATCATCATAAATCTTCAAGTATCCCCCTGATCTTTACACAAAGCTTGACTTTAGGATCCATTAGTGAATTTGCAGGTTCTCCTAACACGCCAATTTTTTCAAGAAGATTAACAACATGCTTGTGTCCTGACAAGATGATTCGATCCTCGGATCTAGCCACTTGGATGCCTAGAAAGTATTTTGGGGGCGGATACTTGATTTAGAATTTGTTATGAAGAAACTGGTTTAGTTGCGTAATGCCATGTTGATCGTCACCAGTAATTATCATCTACATAGAGAATGAACATAATATATCTAGAGGATCCGTGTTGATCGAGAGATTCAAAATCAGATCGTCGCATGTCAAACTCCTGAATAAAATGTCTGAATTTCCCAAATCAAGCTTAGGGTGACTACTACATACCGTAGGGAGATTATGGAGGCGACAAACCAGGTGAGACTCTCCCTGAGCAACAAACCAAGAGGTCGCTCCATATAAATTTCCTCAGAGTAGTCGCCATGAAGATAGGTGAACTTGATGTCCAACACATAGAGACCGAGATAAGTTAGTAGCTAAGGAGATGAACATCTCGACAGAAGTTATCTTGGCAACTAGGGAGAAAAGCTCCAAATAATCCTCGCCATGGGCCTACAAGTAGCCCTTGGTGACAAGACGAGATTTCCAACAATTCAAAGACCCATTGGGACCAACCTTAAAAGAGAAGACCCAATGCAACCCACAACAGTCTTGCTTGTAAAAGCAAAAATAAGATTTCAAGTATAATTCTCCACTAGAGCTTCCATCCTATCCTCCATAGCTTCTCGCCCACCTGTGACTTAGAGCAACAAATACAATACGAGGTGAATGGAGGATAAGTCAGAAACAAAGGCAGTATATGAAAGAGATAAAAAGAAATAAGAGACAAAGTTAGAAAAAATGTGTACAGTGCATGATTGTTCCTTTTGTGTGATGAATGACATCTAATACAGTCATTTTGAAGGCTTCATGAGAAAGATATACGAAGCATGGTATTCAACTCCTTTATACCAATGACTTTGCCAAAATTTTGCTAAAGAGATTCGTCAGTTGCTGATGATTGTACATTTCCACCGTCATATTGTACATCCTAGAGATGTTGTTGGAGTACATGAGATGGAGGTGATACCAAACAGCCTTACATCTGGTTAGATAGACGGTCATATCATCCGCATAGGGCTCCATGGAATCCTTAAAGCATAGAGAATATTAGCATCATGACGATCCCATTAAGAGTATGGTTCATCTCCTAAGCGGGTCATTAGCGAGGTGTATGTCCTTCCCATGAACTTTGAACCAAACTTTAGGCTCTACTCGCTAAATTCCATCAATTTAGTTTCGGAAAGGTGATAATGTAGTTCTGGACAAGGAGGAGAATCTATCAAATAATCTTTGTTCTCTCTTCAGCCATGTTGCACACAATGTGTAGATAAGAGGAAACGGCAAGTTGCAAAAAGTCACATGGCAATTTATCACATCATGCAGGCTAGCCCACTGTATGATTTACAAACCCCTCTAGTGTGCGGGTAGTCAAGGGGGGTATGGGTTTACATTGCGAGGGTGGGGTCACCGAAGTGGTTCCTCCTCAGGGGGGGTTCTCACGTCATCCCAAAAAAAGAGGTCCACATCTGATCACTTTCAATAGTGGGCATAATTGTAGCCAAAATTGATTAGTTACTTACAAGGTGGGTAGATCTAAAGATATGCATGCATTTTAAACTAATACTTGGAGAAGAACTCAGCACGGAACAAGTGAATATAGATTAGTGATGTTGAAGGCTAACATGAAGATCGACAGAAGGAAGCATAAGAGCACCGAACAAAAGAATAAAGTGGTGGCACCTGAGGAGAGAAAAACATGATTTATAAAAAACATATCAAACAAGACAACTATAACTTGGATATTGAATTTATCACGGTGTGGTAATACATGAACTCCAACAAAACTTGTCAAGGAAGTTTTGAGGGAATCCTAAGGTCATAGCCTTTACGGAAAGAAAAAAGGTTGTGGAATGATGTACAAGAAACTTTAAAACATAAGAGTGATCGTACAAAATCTTACGACAACGTGACATTCCAAACATACAAGTAAGCAAAGAAGAAAGCTGAGAAAGAAGTCCAAGAGGTTCGAGCTAGATACTTTGAAGATATACAAAAGAAGTTGAATGCCAAAGAAAAAATTGTATATAAAGTGGCACGTAAAAGAGAAAGTAAAGAAAAAGATCTAAGCTAAGTGAACTAATGTATGGAGATGGTAGAATATTGGTTAAGGTGAAGACGTCAAGAATCAAACATTGTTGTGCGAGTTTCCGGAATCTAGGAGAGGAGACTCCCAAGGTTCCCTATTACAGTTATGGTACATCAAGGATCAAATTTGAGTCCATAGTTATTTGTTATTGTTATGGATGAGTTCACGAACCATGTAGTGTATGTTACATACTTAGGGGCTTACATACTTAGGGGTGTGCCTTGCCTTGTGTCTCGCCGAAATTGTCGTCATGGGTTGTATTTGTGGAACCTAGGGAATACTAATTGGTTGAGTGTTCTTTTTTATAGTTTTAAAGTTCAAGTTGTTGTGCCTCAACCTATTTGACTTGCAATAGGGATATGATCGCGGACAAATACACCCACAAGTTCTACAGCTTGATCTACAAGTCAGATGTCACGTGGGATACTACAACCAAGAACATCATGTATTATCGTGGGCTTAATTCGTCTATCACTACAGTGTTGGTTACTTCAAAGATTTATTTTATTGACAATGTTATTTGCGTGGCTACACAGGTAGATCATGAGCAGACAAGGTGTGCGAAAGACTCGTCCCTTGGCGATGCTCTTTGACACCAACCCCATCCATTGACTCCACCAGTCATGACAACAGTCTCACTAACATCTTCTGCATTAGCATCCTCCAGCAAGATTCAGTGCTTCTCTTACAAGAGGTCCATGCATCGCTCCAACTGACGCCCTAATTGTCTGATGATAATAGCTTCTAATACATCCATCCTATAAGCAAGTCTAGCAACGACGAGCTAGATGAGGACTCACCTAACCCTATCCATTGGACATATGCTACCCATGTTGGACTGGCATGGAGTACCACCCCCTACTCGTCGGAGGCCCATTTTTTAACCCAAACACGGGGGACTTGATGTAGGACAACTTGCTTATCCAAAGCCTAGCTAAGGTTTGCACCTCTTGGTTAAAGTGTGTTGTAATCTTCCTATGTTTGTGTTCGTCTTTTAATTATTTATCTTTTATAGACCATCAAGGGTTTAGTTGTAATTATTTCAGTATTAGGAGTTATATGTAATAGTTAGGACTTCTTTGAAACTCACTAATTACTATTAATTCTTATTTCAATTGATTCATCGGTGAAAATAAGCCATTTAGACTTCTTACAATAATCTATATAAAACCATGCATAGAATATTGTTTGACTACTCAATTATATGAATGAATTTGGTTTTGCTTGCAAATTGAGTTTACAGGAGCAGTCCAGACACTAAATTATATTATTAACCTATAATTCTAGATCAAACAAAAGGAACTTTGACTTCGCACAAAATTACATAAAATATTTCAACTGAAAGCAACCAAGCTTGAAGAACAAATAGAATATAACACAATTAAATATTGTGAAGACATAAATCCCTTACGGATAGAGGAGTCTATCTTTGAGGAAGGAAATATAATCTTCACTCCAAATTCTTCCTCAATTCTCCTTTGGGTGAACCCACTGAACCAAGAAACAAACACATCAAAGAAGGCTATTGTTCCACCTAATGGAGATTGTTGCTAAATAATTGCCACCAACTATTACATTATGTAGAAGAAAATTAAATAAAATATGTGCTTACTATAGAAAATAAGTAATTACCATTTTCCCTTTACAAATCGAGCCAAAGAGCCTACCTGCAACACCAAAAGAAAGGTTGAAGTATTCAATTTGAAATAATTAACTATTTATAGTCCTCTAAGATTTCAAACTCAGCCCAGTTTTATACTAATTTGTTCTTTGTTCCAAACTTATATTCACATTGTGTGATGCCCTCATAATATAACCATTTAGAAACACACTACATATTCCACAACGATAATTGTTTTTCATCGGTTAGTAATACACATCAAACACCAAGACCATGAAGGAGTGAAGTATCAACATATCCAATCAAATGTTGATATGTGTAATAATTGGAGTTAATGGGTGAATGTTAGGCCCAATGTTCAAAATTTCGACGAAATTGTCGAAATTTTTGGCGAAATTTCTGTTTCTATGGCAATCGGACATCGAAATTGACTGACGAAACTCTCAAAACATGCAGATCATCGATTTTTTTATTACTTTTTTATATATTATGTACTAGCTAGAACATATTTTTTGCACAGTTTTGTGTCTTTAAGTCTATATATTGTGTTTGCAAACTATAATGACTTGGTTCATTAATTTTGCCATTGAAAATTGACATCAAAAATTCCCATCGAAATGCCCATCGAAACAGTTCAAGGTCATTCACTAAAAAATGACGAGACCCCACCCCCACATATCCAATATGAAATATTATTACATATTTGAGTAGATCTACACTGGTAGATCATTCTGGTAAAATTTCATAAATTGATTCGTTTATTTTGCCGTCGAAACGCCAAGAACGCATTTATCGAAATTTTTGTCGAAATTTCTGTTTCTGTGGCCACCGAAACGGCATCGAAATCGGACATTTTCTTCCTTGGTTAGGCTTAGCCCCGTGATATTTCTTTTCTTTATCTTATATTATACATATGACATATTGTACCTCGTTCTCATTAAACTCTTCTAACCCCTGCCATGTTATGGCGTCGTGTGCTCATTTATGATTAAACAAACCCAACCAGGTCTTCCACACGGTATCTCGGTAATGATAGTGAAACCCTAATCATATTTATAAACCCTAGATGCCCTTCTTTTCCCCTTTATTTTTTCTCTAAGCATTACCATGTTGATGCAACATTGTGCTACTGTAGGGACGCTAAGGAAAATGAGAGGTTCGCGCTTGTGTATTCCCATTTGTTTTGTCCACCAACTGCAGCGTTCTATCGTGTAGCCTAGCTTTGACCTTGGGAAGGAAACCAGTCATATCACAAAGACTTCATCAAAGGCCACATTTCATGCTTCATGCTCTCCCTCCCAAGAGGTCCCCTGTGTGGGTGAGTGCATATTCTTTTAGGAGTATCATCACTTTCTACTCCTATCATAGTTGTTCATGCACCACCAGGCACCGAAGGAGCGTATTGAAAAAAAGAGGGGTCAACTATGGGTGCCCAAGCCCTTTGCTAACATATATGGGCGCCTAGAGCCTTTTCAGTCCCATTTGAGTCACTTTGAGGGCGAATTCACTTAGTTTCATCTAAATTAAACTAGTTTAGTAATTTAAGGTTAGAATGGGTAGAATAAGGTATGGTTTAGTTCAAGAACGGTATGTTTGGGTCATATCAAGTCTATTTAGGTTTGATTGGATCAAATTCGGTCCAATTTTGCTCCATATAGACTTGATTTATTGAATGTATATATATGCAAGTTCTTGTTGAATAAAATAAAATAAAAAAATGTCAAGCATTGGCGCCTAAGCGACGTTGCTCCAGAGGGAACCACCTAAACAACCTTGGTTGCAGTGTTCATTCTTGTAGTGGTGTCTTCTGATTCCTACCATTGTCCACTCCAGTATTGTTGTGAACTATCATCGGCAGAGATCTAGTTCTCTTATATAAAGGTTGAGAATAAAGTTAAATTAACCATCATTTAAAATTATTCTTCTCCTATCAAATTTGTCAGATTGAATGGGCGCAACTACTTCTGGATGGATGTGGTTTCGACCTTCCTAAAATCTCAGTCGGATATTAAGATCGTTAAGTCATCTGCATCCATTGAGAAAAAGGTTGGTTGGAAGCATATTGACATTTGGGTCCAGCAATGGTTATCGAACAATGTGCAACCGAATTTAATTTTTATTCCACTGTAAAGGAATTTAGGATCCTCCACCTATGTTGCATACATCTTGTGCAAATAAAATCGGTCCCAAGCCTAAGTATAGGAGGGTTGGTGATAGGTTGACAGCCAACCATAAAACATTGTCACTCTTTTTCTGGCATGACTTCTTATAAGAACTTTATTGGAGTATCCCTACCTAGCGACACATTCCATCAATGCTTGAATGCAATGATAAACATGCAAGAAGTTTCGACACCATGTTGCCTGGTTGATTGAATGGCGAGGGTTTCCACACACCTTGGACAGGTGTGGGTAAAGAAGCTAGTCTCGTTGTATCATTGGTTCCAAGCAGAAAGATTTAGAGTGGGATCTTGGAAAATTGGTTCCTTGACGGGAAATCCATTGGAGATAGTGAATATCATGATCAAAAGAAAAATCAATATAGCTTGTTTGTAGGAAACCAAGTGCAGAGAGGATCGATGCAAAGAGATTGGAGACAAGCTACAAAATATGGTTTACATCATACATTTATCAACAAACATAGGAATGGTGTGGAAATTATTGTTGATAAGATGTTGAAGGGTGATGTTGTGTCAAGATCACAAGTATGGCTAATAGAACTTTAGTTATTAAGCTTGTTCTTTGAGGGAAAGATTTTAATATAATTAGTGCTTATGCCCCCTAAGTTGGCCTTAGCGAGGAAGCTAAGAAGGATTTGAGATACCGTGGATGAGTTGATTCAAGAAATACTGAAAGAGGAGAAGATCATTTTTAGGAGTAATCTAAATGGCTAGGCAGGAAGTAGCAATGTTCATTCTGAGAGAGTTCATGGCAATTTTGGATATGGCAATAGTGGGGAGAGTATTAAATTTTGCAGTTGCCTATGATATGATTTTGGCAAACACCAATTACAAGGAAAGAGATTCTCATACAATTAGTTTCAAGAGTGGGTGCTATTGTAACACAATTCATACTTTCTTACAAGGCAGGTGTATCGAAAAGTGTTCAAGGATTGTAAATTGATCCCTAGGAAGAACTCACCACCCATGATAGGTTGGCGGTTTGAATATTAACATGAAAATGAATAAAGGAAAGCACAATAGAAATCAAGGTAGAAGGATAAAGTGGTGGAATCTTGAACAAGATAAGAAATTGGTGTTTTATGATAAACTTATCATGGAGGGAACTTGATATTGATTTTGATGTTAACACTGTGTGGCGTCAGATGAGCTCCTAGATGTTTTTGATGTTAACACTGTGTGGCGTCAGATGAGCTCCTAGACAACAAGAATTACCAAAGAGGTTTTAGGGGTCTGAAAGGTGTTGGCCTCCGAGAAAGAGACTTGGTTGTAAAATGATGAAGTACAAAAAGCTATTCAGCTCAAAAGGAAGATTTATAGGAGCTCACCCAATCTCAAGATAATGCAACTATTCAGAGTTACAAACTAGCAAATAAACAAAGCTAAGAAAGTAGTTCAAAAGGCCAAATGTAGATACTATGAAGAGAAATTTAAGAAAGCCACTAGAGAAGAGGAAAAAGATATATAGAAAATTTCTTGTAAAAGAAAAAGGAAAGGAAGAGACTTGAGTTAAGGAAATGCACCGAGAATGGAGATGGTCGAGTGTTATAAATGATGATGATATCAAGAACCAATCAGGAAACCTATCTTCATAAGCTTTTGAATGGATATACTTTAAATAATGTAAAAGACTCATCTGACACGAATATAAGAGATATTACTTACAGATTAAGTTTCACTATCTAAGGTCATGAATGCTTTGAAAAGAATGAAAACGGGAAAGGCATGGGGGCCAGACGCTATTCTTATTGATGTATGAGGACTATGGGGGGATGAAGGTGCTCACCCATTCACGACTGTATTCAATACAGTTATGAAGACCAACAAAATGTTGGAGTGGAGAAATAGTACCATAGTCCCCATCTAAAAAACAAAGGAGATGTTCAAGGATGAACAAACTACACAGGTATCAAGTTGATGAGTCACACTATGAAGCTCTGGGAGAGGATTTTTGAGCAAAGGCTAAGATCCATAACACAATTATTAGACAACTAGTTTAGTTTAATGCCTAAAAGATGCGCAATAGGTGATATTTTTCTAAAAGGAAGACCTATGGAGAAGTACAAAAAAAAGAGATTCACGTAGTTTTTATCGATTAGGATAAGGCTTATGATCCAGTACCTAGAGAAGTGCTTTAAGGTATTTCTGTGAAAAAAGGAGTGCCAATCCCTATGGCCTTAATGTCCAGTATTAGGGACCAGGTCCTAGTATTTGAATTAAAGATGTTATCCACATGGAGCATGAGCCCTTCTTACAAAAGCATGCACTTCAAATTCAGCATCATGGATTATTTATCCACACTTAGGGCTTCAAATGCAATGCAATAGCTCGTACTAGCTATGCTAGGGCATTCTTGTTAATGCCCAAATTGACAAGAAACATAATTTTTATGTATGTTAGTACAGTGCACAAAGGGCTTGATTGGTAGTTAAGCACTTATAATTGTGCATTGTACTTTATCTCCTACAAATACAAGTCAAGGGACAGAGCAATAATTAGGTCTCTTTCCTCACGTTTCTTAGATAATATCAGAGAAATAGGGCTTGAAAATCCTAGGAGAGTTGGTCTAAGAGAGGAGGTGACCGTCAACTCCTCCACTCTCCCCCCCCCCCAAGTCATCAGGGTTTCTCAAAGTAGCGGTACAGCAGCAACAAAGAAGTATTATACATGTCAAGACTAGTGTTCGTACCAGAAGTATTGTTGGTGTTCGCCTAACAAGGCCTATTTCTTTCTCACATATCTGATGTTGTCAGCCACCATCTGCAACTCTTCCTTCCCTAGTGTCTCTAAGGATTTCCTCCCCTCTTAATGTGTGATTCGCTTCAACTACAACCATGACTGAAAAGTAAAAAAAACTATACCCACTATGCAACAGCCTACTTCACTATCCACAACATGATCATCATCAACAACAAACTTGACAAGAAGAACTACAGTCAACAGAGTCTCCACCGTCAAGATCTTAAAGGGACGAGAGAAATATAAGTACTTGATTGTAACGAATGATGGACCCGCATAACCATGGAAACAACAAGATACCAACCTATTATCTCTAATGTACAACTATATGAAACCACTAGTGGCTAATATGGAGAATCACTTAGAAACTTGCAAGAATCTATGGAGCCACCTTAGTCTGATATATTCTTACAATGTCTTGTGCATGTATGATAGATAGGAGAGATGTACCATCTTCAACAGGGATATAATTCCCTATCCCAATAATCCTGATATATCACTTGTCTTATTGACCGTCTCCATGACATATTACCTCTCACTAATGATGTCTAGAGATGTTACAATCATGAGATAAGTTATTGTGATCAAGTTCTTTCTTGGACTTCGCCACGAGTATTGAGGGAGTTTGTAATCATTTCCTATCTAATGCGACCGAGAGAGAAAATTTCATGGAAATCCTGTCCTATCGACAAGCCAGCCCTTTCGTATTTCACCCTTATCGAATTGAAAAATGTAATGGAAATTTCAGTTCTTACGTATGAGACGACTGAAAGTGACAAGATTTTAGCTTACCTCAACAGACAAGGAGTGACTAACGTTTTCAGGTATCGAGAGAGTATCTGATACAGTATTTAAATCATAACTTGTTTCTTCTTTGAGTTCCTTCTCAACAGAGATATTTACTGATTTGGATTCATTTAGTACAGTTTCAGCTTCAGTTGAAACAGACATAACTGATCTTTCCTCAGAAACTTCAGTCTGTTCAGAGCAATCCACGGTACTAGATTGAACACGCATCCTAGTGATGTCACATACTGTTTCAAATTTCTGAGAAACAATTTGGCTATCAGAAGTAGACTTTGTTTCGAGGTGATATCCATCAATGGATTCCATGCTGCTAAAAGCTGTAAGACAAAAGATGGTCAACATAAGTACACTTTCATATAGTGCCCGATCAAGGTGAATATATATTAAAACAACAAGAAACTACTATATAGATCAAATTAGGGGACATCGTGTTGTAATCAGAAAGGTAAGTTAACTTACATATAAAATTACCTATGCATCACCTATACAATAAAATAAAAGGAAAAGGAAGTTCAAAAAAACAGGCTGGGACATTTGAAAAGACTAGAATATTTCTGGGAAAATAATGGGCCTTCACCAGAACTCGATTGAATGGACGTTGGCCTCAATACAGGTGCAATGATTTTCCTCTTCTTGTTTTCACCTGATTTCTTTGGCCAATCCTTTGAAGAGTTCATCTTCCTATAACTTCTATAACATGAATTTTTGAAGCGCCACTGAAACCAAAAATAACATGGATGTTAGAAATACTGTAAGAAAAGGTTATTTTGTATCACTTTCGAGTTTGAAATTCAACTGTAACAATATAGTTTTTATGATTGCATTCACTTATATCCTCAACTCCTTCTCAACATAGTGACAGATATTCAGTTCTTTCTTTTTGAATCAGCTTGGTTCTGCTATATCTTTTCCATTAGTTGTAATGCCAAAACTGCAGTGTCACAAATTTGCGGTCAACTTCTGCCCTTCGGACCCCCTGATACTCCTCATAGGTGCAAATGTAGACATGTTTAACCAGGATAATCATCCGACATGATTATCAATAGATATATACTCTACGTCCCATATTTATTCTTTAAAGGGAAAAAATCAAATCCAAACCCTTCCAATTCAAACATTGAACTTAAAAATCTCCTTTCTACAATGCAGATTTACCCGTCCAAGCTCCTTTGACCTTGTACCTACACATTACCACTCTATCCAACTATATAAGCCTATGTTGCCATATCAAGTTGCTGACCATCATCTTAATCATGTGATTCACAGCTCCTACTCAACTTCCAGTTAATTCATTTCTAGTTTGATCCTGGTTTCTAAGTGTGATTTTGCATACATTCATCTAAAGTTTGAGCTCACTACTCCTTTTGTGAATGCTTCCTTCAAACCTAATATATTGGTGTACAATACGGATGAAACTGTTGCCTCAGAAATCATGTCTTAAGTTCTACAGAGAGAATTATACTCATGCCCCATTCTTTAGTTAATAAATCTTATGTTCCAATCATAGATGATCTGAGTTGCATCATGGTCAGTGTCTAATTCAAGTTTTCTATTGATCATGATGTTCTGTAGTAGGTCTGTGTGGTTGCAAATGATAGTCAGAAATCATGCATGCAGCACGGCACATCACCATTTGTGAGCCGACAAGTTCAAATAAGATCAATCTGTGACCAAGTTTGTTGTACAACAACGCATATGGCGACAACATTTACGATGTACTACTCATTGAATAGCTGTATTAGGCTATTAGCACCCTGTTAAAAGACAACTTCAAGTCAAAGATAACCCTTGGAGTGCCTTTTATTATTTCTTTGTTACTACCCCTCACGACAACCAATAACATTTACATGTATCTAACCTATGTCTCAAGTAGATTAGCACCAAATCTCAATCTCAGCTGAATTAGTATTGCTTCGTCCTCACATACTGATGTAGGACATATTAGGCTTTATTCTGTGTATCTTTGTTTTACTTTTATATTTAGGGACTTAAGTACAAATTATCTAGTTAATGTACTTAGTCATAAACCTTTTATGCTTTCTTTTATTTTAGGTTTTATTTAACTCCGAATTTTACTAAATAGGAGTTCATCTCCATTACTTGTGGGTCAAGTCATGTAGTCTCATAAAAGCCAGTCTTGGGGCCTTTGTCCAGGCAGTTGAATATAGATATGGTGTGCACAGTGTTTTAAAATCGCCCTAGGCGGCCGCTTAAGCGCCACAAGGTGCTGGACGATTAAAATCTGCTATAAGCGGCGCTTAAGTAAATTTGAGAAAAGCGGCCGCTTTTTGCCCACTTAACCCGCTTTTTTCCGCTTTTTCCCCGCTTTTTTCCCGCTTTTTGCCAGCTTTTTTCAGAAAAAGTGCTGTAAGCATATAACATTAAGTACATTATATGCCATGTTTAGTATTGACTATAATATATTAAATTAGCATACATTAAATGTTCTATGATATACTTAGTTCTAATTTAGAATGTGTACTTTGTATGTAAGCTGTAATGATATGGTACTTTTGTGATGTATCCAAGTGAATTATAGGTAACTATTATCTAATTTAGAATGCATACTTTGATTAAATGTACTGCTGTAATGTATGACTATTTGCTGATGTGCAAATGTAACAATATGTTTGTTAGCTAGCTATGATAGGTCTATTATTTACTGTTTAGCTATGTAAACATGATACAAAATTGTTGTTTCATCTTGTATATACACTTATTATTTTATGTGTAGGCTGCTTTATCTATGAAAAGTATATTGTTTACTATATTATATAGATACAATCGTTGTTGTATAGTTGTATTCTAAACTATTTGGGTGTTTTATATTGTCTTGTACAATGTTTAGATATGTATAAAAATTTCAAAAATATAGTATTTATATACATATGTATGTAATTTTGCATAAAAGTTTATAGGAATTGGAAATCCGCTTTTCTAAAAAGCGCCCGCTTAATCGCCTGCCTGGCGATTAATCGGCTACAAGGTCCCATCCGCACGCTTCCTGCTTCGCGCTTTTTAAAACCTTGGGTGTGCATTCGTTCCTCGATGCTTCCTTTAGTGGATGATGATGCCAACCTTGCACAGCGCCAATTACCAAAACCCTTATCATTTGTCGCACCCAACGACATCTATGCTCTTCCAGTTGATGATGGCTACGCTGCCACCTTGGTGTCGTCGATGCTTACAGATGCTCCAAAGCTAAAGTCTCTACTACTGCAAGAACATTATGGCATGTTTGCAGTTGACAATACCCCAACTCTGGTCGTACGGCGTCGTCCAATCCATTTAATCTACCATCGGCCACTATTGGGTGAGCCTGTGTAGGATATGTACCTGACTCACCAGTGGCTCGTCTTTTGAACCCCAGGGGAGTTGATGTAGGACATATTTGGCTTTATTCTACGTATCTTTGCTTTACTTTTATATTTAGGGATTTAAGTGCAAATTATCTAGTTAATGTACTTCGTCATAAATCTTTTATGCTTTCTTTTATTTTAGATTTTATTTAATTCTGAATTTTATTAAGTAGGAGTTTATTTCCATTACTTGTGGATCAAGTCACAGTCTTATAAAAGCCAGCATTGGGGACTTTGTCTAGGCGGTTGAATATGATTTGAGAAATAGATTATTTTGGTTTATCTTCTTTGCTCTTCGTCTTCACGATGTGTTCCACATCACATATTTTATAGACTCAATCGTCAAAAGCAACTTCCTAATCCTTATAATAGGACTAAAAGTGCCCTTTATTTTCTTATCCATCAAGCATCTTTCAGGCTCATAAGTTGCCTCAAAGATTAAAATCAAATATACGTGTTTTCTTTTATTCTTTCACACTCCAGCTTTTGATTTTTTTTGTCCATGGTTTTTTTATCTTCACCTTCCCTACTACTTAAAAATTTTACGTTGTACAAAGGACTTACTAGTAGTTTACGTAAATAAGGGCCTACATGTAATTTGTATGTTGTGTGTATCTCCTATAAATACTCGTTATAAACATAGTAGATAGTAAGGTCATCTATTTCCCCATATACAGCTTCTACATGGGATCCAAGCATCAAGGTTCAAAGCCCTAGAAGAATTGGTCCAAGAGCAAAGGTAGTCGTCAAACCCCTCGTGGGTTTTTGATGGGTGCGAAATAGATTTGTATAATTGAGATGGATAAAATGACCATAGACCTCTCCCTATTAGGATAGGAGAGGTCATTAAATACAGAGTTCACCAATATGGGATGAAAGAAAAGATACTAAAAAGGACAAAGTAAATAAGATAAAACTACATAAATTTATTAACACTCCCCCTCAAGCTGGAGCATAGGTATCATGCATATGCAGCTTGTCCACCATAGAGATAAATCTTGTCTTTGGCAGCAACTTTGTAAAGATGTCAGCAAGTTGATCCTAAGTCCTGATGTATTGAGTGGATATCCGCCTAGATAGAATCGACTCCCTGACGAATTGACAGTCTACCTCAATTTGCTTGGTGCACTCATGAAATGTGGGTTGCTTGTAATAAAGATAAGGCTTTGCTATCACAATACGTAGGTTTGGGATCAAGATCACAGATTCCAAACTCTTTTAGCGATCCTTGACCCCACATCAACTCACAGGAAGCATGACCATTGGCTCGATACTCATCTTCAGCACTGGATCTAGCCACTTTGCTTTTTATTTCCCCAAGTGACAAGGTTACCACCTACAAAGATGTGGTAACCTCAAGTAGAATTACGATCAGCCATGTTGTCTGCATAGTCAAACCAAAAAAATCCAATAATCCTCCAATGCCAATTTTCTTGTAGAAGACCTTTTCCAGGAGAGTCTTTAATATATTTGAGCATGTGACACATCATCCCTATCCCAGAGACATTGTCAGGGTTTATCCAGATACCAATTGACAAGTCTCACAGCTAATGTAATGTTTGGTCGTGTGACAGTCAAGTAAATCAGTTTACCCAAAAGTCTTGCATACTGCTTGCTATCAGGATATGGCGCAGAAGAATCATCACCCTATTAGTGTTGGGATCCAGATGTGTGCTTACTAGCTTGGCGCCTAACATGCCAATTTCTAGTAGTAGATCAAAGATCTACTTGCAAATACTCCAGAAGATGAATGGGATACTTCAATTCCCAATAAAAACACAATTTACCTAGATCTTTAGTAATAATGTATTTGCTTAAATATTCATTGGCAGCTTGAATACCCTAATGGTCACTCCCAAAAAGGATGACATCATCCACAGAAACAGTCAAAATAACTAACTCAGCACTTGTTTTTGCAAACACATAATGATCAAAATGTGAATGTTTGAAGTAAAACTTAGCAAGAATCTGGCTTAAGTTATCAAGCCAAGCTCTTAGATTCTGGTTCGGTCCATAAGTGGTAAAGAGATATGTTATATTTACTATTTACATATGCTTTAATCAACTTGTTGCTTGTGTTATTTATCCGATATTGCTTAGTTGTGTTATTGTTTTATTCTCTTGTCCTATAAAAGAGCAGGCATTGTACTCTATTTTTCTCACTTATTAGAAAACAACTTCATTCTCAATATGGTATTAAGAGCAGCCTGATCATCTCAACCCTTCCCCTCCCAACCCTAATCTACCCCCATGCCCTAGCCGCCGCCCCCACCCTGCCGCCACCTACACCCTCCTCTTCCACCCATCTGTTCCCTCCTTCCTCCCACAATGGCCTATCTCCGTTGTTGCCCATCCTCTCCTACACCATAATAACCACCTTATAGCCTCTCTCATCCTTCCAATCCGTTCTCCTCTTTCGGACTTCTCAACGTCTCCGGGCAGTTCTTAATATAGCATGTTTGACTTCCTAAAGGACCTCCTGTTGCTTTCTGCCTGCGCCTCATGGTGGAGTATTGATTCTCTCTATGGTGGCGTAGGTTATTCTTCCATCTTTTGTGCCTTGTTTCGGGTTTCTATAATTTAATGTATCAGATCCACTGTTGTCATCTATAGCCCCGTAGACGGTTTCTTCAAATCTATTGATCCCGACCTTACTTTGTCTATGCCCTCGGATTATCTGGCGTTTTTCTTATTATTGTTGCTACTTTCTGCTTTCGGTTGCTTCTGCTCTACCTCGGCTACATATTTGTGTGTCATGGCATCTACTGAACCACCCCGTTCTCTCTGTGTCACCACGCTGAAACTTTATGGCTCCAATTATCATCTCTGGTCAGCCATCTTTATTTTGTATATGAAGGCACAAGGTCGCTACTCCCATATTACTACCGACCCTAAAGCTACTACTGATGCATCGGCCCATGACAAGACGCAACAAGCCTACGCATAGTGGAGTAAGGATGACTCGAGCGTTATGTCTGTTAATATATGTGTTGTTGTATTTCTGTTATGTTATTTTACATTATATCTGGACCTTTCTGTAATTGTTACATTACTATAAATATAAGGGTGCACACATTGTGCAACCCTAAGCTCTCCATTTCTCTTGTTATTTTACATGGTACCAGAGCAGGGCTGATCTAGTCGCCGCCTCTCTCCCTCCCTCCCTCTCCTTCCCCGGCCGACCGGCGCCCCACTCCCCGCCCCGCACCCAGCAGCCGTCCGCCCTCTTCCCGCCGCCGCCGCCCCTAACTGCCGGGCCCCCCCAGCAGCCGCCGGCTGGCCGTGCGCCGCCAGCAGCTGTCGGGCGGCAGCCGCAGCGCACAACAGCGCGGGCTGCTGCTGGCACCGCAGCGGCAAGTGCACCCGCTAGTGGCCACGCTGTTGCCGGGCACTGCCGCCGCCGGGGCCGTTAGCCGCATCACTGCTCCATCCGGGGGGGTTCCTGCTGCGCTCCGGCGTAGCCAGTATGTGAGGGGTCTCATCTTTCGGTAGACTTGTGCCTGCTACTGCCTACTTGACGACGTAGGCAGCCTACTGCCTGTTCGTGCCTACTGTGCCTGCTTGTGCTTGTGTACCTGTTCTTCCGAGACTCTGCCTCCTTTGCTTCCTTATGGCGTCCTCCAGTGATGATGTATGCCGCCAAGTTACGACGGTGAAACTTGACGGGCGCAATTACCAGTATTGCTTCCTTATAGTCTAATTGTCTACTTAAGTGATATCGAGAACCAACAATGTATGTTAATGTATTTGTGATAAGATCATAAGGTAGGCTAGGAGGAGGAGGTGGTGGAGGTGTATCTTGGGTGGATGGCTCCCCTTCAGTCCTAACCCTCTTGTGTCCAAAATCAATCCCCATCTTCTCTACTGTATTTCTAGTGATCTTTTGGGGTTTCCTATCACATTTGAAACCTAGGTCCTCAATGCTTTTCTTAAGACAATGTTGCGTAATTTGGCAAACAAAATCGGCATAGGGTGGATTGCCAGAAAACTCAACCATGTTCTATAGAATAAGACGAATAAAATTGATGGGTATGCTATTTAGGATGGCATAAATAAGATACATGCGAAAGGTGAGTACTTCGGATTTGTTTGCTCTAGGATAGATATTTGTGGCAACAATTAGATTGACTATCCTAGCTTCGGGTTTTAAATTGATGGCATAATAGGTACCCCTTTCTTCATGGCAAGTTGTATTGGATAGAAAAATGGCTTTCTTAATATCACTCAAACTAGTGGTAGTATCATCTTGGGGATAGCTTATTGAGAGGATTGCCATTGGTGAGATCAATAAACCCCTTATATTCGTCTACATTGATGTTGAGCATAGTAAGAACAGCTTCCTCGGAAAAGTGAAATCCATACCCACTAACCATAGAAGAGAAAGAATGATCATGGTCAGGATGTGTGGCTAGATTGGCATAGAATTCATTGACGGCTTGGGAGTAGGAACGGAAGGATGGTTTTAGGAATTCAGAAAGATGTTGAACCTCAAAGAGTTCTTCGAGATCAACAATGTTGATGAAGTCCATGACGTCCACCGGCCGTCGAGGAAGAGGAGTCTTTGAGGACAGCCTGAGGTAGCGATCTCCAGCAGCTACGTCGTTGAATGGAATGTCGTTGATGATTGTCAGCACCGGGGAGACCATCCTACCCTTCCTAGCCGCAACCTGCTTCTTTCCACGCAAGGATGAGGAAGCCATCTTGAAGATTTTAGGTGGAGAAGAAGCAAGACAAGATTGGGGTGGAGAAGAGCTAAAAATTCGCACAAAAAGGCACTAGAGAAGAGCTAGAGAAGTTAGAATGTGAATTGGTGAAGAATGTGGCCGTTTTGGGCTCTATTTATAGCAAAACAGAATCCTTCTCGGTCGACAATTCGTCGACCGAGAACCGCAACGGTCGTTTCCTCGGTCATCCCACGGTCGATTCGGTCGGGGTTTTGAAAAATAGTCGTTGCGATTTTTTTATATTAAAAAATGCTTTTTAAATCACTCGAATGGGGGGTCCACCAAGATAGTCTCGATCGAACATTTTATCGACCGAGGCTATTTCTGGGTTCGAATGTTCAGCATGTACTTGGTGAGTGTCGGTCGAGAAAGGTGATCACCCGAGTGACTCTCGGTCGACAAACTTGTCGACCGAGGTTGTCTCGGTCGAGATTTTTGCAGACTGACGGGACTACTGTGAGTGATTATTGTGAAGGATATTCGAGCTTGTTTTTAACAACAGTTATGGCAAGTAAGAGACTGTAAAATTTTAAGAGTGCGGAGCACATTCTTTTAAGAGTATTTTCCAAAGTATAATTTTCATATTTAGGGGAGTATATTTTGGGGAGTAGCATGCAATTTCATTCATACTATAGTATTAGCTATTAGAAATAATACAATTTATTCAATGATTGACTTCATATATTTCTCATTCATTTACGAGGAATGTTAAACCTGAAAATGATATGAGATCTTTTAATCTCATGAAATATATGTATTTATTTCTCCATCATTTGCAAAGGGTGCTAAGCCTTGAAATGATAAGAGATTCCTTTTAAGAACATATTAGAATCAAAAAAGATATGTCAATCAATGAGTGCAAAGAAATGATTTTCAATTTAGCATTTTGTCAAGCTTATTTTAGGTCGACCTTGACTTCGACCTTGGCGCCCCTTGGTCAAACTTGATTTCGACCGAGAGGCAATTTTTGTAGATTTCCAATCATGCATCACAAAGATAATATCTTTTTCCATAAGCTAAGCACAAGATAATTATTAACTTAATATTTCAAGATGCATTTGTACCATAGAGATTTACCTTAATGACATAGCATCATCTATATATGCAATGAGCTGAATCATTTTGATGATAATAGCAATCCATTCAATTTCATAAGTTTCAATAGAATTTCAAAGCACATGGTTTATTTATATATATATATATATATATAGACCAGGGATTATTTTAAACAAACCATGTGAAATATGAAACACAGTTAATGCATATTCATCATTTCTTTGATTAAGTTTTCTCAAATCAACATGCTTTTTGGATTTAAGATAGGCAAAGTAGAGAATCAAGGCAATCATGGTTCATCAATTTTCAAATTTAAAGGAACATGTTTAATAAACTTTTTTAAAAATATGAATCTTCAATCAGTGTAGAAAGCATGTCCAATATCAATTTGCATTTAGTATTTTTGCAATATGTTTATCAAATCATGATGCAAAAGATCAATATGTCTTGATTTAAAAGATGGTCTCCAAGAGTTGTGATTCATTCTCAATTAAATCAATTTTCATTGTTGCTGAATTGATAGCAAATTGAAAACAGTTAAACAGGTTTTTCAGACCCTTGATCGGTCGAACTCTTTCTCGACCGAATTATTTTCGGTCGAAGTATTTGTCGACCGAGAGTGTCTCTGCAGATTTTATTCAGCAATTTGTTTGTTCAAGTTATGAGTTGAATTACTTTGATTTATTTTGTTATTCTATTATGTTAAGTTGAGATAGACATAAGGATGTTCAAATCAAGATTATTGGTCATATCTCAACTTGATTAATTCATATTTATTTAGTTTGGGGTTTTGGAACCCATACCAACTCAACATCCTTTTTCTTGTAAGGACATGAAAAAGAATAGTGTCCAAGACGCAAGCAATAGTGGCAACAAATGGAATCAATTTCATTTCTCTTTCTAGGACTTTGAGTTCAGTTGTTCTTGGGTACATACATGATCTTGGTCTTGGGTGCTTGTGTTCTCCTAGGTTAAGATTGATAGAAATTTTCTTTTGGAACATATCCTAAACCTCTTCTTCTAGTATAACCAGAACAATCTTTTAGAATCTTATCAAGAATACCATTATTTCTCAAGCCACTAATTTCTTTTTGTAATTTAGCAATCTCATCCATTCTCTTTTTAACATTTAAATTTGCTTGCTCTAGATTAGACAACAAACTATCTCTTTCTTTCATAATAGCATCATAATCTAAATGAGTACACAAAACAGGTTGTTTTTTAAGATCATTTACTTGAGCTTGCAAGTTTATCTTTTCTTGAGAAAGGAGATTGCAACTTGCTTCTATTGATTTTAGCTTAATATCATGGTCTTTGATGGTTAAGTTCAATGTGTTTTTAAGATATTCATCTTCAGATGTAAGAACAAGAAGTTTAGCATGTAGATCATCATTTACTTTAGTAGATTTCTTTAGTTTCTTCTTACAATCAATATACTTATCATGTGTTTCTTGAAGGCTAGCAATTAAATCTTCTTTTGATAAATCAAAAAGACTTACCTCTTGTTCTTCTTCATTTGTAGTAGTAACGAAACATTGTACCTCTTTATGCACCTCTTCTTTCTTTGACTTCCTTGGACAACTAAATGTTGTGTGTCCCGTTCCTAAACACCAACTACAGCTTGTTGAAGGTCGGTCCAAATTTCTCCTTTGCTTGAGGTTGTAGACACCACCACCCTCCATCTTCAAGACTCGATTAGAGGTCCTTGAAGTCTGCTCTGATACCAATTGAAAAACACTAGAGGGGGTGAATAGGGTTTTATAATAATTTTTAAAATAATTCAATCAACAAACAACCACAAGGATGTTGAAGAAGGAGACAAGGGTTTAGAGTGGTTCCACCCTTAGCAAATACTAAGGGAGTCAGTCCACTACCCAATTGTTTCCAATAGGGATTTTGAAAGTATTTGAATTTTATTACCTTCTCAAGGATGTTACACAAAATTACAAATACCTTCCCAAACCCTTTGGACAGCCTTCACCCGAAGTCGTCTCACCAACCTTGAAGCATCCTTCACTTGAAGTAACTTCAAGCTCCCCCTTGAAGTAGCTTCCCGTTGAGACCTTCTAGAAGTAGTCCAAAGTCCTCCTTCTCCACCTGAGAAGATTTCACCCTCTCCACTCCGCAGCCTCCAACCTAGGAGTAGCAAGGAGAGTACAATGCAATAAGAAAGAACAAGAAAGGAAAAAGGAAATTACAATTACCACTTAAGCACAAGGCTTGAATCCTATATCAAGCGTTTTGATCTCCTATCCAATGTGTATGAAAGTGGAAGTATAGTGGGTAGGAGATCCTAGCCTATAGGACACGAAATGCCAGCAATGGAAATGATTAGCAAGCGTTGAAGTTGCTCAATTGCTCACAGGAATTGATTCTCAATTGCAAGCATGTGTAATCAAGTGAGTTTAGGTGTCCTAAGGCATGTCCAATTTATAGGAATGGCCTACTAGTGCTTAGGGACGTTCTAGACACTTTCAAGGGGGTTCTTAGTGCTCAACTAGCCGTTAGATATCCACTAATTGCATTTGTAACGGCTAGTTAATTAATTCTGAAAAGTGAAGACAGAAACCTTCTCGGTCGAGAAGTTTGTCGACCGAGTGTCTCTCGGTCGAGGAATTTGTCGACCGAGGGTAAGTCTGGAGCAACGTTCAACTCAATTCCCAACCACTTTTTCCCACTAAGTCTAACGGCTATAGAACCTGCTCGAGACACAGTCTCGGTCGAAGTAAAGTTCGACCGAGTCTTTCTCTGTGATGGCTTTAGCAGGTTATGCAAAGGTGTTCGTGCTTTAGACTTGGGAGTTTCTCGGTCGAGAAAATGTTCGACCGAGAGTATCCCAGTCGAGAAGTGTGTCGACCTAGACAAACTATGTTTCAAAACTTCAACTCATATGCTAAGTGTAAGAAATGAATGTGCAATTGTGATGATCACTTAGGGATGACTTATCAAAGTGTTGTGTGTGGATAGGGAAGATCTAAATGCTTGATTTACATGATATCTAAGTACTTGTACATTATATATTTATACAAGTTTACATTTGATTACAATCATGAAAATAAAGCAATTTAAGCATGTAGATCTTCCAAAACGTTGTCATCCACCACATTGTATTCTTGTTCCTGAAATACACAAGTAGCACTTTAGATCCATAAGAATGAAATGTTTGTCATCATCAAAGCAAAGGGATTTTAATAATGTCCAATTAAGCCAACAGCCTATAGGATGTAAAGTACAAGAGTGAACCCCTTTCCATAAGCCAATCAAAATATCCAAGTCAGAATGTACATGATTGATGTCATGATCTGCCAACAAAGGAGGATTGGTTGAGGGAGAGGTCATAGAGGGAGTTGTAGTCTTGTAACGTCTTTAGTTAACGGTGAGAGGAACAAGAACAGGAACAGTAACTGGCTCAGGAGAATTTGGTTCAACAGGTACACGGAGTGGAGTATCAACTAGCAAATCCTAGAGAGAATTGAACCCATATCAAAAATGTACGGAGTATCCTCAAAAAACACATCATCTGCACTAATGAGCCAATTTTTAGTAGTCGGTCATAACATTTGTACCCTTCAAAAAACTGGAGTATCCCAAGAAGACACACCTTGTAGATCTTTGGTTAAGTTTGGTTAACCCAATTTGAAGGTTTCACACAAAATAGGTTCTTCCAAATGTTCTAGGGGTCAAAGAAAACAGAGGAGTTTCAAGGTACAGAATACTATACATGACTTGGTTGTCCAAGACCGAGGAGGGCATTCAATTTATCAGAAAATAGGCAGTGGAAATAGCATCAACACAAAACATCTTAGGGACATGATAGTGAAACACAATTGTCTGAGCAACTTCTAGAAGATGGTGTTTCTTTCGCTCGGTAATACCATTCTGTAGAGGAGTGTAGGAACATGAGGTATAATGAATGGCACCATTTTTTTTACAAATACTGACAACATGTTGCACAAATTCAAGGGCATTGTCTGTCCAAAAGATTTTAATGGGCTTATTAGATTGAGTTTCAATTTCAATGAAAAAGGCAGTAATTGTGTCAAGAATATGTGCCCAGTCTTTAAGTAAAAAGAACCAAGTAGACCAAGAGTAATCGTCGATAAAGGTCATAAAGTAACGAAATCATGTCACACTCGTTATTGAACATCGTCCCCATATTTAGCATGCACAATAGCAAAAATAGATTTTGAGGATAGATTCACTTTTTCAGAGAGAAAAAAACACCTAGTTTTTTTCCTAATTGGCATGCTTCACATTTAAACAGAATCTCAAATACATGGGAAATTAAGTGCTTGAGCTTGGAGATTGATGAGTCGCCTAGTCGATGTGACTGAAGTCCTAAAATTCATGGAGATAGCAGTGCAGCTATCTATGGAGTATCAAGATAGTATAAGTTGTTTGCTCCCTCATGGCCCGAACCAATCCTCGTCCTCGTGCGGAGATCCTGAAAGCACGTCCATCAGGGTCACATAATAGAGCGTTGAAGTTGTTTACATGTTTTACTAACAGAAAGTAGATTCAGAGGAAAACGGGGAACATATAAGGTAGGTCTGAGCTAAAAATCGTTCAATGTTCGAATATTTCCAACTCCATATAAAGAGGATTCAGTGCCATTTACTACAGTGACAAGGGCGTATGTATGTATGTATGTATGTATGTATGTATGTATGTATGTATGTATGTATGTATGTATGAGATTAAGAGAGAAAGATTTCTCCCCCCCTCTCCCATAACCCGTGGCGGAGGCCGGACGCCCGGGAGGGTGGTAAATCAAGAGATGCTTCTCCGTGTGGTTTCGAACCCGGGTCCCTTCATTGGGGACCAACAGAATTCGCCAACCGGGCTATTCCCTTGCCGGCGTATGTATGTATGTATGTATGTATGTATGTATGTATGTATGTATATATATATATATATATGTATATATATATATATATATATACATACATATATATAGATATACATATATATATATATGTATATATATACATATATATATGTATATATATGTATATATGTATGTATATATATACATATATGTATATATGTATATATGTATGTATATATATATATATATGTATATATATATGTGTATGTATATGTATATATATATGTATATATATATATATATATATATATATATATATATGTATATATGTATATATATATATATATTATATATATATACATATATATATATACATACATATATACATATATATACATATATATACATATATATACATACATATATACATATATATATATGTATATATATATATCTATGTATGTATGTATGTATATATATATATATACATACATATATATGTATGTATATATATATATACATACATATATATATTATATATATTTTTTTTTCTTTTTCTCTCTTATAATTTTTTATCATTCCAATTATGCCCTCAACCATCTCTCTCACTAAATTGATTAAGTGGATTATCAATTTCACTTAAGACCATCCATAATATTACATAAAGTCAATAATACAAGCATTATGACATTTAGTCAATTGACATAGTCAACAATCGAATTTTGACTCCAAATTTGTAGCTTAGCTACCTAATGACGTCATTAAGCTACTCCAAAAGTTTCATTACAATTGGGTCAACCAATTGGGAGATATGGCCAATTGGGATTACGTACACATTCCATTCATTGTGGATCTAAGACCTAAGTTTTGATTTTATTTGACTAAATAAATGTCACACGGCCATTTGAGATTGCTTGGGCGCAGTCCACTCACTTGGATTTGACCCCAGCCGTCCGATTGGATGGACACTGATCCGCTCAGGGATCCAGGGGACGAGGACCCCGTCTCCTACCTTCCGCCTTCTTCGGCTTCGACCCCCAACAGAGCGCCGACCCCAACAGCCACCTCGTGCGCACAACTCCCACAACGCCCGCGTGAGATACTGGGAGGAGAGACTCCTCTCGTCGAGACGAAGTCAGCAACCCCTCGCTCGACGCCCCTCGTGCTCGGAACAGGGAGAACAACCTCCACCCTTTCCGCACCTCTCACTGGCGGCGGCCAACTTTAGGGCCTCCTCTTCCGGCGCCCCCCATGCCTATTTAAGTATCTCGCTAGCACCGCCTACCCTCCTTTGATCGTTTAGAAACCTCAATTGCGCCGAGGGTCACCCCTTACTCCCCGACCTCAAGCACCCCACAGCTCGCCTGGCCTTGACTTCCCCCTCCCTCCAGTGGCTCTCTCCGTTCAATCGAACGCAACCACATCATCAAGGGACCTCGGCGGGACGATCAACAACTTCGGCTAGAGCCGCGAAGGTCCAGAGGCCTGGGTCGACTAGCCGCCGCAGCTGAGCTCCAAAAGCTTCACCGTCGGCGAGGTTGGAGCCATCTTGAAGCTGCAGGAAGATAGCAAATCCATCAGTAGACCTTCGCGGAGCTTTTAACTCCCTCAATTCAACCCGAGGGCAGGTAAACCTCATCTTCACTCCTCGATCCGTTTTCAGCCTGTTTTGATCGGAATTCGACGCCCAGACCACCATTGCCGACGAGCTTGACCTCCTCACAACCGCCGTGAGCCCGTGAACTCAACCCAACTGTCAGCATAACCCAGCTCCCCCTAGGAACCACCTCTGTTGGAATCGACTCTCCCCTGTCCCCTCGCTGCAGCCATGGCGCGAGCAGGGAACATTCGGATGAGTGCTTTTACCTCCTCACCCTTACCCGAGCATGGGCCCAACAATAGGAGTCAGGGGTATTCCTGACTTTCGACCACCACCTGACCCTCTTCGACCGAGCGCCTACTCGCGGGTCAGTGGGAGGGTCCGGTTGGTCGGATCCCTCGCGTGATCAACGAGGCAGAGGTCGCATTTCTTTTTTTTATTTTCGTTTAATTCCTTAGAATTACCTTATTGGTCAGAACTTATGAAAACCCTAGAAAATGATAGGATTATCAGAAAATATCGAATAAATATACCATTTTCATCAGAAAAATCCAAGCTACCTAAATAAAATATAAACAGGACCTGGATCTCAGCCCTTCTCGAAGAGTATGGCCTAAAATCATTAATGACCTTTTATTGTCTATTTGTGTAATAAAAGTCACCCCCATGATTAGATCTGACTTATAGGCATCTTAAACTTAGATTGGGGTCCCTGATCATCATGATATTCGAAACCCTAATCTATGAAGGATATCGGATTAAATAGTTGAGAAAACCCCTAATTTCTAGTTTTTCTCATCTTATTATGACTACTATATACAATTTATGTAAAACCCTAATAACTTAAATGTCCTTGAATAACCTTGACGACCCTAACCTCAGAACCCAACTCTGAATCATAAGTATCCGAAAGTGATATCCCAAATAACCTAAACCCTAATAATAATCCCTAATGTGGATTGATGAGAACCCATGGTGACTTTAGGGTTTTGTTATATTTCAGGGTGATCTGTTATCTTTCTCATAATCTAGGACTTGTGGAATCCAAATCTGAAAATTAAAGGTACGTGGATATAATTATATGACTAGATTTGTTGGATGTTGAATATATATGTACTTGCTTGCTTGTATTTTGAAATACATTGCTGGATGTAGATGTATGTATATTGACAATCTCCGCTTTGAACAACTAAGAATATAAATGAACAAGAACATGAAATGTAGTTACTAGTGGTGCTCATTAATCTCCCTAATAGAGAGGGAAAGTATTAATGTTGACTAGCACTTCCCTAATGGTACAAGGTACGCAGGGAGATCCCTAATGGTACAAGGTACGCAGGGATAGGGCCCAATATATATGTTTGTGCTAAGTCCTCCATAGTAATGCATATTCATTCTAAATGAGGCTAATAACTTGGGATTACCTGATTTTCCGCCTTTAAATAACGTTTTCGTTCTCTTTCTCCAATTTCGAGTATTTTATATACCAACATAGTATAGCTTTTAATTCCACGTACCAACTTTGTTGATGTTTTTGTTTCTCGTATTTTCTAGGTACAAACAACAGATGAAGCATTTCAAAAGTACCAGAAGCCACTAAATAATGAGCTTGGAGGATATTAGATAGATCTCCACTTCTCACCTTATTCATTTCAGTTAGATAGTTTATTCTTCTAGATGATGTAATAGGATGTTATAGATCCTATGTAATAATCGTATTTTCTTTTTCATAGACTTATTCCTCTTCCTTCTCAATTATTAGTATGTATGACTTTATCTTTTATCATTGAATGAAGTGTTGTGTCTATCTATTGATGATGTTGACATGATCTTGGCTTATCTCTGTTTTTAGTTGGTTATCCTAATTTCTTATATTTTCCCTTTTGACATTTATAGATATGAGTGCACGCATATCTGTGTATGTCACTAAGGAAAGTATATAGAAATTGGGGTCGTCACAGTTGGTATCAGAGCCAAGGTTCACACATCATAATCACACGACTTTCATTCACCCTATTATGAGTCTAGGGTAGTCCTTGAGTTAGGGATGTGAAGGGTTGAGGTGACTAGGATAGCATCTGCCTAAGGTCTGGCTAATGTCTCTGAGCCACTTTGCTTGGCAATCACGAGGCTACCTATAAGGCAGTGTGAGTCTACCTGGCCGATATTCTAAATGTCCCCTACTTCTTGGGCATGCCTTAAATTAGGATCCTTCTCATCTATAGAAATTCCCTCTCATCTTTTCTATAGGAATATTTTCCCCCTTATCTCAAATTTTAAAAAAAAAATCCTTTTATCTTTATGATATAAGATTAGGAAAGAGTCTCTCTATTTAGAAAGTCTTAAGGACCGACAAATAAGTACTTTTGGGGTATCCTCCACAAATTGTAACATTGAGAACATTAATAAATGATATAGGAGAATAATGAAATATCAAGTGATAATTATAATGATAATGACAAATATAATTGTTGAGTAATAAATCTAATATGTCCAAATTAATTTTAGGATGCCTCCTAAGACTCGCAACTCAAAGGCCTCAGAGGAATCGTCCTCTAAGAAGAGAAAAGAGCCTGAAACCTCTGAAGTACCTGATCCCGATGCTGCGGCCAAGGAAAGGTGGGAGGAACAGAAGAAAATCCTTCTAGATTTTATGAAAACCCTCGCCACAAAAGGAACCCCTGAACCTAGCTCCTCTAGGAAGAAAGAAGTGACGGTGATAGACTTTATTAAGCTTAACCTTGATTCCTTTTGGGGGGGAGGATCAGCCTGAGGTCATGGACAAGGCTGAGGCCTGGGTTTTATCCATAGAGAATGGTTTTCGTACCCTAGAAATACCCAATGAGAAGAATGTCAAGTTCGCCACCCATATGCTTAAGGGAGGAGCAAAAATCTGGTGGGAGAACTACGGCGGGAATAGGGGCGAGGAAATAGACAACATGGGGTGGGAAGCTTTCAAAAACCTCTTCACGGATCGTTTTATGCCCATAGCCGAGAGGAAGAGGAAGGAGAAGATGTACATGGAGTTAAGATAGGGTAGTCTTTCAGTAGCTGATTATACCCGGAAGTTTAGGCTTCTGGAGCGTTATGCACCCATCAGGACTGAAGACCGCCTGACTGAGCACTATGTTGACTGCCTTTCTGCCCACCTAAAAACCCTAGTCATAGCCTCTCGTCCCAGAAGCATAGATGAAGCCCTAGACATGGCCCTCAAGCAGGAGAGGGAGCAGGGCATGCAGAAACCTCCCAGCATGGGGTACTTAGGGTTAACCACGACTGAAGAGGATAAGTCTAGGAAGGTCAATCTTGGCCATAACAATAAGGGATCAGGGAAACGAGGAGGTTCAGGAAAGGGAGGACAGAAAAGCCACCAGAACCAGCCAAGGACGAATCATCCCAAGTGCAAGACTTGTGGGCATTTCCATGGTGGGGTATGCCCATGGTTGTCAAGGCGTCTAGGCGGTGGGTTTAATCTAAGGGGCGCCTAGGCTTTTCTGGGCGTTTTTGTTTTTACTTTTTTTTTCAGTTACATATTTAAATGTTCATACACATGATACTATATGTGATAATGTATTATTTATTCATTAAATGTTATTGTAAGTCTAATTTGAATTGATAACTATAGGAGAATCAGGGACAACAGAATTAACATGAAGAAAATGAAACAACAGTAAGAGGAAGACAAGTACGAATTGGTGAGAGAAAATGGGATAAAAAGAGCATGCAAATGGTAGAAGTTCTGTAGGAAGAAGTCAGAATAAGACAAACCAAGGGCAGTAAAAGGAGATTGAAAGAGGAAGAATCAACAAAACAAAATAAAAAACAGCAGTAGCAGGTGCTGAATTAGAAAATATAGAGGAAGGAATAGGTCAGTGAAAATAAATGGAAACATGCAAACAACAGTGGCTAAGAGAGGAGATTTAGGAGGAAGAAATCAGAAAAAGAAAATTAGATATGTAAATAGTAGTAGTAGATTCCGTAGCAAGATGTATAGGACAAATTTGAAAAAGAAAATATGCACATGCTTGCATAGTAGTAGGAGGGAATATAGGATGAATAACTCAGAAAAAACATAGCAGCAGGACTCAGGAATAAGATGCAGGAGAATGGATAAAAAAAGAAAAGAGAAAGAAGCAAGAACAATAAACATATGAAAAAGTAGAAAAAACTTAACAAATAACGCTATGAGGAGATACCAATTTGGCCCAAATCAATCCTCATTTCCCCAAATCAGACCTGATTTTCCTCAGACCAGACCTAATTTGCCAAAATTTGACCTGATTTACACTAAATCAGACCTATATCAACCATGCAATGACTGAAGGTGATCTAATTTGACCAAATCTAGACTCGATTCATGCTAGTTTAGCCTTTAAATTGCATAATTTGGGCCTAAAACGCCTTAGACGCCCACTTAATGCATTTAATAGGCTGGGCGCCTAGTTTGAGGCTCCTGGCCTAACGCCTAGGGCGCCTTGATAACTAAGCCAGTTTGCTATAACTGTAAGGAGGGTCATTTCGTCGCCAAGTGTCCCACTCCCTCCATCTTTGGTAATCCTGCGGCAGGTGCTCCGCAGCCTCAGGGACATCGCAATGGCAGGGTATTTGCAGTAAATGCAGAAGAGGCCAAGGCAAATCCAAACCAGCTCTGTGAAGGTAACCTAATTTCTTTATAATTCAATATCTTGTTCAAGCCTGCAATTATTCATAATTTGATTACCTTGTGTAGGCACTGTATTATTAAATGGTCATCCTGTTAAGGCTTTATTTGACTCTGGATCTACAAATACGTTTATTTCTCGAACTCTGGCATCTATATTACATCTGCATATAAGGGACTAGGGATATATTCTGGATGTGTCTACTCCTAGCGGCAAAATACTCACAACTCTACAAAAAACTGATGAACTCTCTCTTAAATATGAAAATCATGATATGCCCTTTGAATTCATTCTCTTAACTATGGATGACTTTGATGTCATACTTGGTATGGACTGGTTGTACACATACCATGCTCACATTGATTGTAGAAACAAGATGGTAGTCCTCTCTCAACCTCATTCTTATCCTGTAAAAATCCCTAGGGGAAGCGGATTCTGTAATAATATTATAATCTCCTTTCTTAAAGCTAAAAAGCTCATTTCTCAAGGATGTAAAGTCTTCCTCGCATTAGTCTCAGAGACCAGTCCTAGTAGCGGGCCTGTAGAAAGTCTGGAAGTGGTACGTGACTTCCCTGACGTTTTTCCGGAGGAGCTTCCTGGGCTGCCTCCAAATAGAGACATTGAGTTCTCCATAGATCTTCTTCCTGGAACCACTCCAATTTCTAGGGCACCGTATAGGCTGAGCTTATGGAGTTGAAGAAATAGTTACAAGAACTTCTTGACGAAGGTTTCATTCGTCCTAGTGTTTCCCCCTGGGGTGCTCCTGTTCTTTTTGTTAAAAAGAAGGATGGTTCTATGTGTATGTGTATTGACTATCGCATGTTGAACCAAGCTACTATTAAAAACAAGTATCCTCTCCCTCATATTGATGATCTCTTTGATCAGCTTCGTACTGCTAAAGTTTTCTCAAAGATTGATCTTCGTTCTGGCTACCATCAACTTAAAATCAAGGATTCTGATATTTCTAAAACTGCTTTTCGAACTCGTTATCGGCATTACGAATTTCTAGTGATGCCATTCGAGTTGACCAGCGCACCGGGCGTATTTATGAATCTAATGAACAAAGTCTTCCAACCCTATCTTGATGAGTTCGTGGTCGTTTTCATTGATGATATCTTGATCTATTCTGATTCTAAGGAAAAACACCGGGATCACTTGCGAGCAGTTCTTGACATTCTCCGAACTCAAAAATTCTATGGCAAGCTCTCTAAATGTGAATTCTGGATTGATAAAGTCATGTTTCTTGGACATGTCATTTCTGGGGGTAGTATATCTGTTGATCCCGCTAAAGTTTCTGCTGTACTTGATTGGCAACCTCCCTGTAATCCTTCTGAAATTCGGAGTTTCTTGGGTCTAGTCGGATATTATCGTCGCTTTATCCCGAATTTCTCCAAAGTGGCACTTCCTCTGACTAAGCTTACTCGAAAAGACGAGCACTTCATCTGGTCAGCTGCTTGTGAGTCCAGTTTTTAGCAGTTAAAGCAGAAGTTGGCGTCGGCTCCTATTCTCATTCTACCCTCTGGCAACGAAGGGTTTGTAATATTCATTGATGCTTCGAGGAATGGGTTAGGATGTATCCTGCAGCAGAGTGGTAAAGTAGTGGCCTTTGCATCTAGACAACTAAAACCCAATGAACTTAATTATCCTACACATGATTTGGAATTAGCTGCAATTATCCATGCTCTCAAAATCTGGAGACATTACTTGTACGGGGCAACATTCGACATCTTCACCGATCATAAAAGCCTAAAGTACATCCTGACTCAGAAGGACTTGAATCTGCATCAACGATGATGGATTGAATACCTGAAGGACTACGATTTCACTATTGCCTATCATCCGGGTAAGGCAAATGTAGTCGTTGATGCCCTTAGCAGGAAAAGGGCAGTGTGTGCATCTCTTTCTGTTCCTGAATGGAAGAACATGGAGGATCTAGTGGGCTGAAAACCGCAGTTTCTGTCTGATTGTGTGCATGTTAATAACATTTCCATCACGTCCAACTTGCATTTCGAACTTCTTGAGGCACAGAAGGCTAGTCCTGATCTTACAGAGCTCTCCTCTCTCTTGTTAAAGCCGCAAACACATTTGTCTGTGGGTCTTTATGGTGGTCTTCGATACAAGAACCGTATATGGGTTCCTGAGCAGTCAATTGTAAAGACAACAATTCTTAATGAGGCACATGGGTCCAAATACACAGTCCATCCGGGCACAACAAAGATGTACAAAGACCTGCAACGTCAGTTCTGGTGGAGGGGCATGAAGCGTGATATTGCCGATTTCGTGTCCAGGTGTCTGACATGCCAAAGGATCAAGGTCGAACATCAGAGACCAGGCGGTCTACTACAACCCCTTGAGATTCCGGAATGAAAATGGGAACACATCACCATGGATTTCGTGGTGGGATTACCCAGGACCAGGAAGGGATACGACGCTGCATGGGTCATTGTGGATTGTCTCACCAAGTCAGCTCATTTTGTTCCTGTGAAGACTACTGCGAAGGTTTCTGAGTTGGCTGACCTCTACATACGGGAGATTGTACGTCTGCATGGAGTCCCAGCGTCTATTGTCTCGGACAGGGACCCGAAGTTCACATCAAAGCTGTGGAAGCAGGTTCAAGAGGAATTGGGCACCAAGTTGAACTTCAGTACAGCCTACCATCCGCAAACAGACGGGCAGTTAGAGCGTACAGTATAGATTCTAGAGGATCTTCTGCGAGCTTGTGTTCTCGATTGGGAAGGCTCGTGGGACTATTACTTGTCTTTAGCTGAGTTTGCCTATAATAATAGTTATCAGGCAAGCATTGGGATGCCTCCCTATGAAGCTCTTTATGGCCGACCATGCAGATCTCCATTACACTGGGATGACATCGGAGAACATACCCTGATGAAATCCGAGGAGATGCAGTTGTATACTGATAAGGTTGCACTGATCAGGCAGAGGATGAAGCGGGCACAGGATAGGCAGAAGTCTTATGCAGATGCTCATCGTCAGGAACGTCAGTTCAAGGAAGGTGACCATGTTTTTCTGAAGATCCGGCCTATTCGAGCTTTGGCCAAGAACAAAGGAAAGCTCAGTCCTCGTTATGTTGGACCCTTTGAGATTTTGGAAAGGGTTGGTGAATGTGCCTATCGTCTCGCTTTGCCACCGTAGTATAGTGTCATGCATAATGTGTTTCATGTATCTAATCTGAAGCCCTATGTCAAGGACCCCAGTCACATTCTGAATCATGAGCCTCTCGAGTTGAAGGATGATCTGTCATATGCTGAGTCCCCGGTCAGAATTCTCGACTTCAAGTCAAAGGAGCTTCGCAATAATCGTCATATTGAAATGGTGAAAGTTCTCTGCAGTCACCATGATCAAAATGATGCCACATGGGAGTTCAAGTCAGAGGTCGAGCAGAAATATCCACATCTCTTTCAAGTTACTTGAATTTTGGGGGCAAAATTCTTAAAAGGATGGGAGAATGTGACAAAGTGAGTTTTCCATATATATATATATATATATATATATATATATATATATATATATATATACATATATTATATATATATATTATATATATATATATTATATATATATATATATCTTTTTCTCTCTTATAATTTTTTATCATTCCAATTATGCCCTCAACCATCTCTCTCACTAAATTGATTAAGTGGATTATCAATTTCACTTAAGACCATCCATAATATTACATAAAGTCAATAATACAAGCATTATGACATTTAGTCAATTGACATAGTCAACAATCGAATTTTGACTCCAAATTTGTAGCTTAGCTACCTAATGACATCATTAAGCTACTCCAAAAGTTTCATTACAATTAGGTCAACCAATTGGGAGATATGGCCAATTGGGATTAGGTACACATTCCATTCACTGTGGATCTAGGACCTAAGTTTTGATTTTGTTTGACTAAATAAATGTCACACGGCCATTTGAGATTGCTTGGGCGCGGTCCACTCACTTGGATTTGACCCCAGCCGTCCGATTGGATGGACACTGATCCGCTCAGGGATCCAGGGGACGAGGACCCCGTCTCCTACCTTCCGCCTTCTTCGGCTTCGACCCCCAACAGAGCGCCGACCCCAACAGCCACCTCGTGCGCACAACTCCCACAACGCCCGCGTGAGATACTGGGAGGAGAGACTCCTCTCGTCGAGACGAAGTCAGCAACCCCTCGCTCGACGCCCCTCGTGCTCGGAACAGGGAGAACGACCTCCACCCTTTCCGCACCTCTCACTGGCGGCGGCGGCCAACTTTAGGGCTTCCTCTTCCAGCGTCCCCCATGCCTATTTAAGTATCTCGCTAGCATCGCCTACCCTTCTTTGATCGTTTAGAAACCTCAATTGCACCGAGGGTCACCCCTTACTCCCCGACCTCAAGCACCCCACAGCTCGCCTGACCTTGACTTCCCCCTCCCTCCAGTGGCTCTCTCCGTTCAATCGAACGCAACCACACCATCAAGGGACCTCGGCGGGGCGATCAACACCTTCGGCTAGAGCCGCGAAGGTCCAGAGGCCTGGGTCGACTAGCCGCCGCAGCTGAGCTCCAAAAGCTTCACCGTCGACGAGGTTGGAGCCATCTTGAAGCTGCGGGAAGATCGCAAATCCATCAGTAGACCTCCGCGGAGCTTTTAACTCCCTCAATTCAACCCGAGGGTAGGTAAACCTCATCTTCACTCCTCGACCCGTTTTCAGCCTGTTTTGATCAGAATTCAACGCCCAGACCACCATTGTGGATGAGCTTGACCTCCTCACAACCGTTGTGAGCCCGCGAACTCAACCCAACTGTTAGCATAACCCAGCTCCCCCTAGGAACCACCTCTGTTGGAATCGACTCTCCCCTGTCCCCTCGCTGCAGCCATGGCGCGAGCAGGGAACATTCGGATGAGTGCTTTTACCTCCTCACCCTTACCCGAGAATGGGCCCAACAATAGGAGTCAGCGGTATTCCTGACTTTCGACCACCACCTGACCCTCTTCGGCCGAGCGCCTACTCGCGAGTCAGTGGGAGGGTCCGGTTGGTCGGATCCCTCGCATGATCCGCGAGGCAGAGCTCGCATTTCTTTTTTTTTGTTTTCGTTTAATTCCTAAGAATTACCTTATTGGTCAAAACTTATGAAAACCCTAGAAAATGATAGGATTATCATAAAATATCGAATAAATATACCATTTTCATCAGAAAAATCCAAGCTACCTAAATAAAATATAAACAGGACCTGGATCTGAGCCCTTCTCGAAGAGTATGGCCTAAAATCATTAATGACCTTTTATTGTCTATTTATGTAATAAAAGTCACCCCCATGATTAGATTTGACTTATAGGCATCTTAAACTTAGATTGGGGTCCCTGATCATCATGATATTCGAAACCCTAATCTATGAAGGATATCGGATTAAATAGTTGAGAAAAACCCTAATTTCTAGTTTTTCTCACCTTATTATGACTACTATATACAATTTATGTAAAACCCTAATAACTTAAATGTCCTTGAATAACCTTGACGACCCTAACCTCAGAACCCAACTCTGAATCATAAGTATCCTAAAGTGATATCCCAAATAACCTAAACCCTAATAATAATCCCTAATGTGGATTGATGAGAACCCATGGTGACTTTAGGGTTTTGTTATATTTCAGGGTGATCTGCTATCTTTCTCATAATCTAGGACTTGTGGAATCCAGATCTGAAAATTAAAGGTACATGGATATAATTATATGACTAGATTTGATGGATGTTAAATATATGTGTACTTGCTTGCTTGTATTTTGAAATATATTGCTGGATGTAGATGTATGTACATTGACAATCTCCGCTTTGAACAACTAAAAATATAAATGAACAAGAACATGAAATGTAGTTTCTAGTGGTGCTCATTAATTTCCCTAATAGAGAGGGAAAGTATTAATGTTGACTAGCACCTCCCTAATGGTACAAGGTACGCAGGGAGATCCCTAATGGTACAAGGTACACAGGGATAGGGCCCAATATATATGTTTGTGCTAAGTCCACCATAGTAATGCATATTCATTCTAAATGAGGCTAATAACTTGGGATTGCCTGATTTTCCGCCTTTAAATAACGTTTTCATCTCTTTCTCCAATTTCGAATATTTTATATACCAACATAGTATAGCTTTTAATTCCACGTACCAACTTTGTTGATTTTTTTGTTTCTCGTATTTTCTAGGTACAAACAACAGATGAAGCATTTCAAAGTACCAGAAGCCACTAAATAATGAGCTTGGAGGATATTAGATAGATCTCCACTTCTCACCTTATTCATTTCAGTTAGATAGTTTATTCTTCTAGATGATGTAATAGGATGTTATAGATCCTATGTAATAATCGTATTTTCTTTTTCATAGACTTATTCTTCTTCCTTCTCAATTATTAGTATGTATGACTTTATCTTTTATCATTGAATGAAGTGTTGTGTGGCTATCTATTGATGATGTGGACATGATCTTGGCTTATCTCTGTTTTTAGTTGGTTATCCTAATTTCTTATATTTTCCCTTTTGACATTTATAGATATGAGTGCACGCATATCTGTGTATGTCACTAAGGAAAGTATATAGAAATTGGGGTCGTCACACAGGGAGTCTCTCTTGGAGCAGTCTTCCAAATTCGGAGCAGATTTAAGCTGCAAAAGCAGTGGAGGTTTGGGCATGTTCTTCCTTGGTTTAGTTAGTAGATGCATGATTAGCCCATGTGTTGGAATATCGATCCTTAGCCACACAGCGATCTTCAGTGTCGTTATTGCGACCACAGAAGTTGCAGTGTCTTAATCCAGAAGGGGGACCATTTCTAGGTCCAGTAGAGGGTTGACCACGCCCGGATCCAGAAGTGGGTTGGCCGCGTCGAGGTCTAGATGGCCAAGATGACCACGTCCTCTACCACGGCCACAGCCTCTACTTTGGTCAATCACCAGAATGGACTATGAGAGCTGACGCCTTAGGAGGACCAGCGGGTGAAAATGAAACCAATGGAAGGCGTTGGACCCTCTTTAGAACATCCTACAATTTAGGTAGAGGATCATTGGATAAGATCTAATCCACGACTTCCACAAAGGAAGCAAGTAGCCCAGTAAGGAATCGAAAAGGTTGTAGTTCATTTCGTTGTCTTTGGATTTCAGTAATGTTAGATGACATGGGATGGTAAACCTCAAACTCATCCCAAAGTGCACAGCATTGATTATAATAATCTTCAACTGAATTGTCATTAGAGAATTCTTTTAATCAGATTTTTAAAGATTTCAAACACCTTTTTAGGGTTTTGTTGATGTGAATTAACATGAGATATTGATCCCACATGGCCTTAGCAGTTCGAAGTTTTAGAAGAGATTGACTTATTTTAGGTTCTACAATGTTAGCCATCCAGGTCATTACTCCCGAGTCTTCTTTGACCCACAAGTCATAAGACTACTTAATTTTCTCATCAGTCGAGGGAGGAGTAGCAGGTGCATAAATAATAAGGTGAGAGTATCGGCCTTGGGCCTTGACGTACAATTCAAAAGAAGTGGACCATGTATGGTATTTAGAACCATCCAATTTTGCTTTATTCGCACAGTATCCTTAAGAGGCCATGATGGAACCAAGTTTGTGCTCATACCACACATGAGAAAAAGTGTGGTAGAGAAGTAGATTAGAGAACTGGGGTGTGCAGCATCACCCAAAAGGCAACATTAGTTTTGATAAACCCAATACATTGGCAAAAGAAGAATTAAGAAGCCAATGTCACATCGTCAATTAGACAAACATGTGACGAAGGCATGAGGGAGGGAACAAGTCCCTCCCTATGTCTTTAGACAAACCGAGTAAGGTGTGTTTATACTAGGAACAGCCTGGAAGATCACATCATTGGTGGTTCAGAAGGAAAGAAGGGCTTGTGGTGGAAGGGTTGTGTGGAGGTTGGAAGTAGTAAGTGAACAGGGTTGGCGGCATGGCAATTGTGGCGGGGGGAATGTTGGGTTGGGGCTAATGCGGTGGGGTGACTGTTGTAAGGGGGTTTCTGGCAACAGGCTAGAGGAAGGGGGGTTGCGGCGGCAGGAGGGGTTGTTGTGGGTTGGTGATTGGTAGGAGGGCTGCTACGACGGGATAACCGGAGGAGGGTGGTAGTTGTTGGCAGTAGGGCGGTTGCTAGCGGCGAGATGACTGGAGGGATTGGTTGCTATGGCGGCAGGCTGGACGAGGGGGCAGGAGGTTGTTGCGGGCGGGGGGAATGTTGTCGGCTTCTGGTGATAGGCAGCGGGTGGAGGAGTGAGGAGTGGTGGCGGGTAGAGAAGGAAGAGGCAGGGACAGCGGGTGGAGAAGGCTCAAGGAGCGTTGGGTGAAGAAGAGGGGATGGCGGCTGGAATGGAGGGAGGGGAAGCATTAGGGTTAGGATACGAGAGGCTTAGGGTGGGTCAAACCACTCTGATACAACGTGAAATAGATTTGTATTATTGAGATGGATAAAACAAGCATAGATCCTCTCCTTACATAGGATGATAGGATAGGAGATGTCATTAAATACATAGTTCACCGATATGGGATAAAAAGCAAGATACTAAAAACGACAAAGTAAATAACATAAAACTAAATAAGCATATTAACAATGGGAAGCCAGACTCCCTACAAAATCTAAATAATAATCTCTTGCTCGGACACATAATCTGGGAATTGTATTTACAATTGAAGATCGAAACCCTCGATGTTGTAACATTTGGAACTATGTACCAAATTAACAACCAAACAGAATAACAAATTGGAACTTATAAATAAGTCCCTAGCATTATGCTTAGGAGTTAGGACCTAAAGCAAAAACAATTGCATAACAAATCCTAAAACACTATAAGACATTAAATTACTAATTAAGCCTAATTGGATTCGCTCTCAAGCTTTTGGATCTGGGATTGGGGTTTATCATGCATATCTTGCTTCCATTGTGAAAAACCTCATCCAAAGATCAAAACCAGAAATCGTTGATGTAAAATGTCCTCATGTGAAGAAGGCTAATTGAACAAATATCACACTTCCCTTGGAAACAATCAAGCCTATAGACGCCTTCAAATTGGAAGTTGCATTCGGGAGTGGTGGAAAGAATAGATCATGAAATGCTTTTGTAATGGGTGCATCAATGACATGCAAAATCGTCCACGATCAGATTATGGCATTTGACTGGCATTTTAGCATGGCTACACCTACACCATTGTTAGTGCGGTCGAAGAAGGAAGGAGATATAACACAGAATGGTCCAAAATGTGACTTGTCGAGTACGAAGACAATTGTGCGCTGTCAAAATTTGTCCTAACCCGTGAATCTGATTATGTCCTACCTGCAAAAAAACAAGTCTGGGTTTCAGTTGTGACACTCCCAGGTCGGTTCTGGGTTGGAGATTACGTTTTGAATCTATATTGGGTCGGGTCTAGGTTTAGAAATCGAACAAAATTGGGTTCTAGATACTTCCTTATATGCATATATTTATGGGATGTAGACTATGTTACAAAGTGATATATGGGTCTCTTTTTTTTTAAATTGGTCATTCATTCATCCCGTGGCCGGAGGGTTTTGAACATGCGACCTCTCAGTCTTACATCATTACTTTTACCATCTGGGTGTCACCTCTTTGGCGATATATGGGTCTCTTTGGTATAATATATGTGGTTTTACAGCATATTTTAGTCATTTGATGTGATATGTGTTATCTTTAATGATATTGTGATATTCATGTTGTGTTAGAATTTACTTGTGTTAGGTAACACCTATAGAAAGAAATGTTTATTTGATGTGTCTTGTGGAAAAACGATATGATGGGGAAGTCCCCTCTTGTGTAAGTTTTCTTATGATAGGACAACCCCCCTCTCCTATAAATAGGACAAGGGGGGAGTGTATAAACTCAAGTAAAACCCTAATGGGCCAAGACACAATTGTGCCTATATACAAATAGTACACCCAAAAAATTCATTAACTAAATAACTAGACTCTCTAACACTCCCGCTCAAGTTGGAGCTCTGGAGAGAATCCCAAGCTAGGAAGAACAAAAACGAACACGGACAGGTTCATGGACACGAACATGGGACACGGTTTTTTTAGAAAATATAGGACAGGGGCACGGCTATGGCATGGCAAATTTTTTAATATTTTTTAAATTAATTATATATATGTATTTATATACTCATAAGAAATGCAAAATAAGACAATATAACTTCATTTAAGAAAAAATCAAAAAATGAAACCGATTGGCAATTGCATAACCACAAGATTAAAAATATTGAAGTACAATATCCATAAAAGAGGTCCAGTTTTGTGTCAAATACAAACTACAAAAAAGACAAATTCATTCCATTCACATTTCATGTGTAATACCCAAACACGACAAGAGATAAAGATTAGATTTTGAGAAGACTGTCTAATAGATTAATTAAGAGATTGTAACATGAAGGTGGAATTCAATTATAAGATTTTAAGTTGTATGATGGGACTCACATGATTGATGTAAAGAAACCCTAAAACTTAAGTAGTGTGAACTTCAAAGCCTAAAATTGTTAAAAGATAGAAAGATTGGGAAATCTAATAAACAGTAAGCAATTTTTGCAATTGCAGTAGCCTAGTCCAAGAATGGACTTCATAGATTCACTTCCAATGATGTATTAAGAAGTTGAATTTCAAAACATTGACCATTGGAGATATATAGAGTCTGTAAGATAGTAGTCAGTACTCATTAATTGTATATGTACTAATAACAGAGTAGCATTCATATTATGAGATTGTTCATATGGAATTTATTTAGATACACAACAATTAATTTAAATGCAAGACTGGACATTCAAGAAAGTGATAAACATAGAAACAATAATAGAACAAGGTAATAACAGATAACGGTTGATAGTTTACCTTAGTTGATCAGTTTTCCAGAAATAGAGGAAAGCCCCAAGCACAAGAATAGATGAATGTGCGAAGAAATTGAATGAAAACAAGAATAAGGAGACAGTTGTTGCTGCTTTAAACTTAGCTACGCGGTAAGAATAGCAAGAATGCAGTTGTTGTCCCAAGTCCTATTGCAAACAGAGTTGGAGTTGACCTAAACTTAGACATGTGATAGGAATATCAAGAATGCAGCTGCTATCTATGTTAGATTTTTTTTGTGGTTGTAAATGGGCATGGCCGTGTCCAAGTTGTGTCCACCTGTAAAAAGTAAAAAATATTATGGACACGGTCGGAGAAGTGCCCAATACGTATTTAGCCGTGTCCACGGACTACAGGTGTCCAATACGTGTAAGACACGGGTACGGCACCTGTTTTGAAGTGTTTGTGCTTCCTAGACCCAAGTCAGCTTGCAAACAAACAGACAGACTAAAGACAGAAAAAAAGCATAATAAAAAGATAAACTAAGACCACACAAGAATGCTTCTCCCCCTAAATATTACAATAAAGCACTCATCACTCAAAACACGTCATTACTCCCCCTCAAGTAGGTAAGCGGGAAGGTAGCATGAGCTCCTTAATCAATATGAGGTGGCATATGGAGCAGAAGTAAACAGCAACAGGTTAGCATCATGGTCTTCATCTCAGTCGCTATCGTAATGAAATAGGTCAGACAGTGTTGGAATAGAAGACCAGAGAGTTTTGATACACAAGAAGCAGTAGTTAATCTGCATACAAAGCACGGACAAGGAAAGAGTCAATCGTGCGCAAGGCATAGACAAGCTAGAGAGTGTTGGCACACAGCAGCGGGAAGTAGACGATGTAGCTGGATAGAAGACCACTGTGCAAAGTAGCAAGCAGATAAAGGACTCCAAGATACAATGTAGATGAAACTCCATGTATATGTATACTCACTAATAGAAATCTTCATCTTCTCTTCATAAAATTTCCATCACAGTAGAAGACGTTACAGTCCAGAGAGTGTAGGGTCACAGTCGTAGCAATGGTTGTCGTGCATAGAACACGAACAAAGGGTCAAAGTGCAAATAGAGCACTGACATCAAATAGTGCAAAAGCACAAAGCAACAAATAAAATGTGCTAATCATAGCACAAGTAGCAAGAATGACGTCTCTGGATAGAAAACCAATAGCAATAGTGCAAATGAAGTAACGTAAAACACATGTGAAGTAGATAACTCCATAACAACAGTCGAGGTAGATGATGACGAATAAGCTCTACAAGCTCTTCATAAGGAAAAAAGGTCAATAATATAACACTAGCAGAAGGATCTACATAGATAGAAATATATAGTGGCAGGAAGATCCACAAAGATAGTTGTAGACATAAAATATTCCTCCCTTTCTACATCTCTCCTCTATCTCAACTCTTTCCTCTACTCATCATCCTCTCTTCTGCCCCTCACGCCAACCACGAAAAGAATGAAGAGAGTTGTTTGGGTGGAAAGTTAAAAACAATGGTAGAAGTAGTGTTTATGTAGGCAAATATTTTGAGGATGGAAACGGATAACTCGATGCAATGTGTGGGAACTGATTAGTCAGGAGGCACAATGTATATTCGGGAGTAATATAAGCATTGAGGAGGTAGGCAATATGTTTGTAGGGCTGGAAAGAGTGGGGGTGTTAAAGAACATGAGAAAAATTGCTGAAAATGGAAGATAAGTGTTGTTGGTAAGGTTAAAGATAGAGACTCGCCATGTATAAAAGCCTCCTCCATGTTATAATCTAACTGTAGATGATGTTGCACGTTAAGATGTATCAACAGTAGTAGGTGACACGTGGTGTCGTGAAGAGACACGTCGTGTCAGGCAGTAGTAGTCAAAGTTGGCTGATTGCATGCAATACACCATGTTCCTAAAGGGACACAGTGCTCCTGAAGCGACAGAACTCAGGACAGTCAGGGCAGAATAAGTGACAACGAGGCAGCGACACGCTGTAATGTGTGGGATGCGTAGCACGAGGTCCAAGTAAGCAGTGACACGCCATGTCAAATTCTAACACACCACGTAGGATGTGTAGCAGCAAGTTCACGCAGACAGCAGCACGCCATGTCAAATACTGCACGCAGTGTCACAAGGTAGCCTTGGCGATCCAAGTCATTAAACAAGCAGAACTCCACCTACACGTCGTGTCAAATAGTGGCACATTGTGTCACCGGAGGAACAGTAGCAATTAAGTCTGAGATGGCAGCAAAGGGGTGGATAAATCCTTCTACATCTCCACCATTGCAATATAGGGGAGATACATCCCCAATATAAACCGAAAAAGGAGATCTTCGAAGATTTAGGATTAGATCTCAGTGTTGGTGGTGGTGTGGATGATGACGGTGGTGTTGATAGGCAGAGGTGTAGATGGCAGCAGTGTAGATCGGCAGCTGGTGTGTATTGGGGGATCTTTGTCATTTTAAGGTTTTTTGGATGCATTTATATTTTAATTAAGATACATGAGGTGTAAATGCAAGAAAATGATAGAAACTATAAAATGATACCTTGGATTAGGCTTGAGCTATAATTGTCGAAATTCCCCTTGATCCCCCCTTTATCTTCTCAAATGACAAGAACAGGATCACACACACAAACGGGTATTTCTATTGGTACATCTGTAAAATTCATCCAAATTTGGTGGTATTTTGCAAAATTTGGTGGCATTTCATGAAACCTCAATGTATACTCATTGATATATACTGAATATGTGATCCTATTGATACGTTCACTGAAACTATATCTGATGGTATCAAAATCAATATCCGAGCTAAATTTTGCCAATATATAATCAAAATTTGCTCCCTGGGGTCAATGGACAAGGAGACAACACAATGGTACAGATATAGCAACCAACCAGAGTCTTCGTCGTCTCATGACTCATTTGTTGAAATCAACTACAATATGGTGGTGAGTGTAGCCCTCAATAAAAAAGAATTATAAAAAATCAAAGTCAAATGTCAAAGTATTTTTATGGACAACTCCTATGTAAGAACTATCAATAATGTATGAAGAGAATTCCATTTCAACTGCAATGTGCAAATTATGTGTTTTATTCTCATAATCAATTAATAGCTTATCCAAAGATGCAATGAATGATTAAAGTAATACGAACACTAGCATGAGAATCACCTGGAAGACAAAAACTTAATGTGGAAAGTTGCAACTTTTCCCATGTTGTTAGAAGATGGTAGGTTCAATGAACGGGGAGAGGATGCAGTGGTCAACAAAAAGGGATGATCACCATCTTGTATGCCGGAAACTGGTTACACCATGGTGGCATTAGTATGCTTAAGCAAAAAGAATATGGAACAACCATGCATTGTCGAGAATTCGAGAGCATCATGGAGAGTGCATTTGGAGAAGAAGACAAATATAGCAAAGATAAATAACATCTGAGGATTGGCATACCTGCCTTTATGTGTTCACAGCCTCAGAGTCAAACAAATCACTTATTTAGAGGATGTGGCACTTTTAAGATTTTTGTAACAAAAATCTCTGACTTCTACAAAAAAAATCTGTGATTTTTTGTGATTTTATCGGTTCCTTAATGTTCTCCATGATCAATACATTGGTCCCCAATTTTTGCAAGAGTTTTCACGATTTCCCCAGCTATTCGAGATTTCTATGATTTTTCATCATTTTCTTGACTTTTGATGATTTTTCACAATTTGCTCTTGTAAGTGGCTTGCTCTTTTTTTACAAAATATTGTATAAAGAACTCCAAATATACATGAAAACTCCACTGTACCTACGACGTCCTTTTCTGCCTTCCTCCCCTTTTTCTATGATGTTGTGTATGCATCTTAACTCCATATTCTTCTCTTCAGTCAGAAAACATGCAATCCTCCTAATTTTCTCTTTTGCCTTTTAGCTGTCATCATCGTTATAATGAATGCTTTATGTTTAATTAACCAATATTGTTGTTTTACATATTTCTCTCATATTGTTTTATACATTGTTATTGTTCAAGTTTTTCTTTAATGTTTTTGCTACTTTTTTCACTCAACAAGATTGCATGTCTAGTGACCTTCATAGTTACATGTGATATATATAGTCGACTTATTTCCGGTTATTTCCGAAAAGTTGACCAAACTTTGACCAAAAGTTAATCTTTTTTCCAGATTTTTTCGAATTCTGATTTTTGCGGCCAGACGAAAAATTGCCAAATCCCGAATTTGTCAGTCTGGTTAAGATAATATGGAGGCTAGCATACTATCAATTAGGGAGAACCTGAATCAAGCATGGGAGATGAGTTTAGTGACAGTTGTTGCGAATCGCATGTCAGTATCTTCAATATAAATTATTTTTTCTGTACAGGGAACTTGGATAGGAAGAAACAATAGGACATTTCTCAAAATTTGTAATTGCCAAAATTAAATAGCTACTTTGCATACTAAAAAACGTTGAGAGTTGAGGTCCAATGTCTTAAGGGATCTTTAAACACTTGGTAGGGAAATAATTGTTGCAACATAATAAACAATGGATACATGTAGATTACAGAATAAATCAATTCAGCCTCTCTTGAAAGCTATACATTGTGCATATGTAAAATTGTTCACGTTAATGAATCATTACAGTAGTGGTTCCTTTAAAGGTTTTCTCTTTTCTACTTATATCTCAAAAGCATCGTTAACAAGACAGAATGACAATATAAATTAACTCAGTATGTCTTTTTAAAAAAACTAATTGCCATTTCTATCAGTATAGTCTTCCGTCTCTACAATGTATCACTTTCAGACTTCTTAAGGTGGACTTACGCTATTTGATACCCCAAAGACTTACTTACGAATCTCTTGAAACACTCGTCAATGTCCTAACAAAATAGTGAAATCAGAACCTCTAAATTTCTACTGAATTAATAAATCTACCATCAATGATATAATATCATTCGATCTTGTATACCATCACTTGAAGCATTTAAATATGATAGACATAGGTCGCAAGTGCTATTATCTTTTTTGAGTTATTGCAGTATGGCAGGAGAAATGCAGGGAGTGAAACTATTATTGCATTTCAAGCTAGTGTGGATTGATTATGAAAATAGAGAAGTATTCCAAACAAAAGAAGCCAGATCTGAATACTTTCAACACTAGTCAAAAATTCAAAATTTTGAAATAGAACAAGTTAAAGCAACTTATTCTGGCTCCCTGGCTGAGTTTCCCTCTATTATTTGTTTGAAAAATAGCTTATCATATATAGTGTAGTGACTATAACAAGAGGCGTACAATGAACTTTATCCATTTTGTTTGTTCGAAATTTGGTAATAATAATGACAACATATTGAGAGACTAAGTGAACCTCAGATAATGTTCCGTCTTTAAACATGTTTGGGAAGTTGGTAGAAAAACTGGAAACTAATTGGTGAAAACACACATTGGATACAGAGCTTTCAGCCTTGATTTAAAGCTATATTGTAGACGTAAGTGGTGATTCTATCAAAACAACAAAGAATGGATAACCCGGAAATGAGATGAAAGAAACATTAGCACTTGCGCAGTCTGTCCCTACAATTTAGTCAACATATGGTAGGGCTGGGTTGGATACATGTAGAAGCAGGATGAAGCGGTGGCATCACCTGGGAATTCGAAAGGACGAGACGGCCTCCCTCGCCCTCGCAGGCTCCCAACCCCAAACGGCCAAAGGCGGCAGCGGCCCAACCGTATCGCGCCAGCAGCATCTGTCGCCACCCTGAGGACAACCGCTCCAAACTAGCAGCGTCGCTAGATATTAGCACCCCCCAGTATCCAGCCGCTTGAACTGGATGGTCGCGTAGCCGTGACTATTGTCAGTTTGTCACGTGGAGGCGTTCTTCTGTTCTCAAAATCTTGGTTTCTTACCTATTCATACGATTACTAGTTGGAAGACACGTGCTTAAATAAAACAGCGTACTTGAATAAATATATTAAAAGAGATTAACTTGACTAATTTACTCTCTAATTTGTAGTGTGTAATTAAAAATTACATGTGGTTCCTTCATTTATAATATGTTGATTGATGATTAACTTTTAGGTGACTTCTTCCAGTTTATAGTGTGATTATTGGAATTATTTATGTTCTATAGATTTATATAGCATGCTATCGGAGAAAATCTTGATTTAATGTCAGTATAACTCTCTCCATCATGTATGTCAGATTATCAAAATATTTTTGTCCCCAAACATTATTTAACAAATACAAAATATCTCACTCAAAGAGAATAAATCGATTCACATGATTACTTGAATTACTTATGCTCTAAAAAAACTATATGTATAATACTCACAATAATTTTAATACAACACACCAAAGGAGAAGAGCTCGATAAACTATTTGACAGACTTCCACCAACATGTATGTGTGATTACTAAAATTTTGTCAACTCCAAAAAAAAATGTGACTAATCCTTACAACTCACCGAAAAAGTATAACTTAATTGACATGATTACGATAGCTACTTATGCTCTAAAAACTTATGTATATTGCATCCATAATAATTTAAATATAACACACTAAAATAAGAATTCAATTGACATCCGGCTGACTCACTCCAACATGTATATGTGATTACAAATATTGTATATGCTCTATAAAATATGCAACTAATATTTACAACTCACTGAAAGAGTAAATTCATTTGATTATCACAACTATTTATACTTTAGAAAATTATATAATACTGAAACAATTTAAATATAAACATTAAAACAAAAGAACTCAACTAACTGTACGGATGACTCCTTTCAACATGTATATGTGATTAACCTCCACTCTAAAAATATATGTAAGTAATACTCACAACTCACTGAAAGAGAATAATTCAATTTATTTATTTATAATCTAGAAAATTATATATATATATTATTCAAATATTTTATATATAACATAGTAAAGAGAAGAACTTGATTGACTATTCGACTGACTACCTCTAAAATATATGTGTGACAACCAAAATTGCCTTCGCTCTGAAAAAAATGTAACTGATACTCACAACTTAATAAAAAGATAATAACTTGGTTGATTACCAAATGACTCCTGCCAAATATGTAATTTTTCATTACTGAAGTCACACACGCTCTCCTTACTAAGCATATGCCTAGTGACAGTTGATATATAATAAATAATTTACATACAATCCTCGAAAAGAGAACTAATTGTTGTTTAACTTTTTGCAACATATAATGCTATGTGAAACACGCATACATGCAGCTAAAAGATGTAGATATAACTCACAAAAGAGAATAGCTCAATAATTTTGAGGTGATTCCTTTAACATGTATCGTTTATTATCAAAATTATTGACGTTCTCATTCTCTAACCAGTAATATGTAACATAGGCTATAGATGGGCTTTTAAATAGACTGATCAAACCGAGACATGTGTTATCTGCTCCTATACAACAACGTATGTGGACTTCTACATGATAGGCTAACGTGATAGTGCATGTCCATATTTTTTAACATATTTTATTGTCAAAAAGCAACTGAATGTAAAGTCAGAAATAGTTATAGATAAATATAGATGAGAGCTTCTAAGTGTAGCTGGACTAAGCGAGCAAACAGCCAGCACCAGCACCGATGAACAGGCAAAGAGGTTGGTGGACTTCACTTTATTATAGGGATATAGATACTCGAGGTAGTCGCTCAATTTATCACATGTCGCAAAGAAGATTGGCCACCCTATTATGCACAAGCTCGATAACAAACCGCTCAAAATTTACCAATTGAATCAAACACCAGTCAAGTACCTGAAATTCAATTATTAAAAGAAAACAAAAAACTTCATTCGACGATTACAACTTAAAGGATAAAAAACTTCATTTGACGAATGCAACCTTAAAAAGATATGTATGATAAGTCATCCCCAAGGAGAAATGGATTTAAAAGGTGTCCTATTAAATCTTTGGCTATCATTAGATTACTTTGAAAATATCCTAGCAAACGGAAACACAATGATAGGAGGTTTGGATTTCAAATTTCAGCGAAATCAAGAAACGAAAACAAATTAAAAAAATACAAGAAGGTTGATGTGTGCACGGAGGTGGTATGAATAATAATATTAAAGAAACTCCTTGCCACCAGATATAGATCATTTCATAAGTAGTATAGTGTTTGGGACAAATTCACGGAGAACCAAATAAATTCAATGGGAATTTTTTTTTTGATAAACAGTCCTGATAATGGGAACTTATTTCTAGTCAAACATGTGATTCAAAGAAGAGAAATTTAGTTGATTGATTAAATTCAAAAATTTAATAAAGATTGTCACAAGTATCTTTCAAGTGATCAGTTCAAAAAATGCATTTGGTACCTAAACACCAATTAATCATATGATGAATAATTATTACAAATTAGATATCATTATTTCTCTTATTTGCACCTCACAAGACATTTCATGGCTTCCGCCTATTGATTGCATAGATAGCTAGGTTTACTTATATTTCAATATATCAACCTAACACATTAATTTAGCTGTCCTAGTTCCCTCTTGGAGAATTATAAACACATCTTCCTTTATCAAACTTGGAGACTATAGCATGAATAAATGTATATCTACTCTGATGCAATAAAGGTTGAAGCTCTAATTTCCCTCCATGTAACATGTATTCTTTAAAGATATGAATCTGAGAATATAGAGATATAGGCCTTTGATCCTTATACGCAATTAACAACAATTAAAAAATAAGAGAGAATATTAACAATATTAAAAGTTGATGTTCATCATATGACTAACATGTGTCATTTAGGAACCAAATACAAGGGAGATTACTCTATAATAATTGGTGACTCTCTGACAAAAGTCATCATGAATTTAAAAGTATTCATGAAGTAATAAGAAGAAAATAGAGCTAAAGAAGGGGAGAAATGATATACAACCCTTGTGGAGGAGCTATCGTACACAAGGGGTTGCTCTTTGTGTTTTCGAGTAGTTTAGATAAAGAGATCTATCTCCTAGTCCTTCTTTCTTCTTCCTTTCATCTCCTTCCTCTCTAGAATTTCCTTTCGATTTCTCTTATTTGCTTTCTCTAAGTTAGAACTGGAAAAATGAGAGAACTATCCTAAAAGGAGTGTTCTAGTTTGTTATATTTTTTTCACTTAAGCAAGGTTGCACGTGGTGCACAAGAGTGTGCACCTCAACAGTTGCCAAGATCAAGCTCGAAATTACTTTGACATGGCATGCAATTGAAGGTGCATGTCTTGTAAGTAATCGTTGAGAATTGTTACAAATAAGAAGTGTCATTGGTCAAGAACGTCATGCATGGGGTGATTTCCAATAATAATGCTACTATGGTGGTGCATGTCCACATTTCATACATGTCGTGTGGGTTGGAATTGTTGTTGTTGGAAGAACATGGGATCATGCACATGATGCACACTAGTGCACATAATGTGCAACTAAATTGGAGAAATTGTGAAAGCTTCTAAGTGAGTGCACATCGTGCATGATGCACTAATTTATGATTTCATAGACTATTTTGTATGTTTTTCATGATATTTTCTATCAAAAGTATATGCTTTTATTCTATTACACAAAGTAGCCTTTGAAATCATTTTGCATCAATCTTAACTATTGTAATGTATATTATATGAAATTATATATCTTAATCTAATTAAATCTTTTTGAATATCAGGTTCAAGGAGCACTTTCAACTATACTAGTGTAACTGTCATATATCCACAAAAGAAAAGTCTCACCAAAAAGTTGATAGCACCAAGACCATTTTGATCTTGGGTAGAGTTTGGGTCCGAATTGAACTCTGGACCTGGGGCGCTTCTCTTCTGCCCTAATGCCCTAATCCAGTGGGAGTCTGTTGTGAGAAAGATCCACCTTTTGGCTCTCTCTTCCTCTATGCTAAGCATCTATGCTAAGTAGCCACTTCTTCACCATCTCCAAAATACCCTAGACCACCTGATCCCAAATTCGACGGGACTCCGGGACCTAGAATCTCCTAACAAAAAGACTCTCTGGTTCTGACTTCTTATGGGAACTCCAGTGATGCCCTAGTCTTCCCAGGCCCCTGATGTATATATACAAGCCTCAGGATCAATCCTTGACTCATCTAGGATGCTTCTGTCTATCCAGTTTTGCCTACTGTTGCTGACATCGGTCTCCCATCGAGATCACCACATTCTGGATATGTGGTCTCATCGACCCTGAGAATCTAACCTCTCTAACGCATGCTCGAGCTTTGGATCGAGTTTCCTTATCATTATGGAGATCCTATGATCTTCACTACGCCTAAGACATGAAGGTATTTCATTTTGGCTTTTTTTATGATTCCGATCTGTAGCTTACTGCCACCATGGATGATGACACTTCAAGGTCTTCTGGTCATCCCTCTGCCTCCATTCAGGCTTTCCTAGTCTGGTTGGCGGCGACGAAGGTGTTGGGCACTACAACTCTCGACAACATGGATGAGATATGAGTGTAGTCTCTTGAGTTTTGATTTCTCCTGTAGAGGTCCACTATTGTGTTCATCGCTCAGAAATCGAAGATCCCAGGTTCATGTTTGACGACTTTGCCTTGCATCTTGGTTCATGTCGTCATGCGCCCATGAGGGCATATTCGTGATTAAGGCACCTCTTTTGTCTTTTGATCGTGTGGAAAATCCAGGGCCAAGTGGCCGGCTTTTTTGGGGCCATTTCAGCTTGTGACTAAGTAGCATATTTTACATATAGTATTAATACATGGATTTTCTCAAGTTTCTGATTTGTCGATAAATGGAAATTAATATTTTTTATTGGTACATCCAATGGGGTCAAGTTATATATGGATCTTGATCATTTTTTCAAGATATACAAGATGGAATAAGTTTCTAAGCTTGTTTTAACATCGAGTTTCTCTGTTTTAATCAAGAACTCCAAAATCTAAGAAATTGGGTTGAATATACATTATTAATTAATAATAATTACTTAACATGATAATTAGGGTTTCAAGCAATCCCAAGAATGATATTAGGGTTTTATCAACCTAAAGAAGCAACTAGGGTCTTCTCTAATAGAGAGGTAAGTGGTCCATGTACTTTGAACATTATTATTGGGTGTTTCTATGTTATTATGTACAATGTACATCTTATTATGTGAATGTATTATTCATGCTACGATTTTATTGATCAAAGTTGAAAGTTAATGGATAAATGAAATATATTTTCACTACTTAATTTCAATAATCATCGTAGTACATCATATTCATGTGTAAGAGCAAGAGTAAAGAATATTCAAGAGTAAAGAGTAAAGATAATGAATGAACCTTATATAAGATCCTCGTCATGGGCTTTCCTAGCATACAGTGTACTTCGATAAAAATCATGGGCTTTCCTAGCATACAATGCACGTAAGTGTAAATCATGGGCTTTCCTAGCATATAAAACACTTCGGTTCAAAGAGAAGTGGCACCTTCAGTGTAAAACTTGAGGATTCTTATATAATTCAGATAAAAGACAATGGTTAAAATACAAGGTTTATTTTTGTGATGTTAAATGTTTTCTTTTCAAAGTATATATTATTTTAGTTTTATAATATGTTCAATTCTACTTGCCACTTTGTTTGATGCATGGTTGGGGGCGCGATGCCTGCAGGTACAGAGCAACGTCAAGGATAGAGCCATGTGAAGATCAACCTTTGGAATAGACTGAGGTTTCCCAAAGACATGCCTAGTGGGGTGCCATCTATATTAGAAGATCCTAATGTTTGTGAATTATTTTGTGTACATCTCAAATGAAGTTTAATTATGTTTGGCTTAGTTAGTTTCAATTCAAGAACTCAACTATACTAGTTTGCCTTTGAAACATGTATGAATCAATATCAATATCAATGCATGGTGATTGTTTACTTTATTTGCAGTGTTTAGTATTCCTATGACATCCCTTTGAGATAAAGTCATCTATGTTATGGAAAAGATGAAAGTTGCTTCTATTGGTATATGCATGCTTAAAAAGGGGAGTTACAATAATGTGAGGGGATGACTCCTTATCTCAAGAGAAAAGACATGTAAGTTTAGTTCATTTCAATAATGATATCCGTTCTCATCATTCATGTCTTTGATAAAATTGTAATATCATAACAATTGTATGTTGATATGTTCAATTTAGTAACATTACAAAGGGTGTAGCATGATTATCTTATCATTATCCCAACAATCTGGAGAACAAATCTATAGATTGGGCAATGGAATAAGATGATGTACTAATTCAACATTAGATTCATATGCCATTTTATATGATTTTTGCAAGAAATATACTAAATACCACATATTTTAACTACAATAAGCTTCCAATATCCTAATCACGCAACAAGAGAGAAACATGCCTCCACTAGATGCATAAGTTACACAACAAAGTTCTCTATAATGGGAGAGTTCGATCATGATATGTATAGAAATGTAAAAATGAATGTTGTTATAGGTATGTCATGACATAGAGAGAAACAAATGTGGCAACAATATAGGAAAGTTTACATATCACCCCCATCCCATGCTTATTCTTAATGGTGTCCGCACTACAGTATTAAAATTGTGCAAGGCACAACTAGACACTCACATGTTTTTCATGATCAAAGGATCATGATGGTCATTTGAGTTCCATTACTTAGTCAAAGATTTCCCTTTGGTGCACGTAGTGCTAAGATGCGTGCACAATGTGCACCGTGTTAGAGCTTCCTCTTGTAACATGTTGCAATTGCACACCATATGACATTTGAAGCACATAGGACATTTGACCAAAATATGTCTTCATTTTGCGATCAAAGATACACTTCTTATGGTTCACCCGCATGTTGTGTGTGTGTGTCATTAGTAGTCATGGCATTTTTATATGATGGAGATGCATGTATTGCAGTATAGTGGCACAATATACATGCTTATAAGTTTTATTGCCCTTTTTGTCTAGATATGAGCACGTTGAAATTGGCAATAAACACATCGAACATTGATGTGTTCTGGCAAAGGTTATTCCTATTTCCTACAGTTTTATCTTTTCAAAAACAAATAGCATCATCATACAAAGTTCAACATTTAACATGAAGATATATGGTCATATTATGTAGTATAATCAAAGTAAATAAGTGAAAATTTTGGATTAAAGCATGGGATGCCTCCCACATGTGCTTGGTCCTATTATCCCTCAACCAGATCTATTCTAAAAGGCCTCATCAACTAGGAGTGAGAAAGTAGAATACATGAATGGTTTGCAGGAGATCGTCTTTGTAGTAAACCTTTAAACATCGCATATTGACTTTGAAAGATTCACCTTTAGTGTTAAAGAGTTCCAAGACACCATAAGGAAACACTTCCTTGTTCTTAGCTTACCTAGAAAGAGTCTCAAAAGGAAATTGTAAAGTAGCATCAGTTGGCCTGGTTCAAAAGTTCTATTCAAGAATACTATCACACCATTTGCTGGTACTTTTCTTATAAAGTTTTGAGATTTTATTGGCACCATGCCACATATCATCCAACTCATTCAATTAGAGTTGCCTCACCTCTTTAGTATTAGCCATGTCAAATTTTAGTTTCTATATGGCCAAAAAGGCTTTATGTTCTAACTCAATAGGTAAAATGGAGAACCTTCACATAAACTAGCCTATATGTTTGCAAACCTATGGGGATTTAAATGAAGTTTCATATACATAGAGTTTACCATGAAGGAGTGTGGACCAATCCTTTATGTAAGTAGAGTGCCTTTTCCAAAATCCTCTTGATTTACATGTTCAAATCTCCACTTCTCCACAAGTTTGGGGATGGTAGGGAGTTGAGATCTTGTGGGTAACACCATACTTTTCCATAACCTTCTCAAAATTCCTACAACAAAAGTGTCTCCCAACTTCATCAATTATAGATTGAGGTGTTGTAAATGTAGAAAATATGTTTTTCTTGTTGAATGTACACACAACATTGGAATCTTTAGTTCTAGTTGGGACAACTTCTATCCATTTGGACACATAATCAACCACCATAAGGATATACATGTAACCATTAGACAGTGTGAAAGGTCCCATGAGATTAATAGCCCATATTTTAACATATTGAAACATAACCTCATTACCCTATCAACCCCAATTCCCTGAATTGGGTACTGATGGGCTTAGTTCAAAATAAACCCCAAAGAAAATATGAGTACATCTTTATCCTTAATAAGACAACAATGAAGTTTAAGTTGTAAGTTATTAGGTGGTTAATATTGAGAAATAAAATAATAGTAATAAGACATTTTATATAATAAATCCAAACCTTGTTATGTAAACATTTAAACCCCCAGTTGGTAAATAAATTTATGAATTATAAAATATATTTTGGAAACTCTTTGAGAAATATATGACTTGTTTTCAGCTGCAATGGACGATATATGTAAATAAATATGTGAATGCATCCCAAAACCCCATTATTATCCTTATTCCACTAATAAGTCTAACCGAAATAAATCATCCCCAAATCAATAAGATTCATATGAAATATTTTAACGTGCAATTTAATGGTATAGTAAACACCAATGCATAATAGGTTTGTGCATTATGTAATTGAAATCACATTAAATGACATTGTAGATGGGTGAAATAATGGAAATAGTTGAAGACATTAATTAAGGAAAATCATGGTATGACAATATTATCCTAAAACAAATCTAGTACCAAAATACTAATGGTAGATAATATATTATTTGATATATATGGACAAATTAACTTTTAACTTAAAAGATAATCTAAATATCATAAAATAATGACAACTTAAAAATCCACTCAATTGATTTGGTCACCATGTGAATATTTCACTTTAATTAGATCTTGTTTTATGGATCAAATGTTTTAAAGAAAATAACACATTAATATGTAACCATAATTTTAATGGATTTATTTTAAGTCACTCATTTCCTACAGTTTTGTGATTTATTGTATGTCATGTGCCTTTCCCTTTAGCATATTATTCAAAGGATCTTTCATGGTCATTATATTTTGATCTAAGGGTAGAGATATATTTACTCCTACCTTGGATCGTGTCCCTATTGTGCCTGCACCTTGGCTAGATTCTCCTTTACTTTATTCTCTTACTTCCTCTCTATTATCTCATTCTCGCAACATATTTCCTTTGTATATATTTTCCTCACTCATTCATGAATCCAATGAACCCTAGTTTACCTAATAATGATAGCTTATACCCCCAGTCAAACCCTAGTTGCCATTTGCCCTCTATTTTTGCATTCCACAAGTATAATTGATACTCGTATCCCTAAAACCTATATAAACCTCACCCCTAGACTCAGTGAAACTTCCATAAGATCTTTTCCCATGTCATTTCCCCTCAATTTTCCATTACCATCCTATCCCTACTTCATCTTCTTTCTGGTGTTGCCATGAGTTCACGAAGAGGGTTTTGGACGCTACAACCTCTGCCTAGCCTTAGTGTGACTCCTTATCTTAGCAAGGAACTTTACAAGCTACCAACTTGGCAATAAATAATATGAGTAATATGTTTTGAATCTTTAACCTTTTATACTTTACCACTGATGCTAGAGACAAATTTGTCTTCTAACCTCGTTTTCTTCCTATCACTCTCTCTTTGTCTTTAGTTTGTGATTTAAAACTCATTTCACTTTGTATTTTCCCCTAATTTTTTGTTCTACACCACCTTCAACCTCCTTCCTATTTCAGCCATGGTAGAGGAGGGTTTTTAGGCTTCTCAACCATCTTAGTACCTCACCTTGAGGTCATTGAGATTTGGATGACACATGGAAGATGATGGTGAAATTTTCTCACCAAAGTCATCCCTTATGTGCAATATATATTCTAGGATTCATGCACTAGTCGGGAAGTTCTTTGTATTTCATTTTCTAACTAATCTACTTGAGAATTACCAGACTATGCCCACGTTTTGATTTAGTTTTTGTCATGCAACAATGGCTTTTATATATTTTCACCCTTTTCATTTTGGTTTGATCGTGTGACTTTGATAGTAAGCAATGTATGTATATGCCTCCCTCATTCTATATGATTGTAAATCCTATGAAAGGGCATGTCAATAATGTCTCAGTGTGATTTTGTTTAATAAATCAATTTAAAGTATTATCTTAGACATTGCATAACAATTGATATGTAAGTTAGAAAAGTAATATAAAATATATTTTAGAACCATGGGAACTTATCATCAAGATGGTCTGAATTTCATCTCGTAACTTCAATATATTAAAGATGTGATTTTTAGAGTTTTCCTAATTGGTCAGAACTTGTAAGATTCAAAATAAATAGATCACAGTCAGAAAAATATAAGCAAAGACGTTTTTGAATCACAAATATAATATCTATAGAATGTGATAGTTTTTGGTAACCCAATTCATAATATCTAATAAGTTGACTTTTAGGATTTATGTGTTTAAGGAGAACTTAACCATAAGCATATATAAATGTTAAATAGGTGGATTAAGACCTCGTTATGGAACTAGGATTTGAACATGTATACAGTCAACCAGGTATGTCACATTCTTTTGTTTATATTTTGGGCAATAACCTGATTTTCTCTCTCTTGATCTATTTGTTAACTCGAAATCATGGTTTCCTTTAATGAGAAATGACACCTTAAATTTATTTACATATGTATCTCTTTTGGAAAATGATATTAAAAGATCCCTTTTGTTATTGGTTTCTCTTTCATCAAGCACTAAGATGACTGAATCTACATTCATGGGTTCGTCGATCCCACTTGCTATGTTGTGGATGTTGGTATATGTATGCCCGTAGAGCCATCCCAAGCGATTGCATGGAGTCGGATATTAATTAATCAATTAATGCGATTATTTGGTTAATTAATGAATTCCGAAATATTCTAATTAATCCACGAGCGTTTTAATTAACGCAACGTTTCTGTTTACCGATGGGTTTAGGAAACCCTACTTCTCTTCTTATCCTATTTAAAGGAGGATAGACGACCGATATCTATATAAGATATAGAGAGACGCTTTTAGGTTATTCTCACGTACAAAACCTAGCCGTCGTCGTCCTTAGGAAAGAAAGGAGAGCAACGCGCCGCTAGCACGCCGCCGCAGAGACACGCTCCTTCCCGCCGGCTTGAGAAGCGCGACGTGGAGTTCCGTCCATCCGCGTGGACGAAGTAGAGACGCAGACGCCTTGACGCCTGCGTTCGGAGGACGTCAACGACCACCTATACGTGCTACGAGCAACGTACATCACTGCCGCAGAGGAGCATTGCCGGATCAACCTGCGACAGCGAACGGGAGAGAAGATCCGTCCGTGTTTGACAAGCAGTGTTGCAACGTCGTGCAGCGGGACATCGTCGGACTTGCTCCGCGATAAGGTATATCCCGCAAACCTATTTCCGAATACGCTGTTATCGACGAGATCCTGTTACGGGTTGCGTGGATTTATCGCTTCCGCCGCGCATGTTTTCTCCACAAAAACCCAACAGTGGTATCAGAGCAGCGTCGATCTACGGCGTATTTGGATTCGTTTCGATATGATCGAATCGCTGTATACTGTTTTATGTTGCATACGATGTGAATTAAACATGTTAATGTGCAAATCTAAACCTAATTCCACATACGCCGCAGGCTATTGTTTTTGACGTTTTGGACGGGGTCGACTGTGGAAAATAGTGATTTTCCTAAGTGCACGGAAGTAAAATTCCGTAGACCTTTCAGGGGCTCTGCCCCTGAGACCCCGCGAGGGGCGGCCTCCCCTCGACCCCCGCCCGCTGACCGGGCACAGGGGTGCTGCCCCTGTGTACCCCGCATTGTCTGCGTGGGAGTCAAAATTCATTTAATGGGGAATGTCCCGCATTAAAAGTACTGCAATTTTAATATGTATATACGTATATGTAGATATACCTATGATAGCATACACGTCGCCTTTAAAATCTATTTTATGTGGTGAGTGCATGCACGGTTATGGCCTAGTATCCCCTTTTGTGAATGTTGTGAATGGATGTGGATGTTGATCTTGTGGATATGGTTGTTTGTGAATGTTATGGATGTATAATCATTGCATATGGATCCTTTGTATAATGTATTCGGCTTGCATGCCGAGCCTCATCTCTTATTTCAAAGTGTAATTAATTCTTTCTCTTTAATTTTGTAATCATATGATGTAATAAAGATAGGATTAGTTTTAGTCTTTGTAATCTTGATGTAAGGAGGCCACTTGAAGATCCAACTCCAAGGAGTGTCCATGGAGAAGCACCATGAAGATCTAATTCCAAGAAGCAACCTGAAGATCCCACTCCAAGGAGCGTCCATGGAGAAGCAACAAGAAGATCCCATTCCAAGAAGCAACTTGACATTCCAACCTCACGAAGCATCCATGAAGTTGTTCATTGTAATGTTGATCATTATAGGCTTACAGGTTGTTTTCACAGGTGTTGCATGAGATGCATAAGACCATAGGTGGACCGTAATCCTTTGTTGCTCCAAAGGATTACAATAGTATGGCCATAACTGATGTATTTGTGATTGCATGTCTATCGTTTGTGGTTGTGGATATAGTAGTATATGATACGTACTATAAGTATGTGGTGTTTGGATATATATATATGTATTAATAAAATCCCTCAATTAATAATATTAAGTTTTAGTTGCCTTCCATAAAGCAACACACATGAAAAGCTTGATCGACTATGTGTGGGCACGCCTCCGCGTGGTACACTATCTATCTCGTAGAAGTGTGATGGTGGGTGTGTGGGTCTGCCTCCGCAGGGTGCACACTCATCGTGTTGGCTTATGGGTTGGACTTAACTAGGGAACCTTGATAGGATCAAGTACCTAGAGGCACACAGATGCATCATGGCAAGGAGTTGTGTATGATCATCTATCCAAGAGTTGCATATGATGCAATTGGCAAAAGTTGCCTACCTTAGTATTTGGTCTTTGACGCCAGCGTTGGCTGGGCATTGATCCAATTATTTTGGGTCTTGGCTCACTAGAAGGTTGTGCGTTGCAATCTTCCGAGTTGATAGTGAGGGCTATCAATTTGAATAAAATAGTGGGAGCGTAATTAATTAAAGGCCTAATTAATCTCGTTTATCAAATCTTTACAAGTCAAAATGTTTTGGACTAAATGCAAATTTTTTCTTTTGTAGCAATCAAATGGAAAACAACACTCACACGTTCTCATTGCGATCAGTCCTTGAGAAGGACAAACTTACTGGAACCAACTTTCAAAACTGGTTTAGGACATTGAGAATTGTTCTCACACATGAGCGTAAGCTCTATGTCCTTGAAACACCAGAGCCAGAGGAGCCCACCGTAAATGCGCCCAAGGCTGAAAAGGATGCTTACAAGAAGCACCTTGATGATGTCGTGGATGTCAAGTGCCTAATGTTGTGCTCAATGAACTATGAGTTGCAAGAGCAACATGAGAACATGAATGTCATGGAGATGGTAACACATCTCAAGAACATGTATCAACATCAAGCAAGACAGGAGAGATATGATGTCTCAAAGGCGTTGTTCAAAAGCAAGATGAAAGAGGGAGACTCAGTTGGCACCCATATACTCACCTTGATTGGGTACGTGGAAAGCCTATCCAAGCTGGGATTTCCCCTAGGTCAAGAGTTGGCCACTGATGTGATTCTACAATCGTTTCCTGAATCATATAATCATTTTGTCATGAACTACAACATGAACAATTTTGACAAGCCGTTGTCAGAATTGTTGGGCATGTTGAGGACAGCCGAAGCACAGATGAAGAAAGACAAGCCCAAGTCTGTGATGATGATCAGCAAGACAAAGGGAAAGTCAAAAGGCAAAGGCAAGGCTAAGAAAAGTTCTAAAGCCGGGCAGAAGCCAAAGTCATCCGCGCTCAAAGCTAAAGGTGGGATCTCCAAAGAAGGCAGTTGTCACCATTGTCACCAGCCTGGACATTGGAAAAGAAACTGTCCTCTCTACCTGGAGGAACTAAGGAAGAAGAAGCAGGGGATAGAGATCTCCACTTCAGGTATATACGTTATTGAGATAAACTTAAATACTTCTTCATCATGGGTACTGGATACCGGATGTGGATCTCACATATGTTCTAATATGCAGGATCTGATAAGAAGTAAGCCTTTACGAAAGGGCCAAGTCGAGCTGCGGGTTGCTAATGGAGCAAGAGTTGCTGCCACCGCAGTTGGAGTTATTAGTTTATCTTTGCCTACGGGCCTTGTAATAGAATTAGAGAATTGCTATTATGTACCTGCCATTAATAGAAATATTATTTCTGTATCTTGTATGGACAAGAGTGGATTTGAATTTCACATTAAGAATGGAATTATTTCTATATCTAAAGATGAGATCTTTTATGGCAATGCCCCTATGTCTTATGGTATCTACTTGTTAGAACTTGAGACTAGCATATATAACGTAAATACTAAAAGGGTTAAAACTTGACAACTCAAACAAAACATTCTTATGGCATTGTCGTCTTGGGCATATAAACGAGAAGCGCATATCTAGACTCCATAAGGATGGTTATCTAGACTCTTTTGATTTTGAATCATTAGAGACATGTGAGGCATGTTTATTAGGGAAGATGACCAAAACTCCTTTTACTGGACACAGTGAGAGAGCCAGTGATCTGCTAGGGCTCATACATACTGATGTATGTGGACCTTTTAGATCAAATGCTAGAGGAGGCTATCAATACTTCATTACCTTCACTGATGACCTCAGTAGGTATGGCTATGTATATCTTATGAAACACAAGTCAGAAACTCTTGAAATGTTCAAGACTTTCATGAATGAAGTAGAGAAGCAACTTGGTAAGAGTATTAAAGCACTCCGTTCAGATCGAGGTGGCGAATACTTAAGCCAAGAGTTTGAGGACCTTCTGAGAGACTGTGGTATTGTATCACAATGGACTCCACCTGGTACACCACAACATAATGGTGTGTCAGAAAGAAGGAATCGTACATTATTAGACATGGTACGATCAATGATGAGTTCAGCCGAACTTCCAATATCGTTCTGGGGATATGCTCTTGAAACTGCAGCGTTTACACTTAACCGTGTACCTTCCAAATCGGTTCAAAAGACACCATATGAGATATGGAATGGGAATCGTCCCAATTTGTCTATGTTAAAGATTTGGGGATGTGAAGCTTATGTTAGGAAACAATTTCCTGAAAAGCTTGGACCCAAATCGGAAAAATGCTATTTTGTTGGATACCCCAAGGAAACTCGGGGATACTACTTCTACACACCAACTGACAACAAAGTGTTTGTTGCTAGGATTGCTGTATTTCTTGAAAAGGAATTTATTTCCAAAGGAATTAGTGGGAGGAATGTAGAGTTCGAAGAAGTTCGAGACCAACAAGAAAGCAGAGAACCTGAGGAGGTACATAAGGAACATGAGGACTCACAAGTTGTTGTGGAATTTCAAGTTCCAAATGTAACACAGGAACCTCGTAGATCTAGTAGGACACGACTTGATCCTGAGAGATTTGGATTTCTCGTGACTCAAGACAGTGACGAATTGGGCATAGCAGATGAGCCAACTTCCTATCTAGAAGCTACTAAGGGACCAGAATCTGAGAAATGGCTCGAAGCCATGAGATCTGAGATGGAATCCATGTACACCAACAAGGTATGGACCTTGGTGGATCCACCCGAAGGGGTAAGACCCATAGGGTGCAAGTGGGTCTTCAAGAAGAAGACTGACATGGATGGAAATGTTTAAACCTATCAAGGTAGATTGGTTGCGAAAGGATTCCGTCAAATTCAAGGTGTTGATTATGACGAGACCTTCTCACCAGTTGCCATGGTTAAATCCATCAGGATCATGCTTGCCATTGCAGCTTATCATGACTATGAGATTTGGCAGATGGATGTTAAAACAACATTCCTTAATGGGAATTTACTCGAGGATGTGTACATGACACAACCTGAGGGTTTTATCGATCCAAAGGAAGCCAATAAAGTCTGTAAGCTACAAAGGTCAATCTATGGATTGAAGCAAGCATCTCGGAGCTGGAATCTACGTTTTGATGAAGTAGTCAAAAAGTTTGGCTTTAGTCAAAATGAAGATGAACCTTGTGTTTACAAAAAGGTTAGTGGGAGCACAGTCGTATTTCTCATATTGTATGTGGATGACATACTATTGATGGGAAATGACATCCCTACTCTTCAGACAGTAAAAGGTTGGCTAGGGAAGACTTTCTCTATGAAGGATTTAGGTGAAGCATCCTATATACTAGGGATCAAGATCTATAGAGATAGATCTAGAAGGCTTCTAGGCCTAAGCCAGAGCACATACATTGACAAGGTGCTAAAGAGGTTTAGCATGGAGGGTTCTTAGAGAGGTAACTTGCCCATGTCCCATGGGGTTACAATCTCTAAATCCCAATGTCCTAGTTCATGTGATGAACGGGCACGCATGAGTAAGATTCCATATGCATCAGCAATTGGATCTATCATGTACGCGATGTTATGTACTCGTCCTGATGTATCGTATGCTTTGAGCATGACGAGCCGGTATCAGTCAGATCCAGGTGAATGTCACTGGACAGCCGTAAAGAACATCCTAAAGTACTTGAGAAGGACTAAGGATCAATTCTTGGTATACGGTGGTGAGGAAGAGCTCGTAGTAAAGGGTTACACCGATGCTAGCTTCCAAACTGACAAAGATGACTACAGATCGCAATCTGGATTTGTGTTTTGCCTGAACAACGGAGCTGTGAGCTGGAAGAGTTCCAAGCAAGAGACGGTTGCGGATTCTACAACAGAGGCCGAATATATTTCCGCATCTAATGCTGCAAAGGAAGCTGTGTGGATCAAGAAGTTCATTTCTGAACTTGGAGTGGTTCCAAGCGCTGGTGATGCAATTGAGTTGTTTTGCGACAACAATGGAGCAATTGCACAAGCTAAAGAACCAAGATCGCACCAACGTTCCAAACATATTCTACGGCGGTTCCATCTCATACGAGAGATCGTACAACGAGGAGATGTGAAGATTTGCAGAGTACCTACAGAAAGCAATGTGGCTGACCCGCTCACAAAAGCACTTTCACAGCAGAAACATGACGGGCATGTTCGATCACTTGGATTGAGATTCATGGGTGATTGGGTATAAGTGCAAGTGGGAATCTGTTGGTTTGTATGCCCATAGAGACTATCATTCGATGATTGTAATGGGATACTATGTAAATGATTTGTAATACTGCATTGATCATATCAATAAAGGCAAGTTTCCAATCTATATGTTTGTGTTTTATATTGTGAGATGACCATAAAACTTATAGATGTCTATAGAATAATGTACTCAATGACATATGTCTTCGGGTTGATGACCTGAACAGTGAGATCATATGTATGCTAAGAGTATGTATTCTTGTTTTGTCCCTAATCGGTTGTTATTGTGGAAATATCCATAGACATCAATAACACATAAGATTAGAATGTATGTTGGTTGATGGAAGAATCTCATTATCCATGATATGGAGATATCAAACCAAATACATAGATACTTGTTAGAGAACAGTGTATCGGATAGACCCACCTTGAGAGTGACACATGGATACCATGATTGGTAGTTAGAGTCACATCTCATAATGATGGTGGTGATTGTGGTTCTTAGACCTGAAGTCACTACACTTATCACATGACGTTTGGTGTACTTTGACATCATCCATCGTGGTCCTGAATAAGGATTGCTATAAAGATGGTGCTTGGGTGCACTGTGACACATGGGGATGACTGTGAGTGATGTAGATGGAATTTGTCCTTCCTACGGGAGTTTGATATTCCGGCCACTTGATAAGCGAGACTGAGAAATGCATGGCCATGCTGATGTGAGTCAATATGTGATATTGAGCTTACATATATCTCAGACAGTCTTCTCTAGTTCAAGGAACATGGATTGAACATTGAAGAGGATAACAATTCCATGACTTGAGTTCAATCCGGATATCAGCGACAAAGGAACTGTACAATCACTGTAACACCACTCATGTATGATAGGTTAAGTTGTTCTCCAACTTCTCCGATTACTTGGGTAGCAATGAAGTCTTGCTAGATACCAATCATTGCTTGTGAAATCATAATATGATTATGGATATCACTGCCAACGTAATTTGGAGCCTACCGGGTCACACGCACAGGATGTGTTGGAATAGGAGTATAATTGTGGATTTGATTGAAATTGCTTCGAATTACATTGATTACTAAAATGTTTATGTAATCGATTAGAATAATATTGGAGTGACTGGCTCTAAGTGCAAGTGGGAGTCTGTTGGTATATGTATGCCCGTAGAGCCATCCCAAGCGATTGCATGGAGTCGGATATTAATTAATCAATTAATGCGATTATTTGGTTAATTAATGAATTCCGAAATATTCTAATTAATCCACGAGCGTTTTAATTAACGCAACGTTTCTGTTTACCGATGGGTTTAGGAAACCCTACTTCTCTTCTTATCCTATTTAAAGGAGGATAGACGACCGATATCTATATAAGATATAGAGAGACGCTTTTAGGTTATTCTCACGTACAAAACCTAGCCGTCGTCGTCCTTAGGAAAGAAAGGAGAGCAACGCGCCGCTAGCACGCCGCCGCAGAGACACGCTCCTTCCCGCCGGCTTGAGAAGCGCGACGTGGAGTTCCGTCCATCCGCGTGGACGAAGTAGAGACGAAGACGCCTTGACGCCTGCGTTCGGAGGACGTCAACGACCACCTGTACGTGCTACGAGCAACGTACATCACTTCCGCAGAGGAGCATTGCCGGATCAACCTGCGACAGCGAACGGGAGAGAAGATCCGTCCGTGTTTGACAAGCAGTGTTGCACCGTCGTGCAGCGGGACATCGCCGGACTTGCTCCGCGATAAGGTATATCCCGCAAACCTATTTCCAAATACGCTGTTATCGACGAGATCCTGTTACGGGTTGCGTGGATTTATCGCTTCCGCCGCGCATGTTTTCTCCACAAAAACCCAACAGTGGATGTTTTCAACCCTCCTATTTAAATTGAACTTGCTTGTCCTTTCATAATGCATGACGTAGTGACTTACTAGCAAACATTAACATATGAAATATTGTGTGTATGTGATAAATTCTCACACCTTATAACTTTGTAGAGGAAATAATTCATGCAAATGATTTTAAAAGAGTAGATGTGTATCTTGTCCTGCTTAGAGAAAATATGTATATTTTTATGCTTACCCCATATTCTAGATCAAACATGTATTCTTCCTACTTGCCCCATATTATAGAGCAAGTGTGTATCTTTTATTGCTCACCCCGTACATATGGTATATGTGTAATTTCCTACTTATAATGTTTATGTTATTGTAGTATTTTCACATGTAAAATATTTGAACGTTTTTCCCATGTTTGTATTGCAAGTAATTGGTTGCTTTCTTTTATGAACTCTTAATGGTGGATCATCTTTTGATTAATCACTTTTTATGATGTTCCACTTTGACATATGTTCAGATTTTTGTATTTCTCTTTTATTAGGAGCCTTGATATATGATTTGATGATTTTTCTTTATTATTACCCAATTCCCTATGATATGAACATATCAACTTGTGCTAATAAGTTCTCACTTTTTCTTCTTGTATGGGGTTTGCTTCCAACCCCTTAGGTAAGATGACTTTGGAAGGATGACCATGATGACTAGGACACACACATGTCTAGATAAAGTACCTTGGGAGAGAAAGATGAAGTAGCTCAATTACCTTGTACACCTACGATTTGCATTATACCTTATTTTATATGTATTCTCCCATGTGGGTGTACAAACATGTAAACTTGTAAAATTATATATTCAAGAATATTATATTCTGATGTTGTTGTGTTTTGACACACTAAATTGAATATATTGTATAATCATTCATAGAAGAAAAAAAATCGTGTTGGTTTTTATCATTGGAGTAACCCTTTTATTTGATTGAGTAAGGACTGAAACCCCTTACTCGTTAGAAGTATGTAATCAAATCCAATGTGGTTGGTTCTCTAACTATTTCAACTTTATCCTTCATAACTTCCTTATAGAACCCTTACCCTGTGTGAAAACTCTAAATGAAGTGTTTGCTCTACCTTTTACATGAATTGACCATGATGGAAGAAAGATATAGAATCATATTGTGAGATAATAAGGGCATTAAGTAGTTAAACCTTAATGTGATATAACCATGGGTGCACATACCATATATGTTAAGTAACCTTGTGTTATATGGATATTTGAATTTGGAGCAGAGTAATGCCATTGGAATGATTAGTAGAACAACAGATGTTAACCTGCAAAAATTGTGACTCGGTCCTTGGTATAGATTTTAAATCCATATTTTGTAGCATATGGTTTTTATTGCTAAAAGTTACTTTCCATTATGCTACTATATGTACAAAAAGGATTTTCTAGATTTTATCGATGGTTTCTTGATTCAAGTCACAATGAAGAAATGTACAATGTTTGGTGGGAAACCCCTAGAACTAGTTAGAATATAAATAGAAAAACTCTAATCTTAGAATGGAGTGACAACTAAGAAGAAGAGGTTGGTGCATAAGGTTTAGTGGACCTATCCTCCTAACTCACTTAGGTTTTGGACAGTTATACTCAGTGATTTACTAGATAAAAATGTGAGCAGTAGGGATATTATGTGATACGACAGCTCAACTTTTTGTATCTAAGACCATGTTGTTGGATGAATACCTTCAAGGTCCACCTAGTAAACACAAATCTTATGATTTATGTATAACCCTATTACCTTTATAGTTGTTGAATTTGACATATTAGGTCAAACCTCGCAAGGGTTGGAGAGTAGTGGCCTCCTGGTCGATAGTGTATAGATGGTTAGATTTTAAGCACAAAACCAACTTTAAGGGGTACAATGTTGTAACATATCGAAACATTAATTCATAACCATGGCAATGAAAATCCCCTAAATTGGGTACCACTAGGTTTAGTTCATAATAAGTCCCAAACAAGATATATTATATCCTTGATTAGATAATAGTGAAGGTTAAGTTGGAAGTTCATAGGTGGTAAATATTGATAAATAAAATATGAGACATTTCATATGATAAATACTACACCCATGATGTAAATATTAACCCCCTAAGTTGATAAATAAAGTTTAAATTGCAAAATATAATTTGGAAACTCATGTAGAAACATATGACTTGTTATGCAACCATAATACCAATATATGTTAATAAATATATGAATGCATCACTATACCCCATTATATTCTTATTCCACTAATAAGTCTAAAAGGAGATAAATCATCTTCAAACTAGTAAGATTGGCATGAAACATCTTGTGGCACATTGCCACACTAAACGATATTACTCAAAACCCAAAACACGATCAATTACTAATTAACCACATAGCAACAAAGTGGGGTAATTAAAACCAAATTAAACTTCTCCAACATGTCCAGGAATATTTACATATAAGCCCAACATGCATAAAAGCACATATCATACCAGGTATCTATACAACTATCCAGTGTCCTCAGCCACAACATGTATACAAAAGCATTGTCCACATATACATGCCATATACAACATCAACAAATTGCCAAAAACTCATTTTGATATATATATATATATATCATCAGCAAAACATCCCATGCCCAAATCTAAGAGTATAGGGACTACTCTAGGGCACATTAAATGCTAGACAACCTTCTGCTCCTACAAATCTCCAAGTTGCTCTTCCTCACCACAACGAGCCTAACTCCGCCGCTGACAATCACCTAAAAAGATGTGGTGACCCACGATGTGAGACCCATGTCCCAACAAGAGATATCACTATCAAGAAAGTTCATTGATTAGAGTAGGTTATGTAAGTTAAGCAAATAAAGCATATAATGTTACTGCAAAGAAAGATTAGCATAATATACAAAGGAATGGGTAAAGCTAACACCATTTAAAAAGTTGATTTCTCTTACCACATTATACATCAACTAAACATTACAAGAAACAAGGCAAGGGTTATCATCCAATGTGAATTGTTGTTTAACCCTAACAGTTATACTACATGGCTGAATTACATCTTTATTAAGCCCTAAGGAGTTTGAGGCATATCACTCAAACTTCCAACTGACAACTGCAAAGTCGCAATCAGTTTCGTACAAGATCTAGGAGAGTTGGAATCCTAATATCTCTTCTCCTCGATCAGTATGAGTCCGCCGTAGTGACATATTAGTCAAACTACAATCAGCCTAGTCCTCCCTTGGTATATAGGTTGCGACACTAGAAACCATGGTATTCAGCCCTGTCATCCGAGGTACAACTGTAGTTGTCCCCAATCATATCACATATACATGTCATCATTCATCTAAGACGCAACCTAGACCGTTCTCCATAACCTTGGGATCAGGATAACAAGGATGTACCCTCCATGCACCTGCATATACTCAACAATATACAACTTTGAGCTTCCCTTATGGAATACTCATTTTGCTATCCAGCAAGTTTTGACACTAGAATACCTCTACAACACAATGCACTACATGATTAGGGTTTCGCTTGGTTAGTTATTTCCAATTGGGTAAGTTTAGTTTGCATCAATCAAGTTACATACAAATCCTAAAAGATTTCTACAAAAAAAACATAGGTGTATAACACCTCCAGAAGATATAAAACATATGAGACATATTCTTTATCACAACTCTACAAGGTACTATTCCCTTTTCATCGTGAAGAGGATTAAACCTGCATTAGGTCTCATGTCATGCCCAAAAGCCATTTAGGCCATCCATAGAATCCCTATAAGACCATTATTATCTTTCAACACCTTGTAGAAAGTTCTACAATTCATCAAGACACTTGTAGTATATAGATTTAGCATGAAATTGCATCTATGATGTTCACAAGGTAACATAGCAGAGTTATCATAACATAACAAGAGTATCCCTTCCATCATAAAAGGAAGATAAATATTTTAACCAGAACCACTTAATCATTCAACTAAGATTCAACGAGGTGGATTGGATTAATGTCACAGATCAGCACTCAAAGGAAATCCATCAATTTATACACTTACTTAGGTTAAAAAATAAACGCATACACCTAGCATCCCCATCGGATCAGGATGCACTTTAACCAAAGCACAACCATCAAATCATGTGCATCAAACCCAAACCATTACAACACGTGTATCAAACACAAACCATAAGATCATGGTCACTAGCAAGACCATTGGTTTCCATACTAAGCACAAGCATAGGAACATAGGTAACACAAAGCATAACCATCGAATCATACACCTAGAGAAACCATCATTTCTTGAGATTAGTTGGTAGATCACTTCATAGACTAGTAAGACCATCAGTTGTGATCATTGGGCCAACCATTGGTTGAGAGCATTAGGTGAAATCAGATCTTATACATCAAACAAAACCATTGTTTAATAGGACTATTAAGACCATCATTTGACAAAGCTAGAAGAACCATTGTTTGATAAAGCTTGATAAACCATTAGATGCCAACTATAGACCATTGATTTGTCAATCTAAGTGAACCGTCATTTGTTAAGATAGAAGTAACATCAGTTATTAAGACTAGAGTAACCACCATTTTTCAAGCCATCGAATGTTAAGACTCGGTGAAATCAAATTTTATCATCAATGAAAAATTGTTGTTTGTTAGGGTTAAAGAAACTGTCAATTCTCCTACTTGATGAGAGCATCAATTAGGCCACAACAAGACCATTTGTTCTTGAAGGGAGCATAACCATAGGTTTTCAAGCTCAAGCAAAACCAACAAAACATCAATTAAGTATAAACCATCAATTTGCATGGGAAGTCAAACCATCAAGTCATGAATCCAGAGAGAAATTAGTCTGTAACTCCTAAGGAAAAACCATCATTTGAGGGAAACCAAAACCAATAATTTCCAAAGATATGTGCGGTCTAGGACTCCTACTTCTAAGGAAGGAACGTGCACAAGGTTAAAAGGTACATTATCTATACAAGAACTGCTACATATGCTCAAACCCTAGTCAAAAAATCATCTTTCTTGTTGTTACCACATTTTTAGGGAAAGTTCTACTTATGGAAAGTTAAGAGTAAGCAAGAAATGTGAACAAAGTTATATAACTAGCCTCCAGGAAGGTGATGAAGGTTCTAACAACAAGCTAGCTTGAAAGAGGGAGAAGAAACCCTATGTTGAGTACTCCACACGTCCAAGCTTGCTCCTTTCTTTAAGAACAAGGAAAACCTAGGGTAGAAGAGAGGAAAGAAGATGTTCTTCAACCACATGCTCAAGCTCCACTGAGAACACCATGGATCCATCCAAGAAGGAAGAGAGAAGGAGGGAAGCAAGGAAAACAAAGGTAGGAATGTGATCTTACCTGCTTAGGGGAAGAAACAAGGTTAGGAAGCTCCACATGTTCTTAGAGAGAGTAGATCCAAACATAGAGCACATGCATCCAAGATCGACCAAACTTCTTCCTCTAGATCTCTTCCTCTTACACCAAGAAAGAAGGTCGACCCTCCCAAGAAGTAAGAAGATCAAAAAGGTGTGTAAAGAGCTCATTTGGGTGAAAGGAGAGAGGTATATAAAGCTTAGGAAGAGAGAGGAAGGTAGGTTGAGGTGTCAAAGCATGCATGCCATGTGTCCAAAAGACAAAAGCTTGCATCCATACAAATAGTCCTGCCATAAAATCTTGATTCTAGGGGTACCATTGGTTGTCAACCCCAGGACCACCATCGAGATCCAACATCAGATTGACCATCAGATCTTTCCCTCACTTAGCCACAAAAATGAACCCTAGAACCTCCAATGGTTGGTGCTCAACACATGGAAACCATTGTCTGTTGTGCCTCAAGAGAAGACCATAATCTCATGCTACACAAGAAAACCATCAGATCCTATGATCTCATAGTGGAACCATCAGATGCCAAACATACAAAGGGAAACCACAGAGTTAGGGCACTTGGGTGAGAAACCCTAGGTCTCAACCCTAAGCTAGATAACATCACACATTCGATGGTGCATCTAGGTGTACAAAGATGCAACCATATCAAACATGTTATAAAAACTTATAAGGAACAACATACATGTGAAGATTACAGATAAACCCTAGATGTGAAAAAATTGCATAAAAACCCTTATAAGCACATAAATTGCAAAAATCAATCAAACAATGTCCAGATTGGACCAAAATGAAACATATGTTTATCAACTGATATCAAAGCATTGATTAGGGTTTGATTAAGGGTTTAAGCACCCAATAAAGATAATAAATCATGTTTAACCATAAATCTAGGTCAAGGGTCTTACACATCATAATAGACATAACTGGGATAGTAGGCACCAATGGATGATTAGTTTGTGTATAACTTGATTGTAATATCATTAAATGACTTTAAAGTATTTGGGTGAACATAATGGAAATAGTTGAACACAATAATTAAGAGAAAACATGGTATGACAATATTACCCTAAAACAATTCTTGTTCCAAAATAGTTATGGTAATGATATACTGGATGGTATACATGACAAGAAAAACTTTTAAGTCCAAGATAATAATGAACTTAAAAGATAATGTCAAAATTATTGATTAATAAAAAATTAAAATCTACATAATTGATTCAGTCACATTGTCAAATTTCATTTTAGTTATATCTTGTTTGAGTGCCCAAATGTTTTAAAGAATATAACACATTAATGGCATCCCTAATTTTAATTGGATTGATTTGATGTCACTAGTTTCCTATAGCTCTACCATTTGTGTGTGTTGCGTGACTTTCTTTCTAGCATACTGATTGAGAATCTTTTTTGGCTGTCAATTTCTTATCTGAGGATTGTAAATTTATCTCTTATCTTGGATCTGTTCCATGTGCGCATTCCCTGGCTGGATTGTCCTCCAATTTCTTATCTCATATCTCTCTATCCTCTCCTTCTCACACTATCTTTTTGTCATATAGTTTTCCTACTTGTTCCCATAGTCAACGAGTCTTAGTTTCCCTAGGAATAATAGCTTGTACCCCCAGTCAAACCCTAGTTGCCCCTTTTCCCCATTTTAGCCTCCCACATGTATCGTTTCTAACTAGAGCCCTAAAACCTATATACACATCACCCCTGGACTCCATTCCACTTCTATGAGATGTCTTTCTAGGTCATACCTCCAGACCATCCATTACCAACCCTCTCCAATACGATATGTCTTCTGTTGTCGCCATGAGTTCACAACGAGGGTTTTGGCCACTACAACCCATACCTAGCCTCACAACATCTCCTTGGCTCACCATAGAACTTTAAAAGTTTCCTCCTTGGCAAGAATAGTTGTGAGTACCAAATTCCCAATCTTGAACCTTGCACTATAAAGTTTACCAATTTGGGTGTTCTAACCTCATTTCATCGTAGAACTCTCTTATAGGCTTCAGTTGTGACTTGAAACTGAACAAACTTGTCCTTATCCCCTAATTTTCTATTTTACACCACCTTCAACCTCCCTACTTGTGACATGGTGGAGGAGGGTTTGTGGGATTCTTGGTCATGTCAAAACCTCACCCTGAGGTATTTGAGATCCGGATGGCACATGAAAGGTGATGGTGAAGTTTTTCCACTAAGTATTTCCTCCAATGAGATCCAGATTCAAGGATTCATGAGCTAGTTGAGTAGTTATCTCCATGTGGTGTTTTTGATCAATCCACTAAACAGATTCCTGATTATAACCATGTTTGGTTTAATTTTTGTCACACAACAATGGGATTCTCTATCTTTTTCCCCTTTTGTTTTGGTTAGCTTGTGCAAATTATATCACAAGTAATGTACTGATATGACCATGTCATGATGTATGATTGTAAATCATATGTGAGGGTATGCTTGTATTTGCTCAATGTGGTTTAATTTAATAAATCAGAAAAGAGCAAACACTAGTACATAACCGACATTTAGTGTCGGTTATTTAAGGCCTTTAGTGTCGGTTTCTAAGCGACACCTATGTAGGCGACGCTAAAAGCCCAGCCGTTACGCGTCGGTTCAAAAACCGATGCCAAAACCCTTCGCGCACCACCGAAAACGCACCAGCAGGGCACTATCAACGTCGGTTATTAGGTAAGAAACCGACGCCATATACCTTCGTGCCACAGAAGGGCGCCATCTTGGGCACTATCAGCGTCGGTTATTAAATAAGAACCGACATTATATAAACCCCAACACGGCCGTATTGGCCAGCACGACCGTGGTGTCTCGTCCACTGCCACGGTCGTACACTCCCAACATGGCCGTACTGGCCAGCACGGCCGTGGTGTCTGGTCTGCTGCCCCAGCACGGTCGTGGTGTTAAGGAAATAGACGTCGGTTACTATTAGAAACCGACACTGTTATAAATAATATATACATATATTGCAGTCGGAAACTTACTTTCACGTTCTTCCAAATTATTGGCTGGTTCTTTTTTGTGGGGACCTTTCCTCCAGCCTTTTTGAACTCATCAAAACCCCTACATGTTAATGTAACATAGTACATTGCATAATTAAATAGTAATATAATAACATATGTTAACAGATATGAAAATAAAATATTTCTCACCGGAATAATGCCATTTTCATTATGTGTCCATATTTTGTATTCAATTTACTCCCCTTAGGATCTAGATAATAGACAGTGAACGTCTCGGGGACAATAACCAGTAACTCCCAATGCATACCACTAGAGGTAAAAAAGTTAAAAATTAATAACTCAAAATCCACAATAAAAATATAATTTTCTTAAGTCCAAATTATAATAAGAAAAGTAAACTTACTCTACATTGAATGGAGCCATTATCATCGTCTTCTTATTTTGAGCAAAAATTGTAAAAGCCTCACAATAGTATTGTTGAACTGGCGGAGGGTCTTTAGCTACTAGACTAATTAAAGATGGAATAAAAAATCCTACATGTTCGAATGCAAAATCTGCACATATCTTGTCTAAGTAGCTGCAAAATATGTATTAATTACGCATGCATTAATAAATAAGAAACCGGATCACCAGATCCTATACAAGGTATATGGATGTATAAAGAAGATCTCACCTTATCCATAGCTCTATCACAGATGTATTTATCCAATCATATCGAAACAACTCCAAAATATCTTATATAAATAGTTTGCTTTCGTATGATTGACCTGCAACATCTGAATCTATAGAAACAATTATAGGGCAATTTATATCATGTTCGCCTAACCATATTGCCATACCCCTACAGTTAGGACCTAACGGGACAGGTAGGTCCTGTGGAACCCAACTGGGTAATATAGGAGGTGGAAGTGGAGGCCTAGATCATGTGGGTGTCTTCTTTTTAACCTGTATATATATATATAATAATTTCAAATCAACTGACATCATATACACACACTAACAATTTAACGTAATGTAAATTTACCATACAATTTCAATAAAGATGACATCCGCTTTTAGCCACAATTTCACTCCGCCTTCTGCCTCACCAAGCGTTTCATAATCTGGGTGGGCATATGGCAATGGAAGATCCATCCACTTGGGGAATATATGTACCGGGCTCACACGAATCCAACCAGTTGGTAATGGAGACCCGTGAAACATATCCCCTGGTAGGGATGGGTAAGCCGACACCTCTGCAATGACATATTCATTAACTTTTAGATGGCATGGCTTCAACCCCTACAAATTTTTGTGTAAAGAATGTTATATACATATATACATATCATCTTTTTTTGAAACGACTAGAATTTCATATATACATATCATCTTGAAAACATATCATCTTGAATTAAAAAAATAGTTACTATGTCATAAAAATACTTACAGCGGATTTGCTAGGTGGTGGGTCTATAGGATTACTCCCAACCTCTGCAGTAGGAGTAGAGCCTGTAGTAGGAGACACCATAGGTACTGTCTGGTAAGTGGCAGTCTGAGATGCCTGCCACTTTTTAATTGCTTCTTCGAGTTTCCTATCAAATAGCTTATCTACCTATACAAGGATAAAAGAAACGTCAAATTCTAATTATTGAATTCTCTTTTACAGTAACATCTACAAGGAAAAAATATGTTACCTCTTCTTGTGAAAGTCCCACTTTTGGGACATGTTTGTGCTGGGATGGCCCAAAAAAAGCTTTGATGCCCACACCAGCGCCTACAGCCCTAACACGTCCAGGATGCTCTGGGTTACCCTGAGCAACTGTCAATTCATCCCTTATGCCCTCAGGGATGAACTTGCCTTGTTTCCTCAGCTCGTGCAGCTCCCGCTAATCGCCAAAACAAAAATTTGTAATTCAGTAAATACCACAAATAATTAATATTCAAACGATTATTGTAAGAGTTGTATTTTACCATTTTTGCAGCCGCCTCAGCAGTTGCGGGCTTCCTTATTTCTCCCTTCTTATTTTGCCTCCCAGCTATCCAGATATCATGGCGAGGCAGAGGTGTACTACCTATAGTGGAGGACTCCTGAGTAGCAGTAGACTGAGCAGTAGCCTCAAACTGTAGTCTTTGGTGAATGCCTGCATACCCCTTTGGACCCATTGTATGGTCATGCACATTCAGTGCACGCCTTGATCTTTGTGCCTCACTGAGGGCCTAGTTAGTATGCACATTAATGATTTGGTTAGTAACAGTAAATGTTAATCTTGAATAGGTGAATATAACATATATTAATGATATTGGGACTGACGCCTAATACCTTGAATTCATCTGTTTGTCTTGAAGCAACAAACGCGTCCCATTCTTCTTTGTCCATGAAGTTCCACTATTCAGTGGTTGTCTTCTTCCTCTTGTCAGCTTCTTTTATGTATTCTCGGGTGAGATTTGTCCTATAGTTCCTTAGGACTCTCCCACAGCGTTGCATCACGCATTTACGATGCAACTTTTCATCCAATTCAAATATACTCTACAAATTAGAATTGCTATTAACTAGTATCCAAAAAATTAGTAATCTACAAAATAGAATTGCAAATTAATAATAACTCACGCATAAATCCTTCCATATTACGTCTTTCTTCTCCTTAGAAACTTTATGCCAAGAATCTGTCTTACAACCGCAATGGCTACGAGTAACATACCCAAGATATGAAACAAATGAATTGTGATTCACACCAGATGCATTTCCTGCATTATCAAAATCCACAACAAGTTTGGGTCCATTGCACTTTTGCGTTATTAACTTCTTCATCATAGTGACGCCCCTTCTCCTGTCAACTTTTTGGTGTTGCTGATCAAGTGCCTCAAGTGCTTCATATGGTATATGTACATCATCAACCTAAAATTTGACAAAATAAACACATTTACAAGATATAACTATAAATGGACATATAGATATAAATATATGATATATTTTTAAAAATTACATTGTGAGGCGGCGCATTGATGTCCTCACCCTCACGGTAATCATCAACACGGTCATCAGGAGAATGCTCAGCCATCTGAAAATTCACATTCACATTGTAAAGTTCACATTGTAAAGTAATTCACATTGTAAAGTAATTCACATTATAAAGTAATTCACATTGTAAAGTTCACATTCACATTATAAAGTAATTCACATTGTAAAGTTCACATTCACATTGTAAAGTTCACATTCAGAGAAATAAAACATATAAAAAAACATAAACATGCCTCTAATATTGCGATTTTTTTATCAATTAACAATCCTTCATTGTGATCTTCGCGCACATACAAGTCATCATTAGCTTCAATATTTGCTGGTGTTGGCAACCCAACTGAGAATGGACTGGAGTCATCATACTTCTCATAGTATTGTTCTTCATCTATAGGATCTTCAATGAACTGTCTTTTACCATGAAGAACAACCGACCATTTATCATTTGCAGGATCATCGATATAAAATACTTGTTTCGCATGTGATGCCAATATGAATGGTTCATCCTTCTCGTCAATCTTTTCAAAGTTCACTAAAGTGAAACCCAATTCATCCACTATAACTCCTTTGGTGTTATCAACCCAATTACATTTGAAGAGAGGAATTCTGAAATCTATGTAGTCAAACTCCCATATGTCTTCAATGACACCGTAATATGACAATTTAGCTTCACGTGGACTCTTATCCTTTGCACTTGCAAAAAACATAGTCGATTCTTGAAGGGTGACCCCACTGTTTTAGACGACACTCTTATCATCTTGGCGCTTTGTGTAATATGTGAATCCATTAATGTCATACCCTTCATAAGACATAACAGTCAATTTTGGTTTAAAGGCGAGGCATTTGATAGTTTCAGTAATATCATCTAGTGTTTGAGATAGTTGATGTAAGACTTTATTTTCAAACCACTTAATAAATGTCTTGTTATGCTCTCTAGCAAGCCACATTGTATTGGCTTGAGGATATTGTCTCTTGATGAAATTGGTATGTTCCTCGATATAAATGTTCACTTCGTCCATGTTGTGTAAAATATACAAATGAGCTTGTTCCAACTGCTCACGGCTGATTACTTTCACACGTGATCCCAAAATTCCTTTGCCAAATTACTCGTCAATATTCTTGTCATTATCAGGAGTGTCATTACCACTGAGAAAGTCATTGCAAAAATCCATAACCTCTCTCGCCACATAACCCTCGATAATACTCCCTTCAGGCCGATAACAGTTTCGAACATCACTTTTAAAAATGCTCATGTATCGTTCAAAGGGATACATCTAATGCAAGAAAACTGGTCCCAACATTTTCACTTCCCTAGTCAAGTGGACAACAAGATGTACCATGATATCAAAGAACGACGGAGGAAAATACATCTCAAGCTGACATAGGGTAACAACCACTTCTCTTTGCAATTTATTGAGAGTATCAGGGTCAATAACTTTGATGCACAGACTGTTGAAAAAGAAACAAAGTCTGGTGATTGCAAACCTTACATGCTTCGGCAATATAGATCTAATTGCCACATGCAATATTTGTTGCATTCGAGTGTGACAATCATGAGATTTAAGACCTATCAACTTCAGATCTTTCATTGATACCAATCTACGGATGTTGGATGAATAACCATGTGGCACCTTAACATTTACCAAACATTCACAAAAAGCTTTCTTCTCCTTTCTAGACAATGTGTAACAAGCGGGAGGTAAGTATGTTCTCTAATTTCCCATTTCACGAAATTCTGTTAATTCTGACCTTATTCCCATTTCACGTAGGTCCAGTCTGGATTTTATCCCATCTTTAGTCTTACCTAGTATATTCAACAAAGTACCAATGACACTATCACAGACATTTTTCTCAATGTGCATGACATCGATACAATGCCTGACTGTCAAAGAACTCCAATAAGGAAGATCCCAAAATATTGACCTCTTCTTGAATAATGATTTGTCACTCTGTGTGGCCATAGTACATTGTGATCTCTTACCAAATTCATTGACAAAGTCTTTTACTCTTTCATAAACAACCTCCCCTGGTATAGGTTTAGGTGCACTCCGTTCCTCATTCAATCCATTGAATGCTTTGCGCTTCCTACGATACAGATGAAATTTTGTAAGAAACCTTCGATGATCGAGATATACAGCCTTACCGCCATGTTTTAGTCTTATGGAATCAGTGTTCTCTTCACATATAGGACACACTTTAGCTCCTTTGACACTATATCCAGACAAATTCCCATATGCTGGAAAGTCATTAATAGTGCAAAACAACATAGCATGCAAATGAAATGTCTCTCTTCGTGAAGCATCATAGGTCATCACACCTTCACCCCAGAGTTTCTTTAAGTCATCAATCAGAGGTTCAAGATAAACATCGATGTCATTTCCAGGTTGTTTAGGGCCCGATATCAACAACGACAACATTACGTACTTATTTTTCATACACAACCAGGGAGGAAGATTGTATATAACAAGCATGACTGGCCAAGTGCTATGTTGGCTGCTCAATGTCCCATACGGATTCATCCCATCTGTACAAAGCCCAAGTCTTAGATTCCTGACTTCTTCACCAAATTCAGGGTATAATAGATCAATCTTCTTCCACTGTGGGGAATCAGACGCATGTCGTAGGATCCCATCATTATTTTTCTTAACATCTGCATGCCACCTCAAATTCTTCACATCTATCGGATTGGAAAACAAGCGTTGAAACCATGATATTATAGGTAGATACCACATCACCTTGGCAGGAGAACCAGTTTTGGACTCCCCCGAAGTCGTCAATTTATGCTGTGACGCACCACATTTTGGACAATCTTTCAAATCCACATAGTCCTTTTGAAATAATACACAATCATTCGGGCATGCGTGTATCTTCGTGGCATCCATTCCCATTGGGCACAACAATTTCTTTACCTGGTATGTTGAGATTGGCAGCTCGTTTCCTTCAGGAAGCATTTCTTTCAACAAAGTCAACAATGAAGTGAAGCTTTTTTCGCTCCATCTATTGTTAGCTTTCAACTTATACAATCTCAACACAGCACTAAGCTTCGTAAACTTAGTACAACCTGTGTAGAACGATATCTCAGCATCATGCACAATGTTTCTAAAATTGGAGGTGGATCGGTGTGCTCTACCCCACAACTATCCAGCATCGCATCAATGATGTCTACTGGAACTGGTTCATTCACATCTACGTCATCGTAGGCAATTTCTTCTTCCACACAAGCACTGCTATCGACATCCACTGGTTTCGGGTTTGAAATTTCTCCATGCCAGTGCCATTATGTATAGCCTTGTATAATCCCGTTGCACATGACATGACTTTTGATTTCGTCACCAGTGCTGACTTTCAAGTTGTTACCGCAATGCCTACATGGACAGTAGAACCTATCTCTAGGTTTTTTCCTATGTTCCTCGACAAATCTAATAAACTGGTCAAGACCAGAAATAAACTCTGGGGTGCAGCGATTGCGAATGGACATCCATGATCTATCCATTCTATGATCAAAGAGAAATCAAATATACATTACAACAAGATTAGGGTCTAGGGTTAACAGATTAGAGTTTTTGCATGGTTAATTAAAACTTTAGGCCAACAAATACATGTGTTGTCATTCTTATATATAATAAATGTGTACCACCTATCCCATTCTTGAACACCTAATCTCACTAGTAAGTGTATAATGTGTATTGGGTTTTCAAGAAAATTTCGGCGGCATTTCCCCACTGTTCTCTAAGTACATATGTACTTAGAGAACAAACGAGAAAATGATGTTGAAATTTTCTTGAAAACCAAATACACATTATACACCTACATCCTAAGTGAGATTAGGTGTTTAAGAACAGTCCCAAACTGGGGACTATCCAAGATTTACTCCTAATGAGTATATCTTGGACGGGTTTCTAGGCCAACAAATACATGTGATATCATTCTTATATATAATAAATGTGTACCACCTATCCCATTCTTGAACACCTAATCTCACTAGTAAGTGTATAATGTGTATTGGGTTTTCGAGAAAATTTCGGCAGCATTTCCCTACTGTTCTCTAAGTACATATGTACTTAGAGAAAAAACGGGGAAATGCTACTGAAATTTTCTCAAAAACCCAATACACATTATACACTTACATCCTAAGTGAGATTAGGTGTTCAAGAACAGTCCCAAACTGGGGACTATCCAAGATTTACTCCTAATGAGTAAATCTTGGACGGGTTTCTCGGCTAATGAGTACATATCCACTACATGTATTTGGTCACTTACATTGCATCACTCACAATTAGAGAATTATTAAATAATAAATCAAGAATTCAATAGTTTCAAACATGCAATAATTAACAATTAGAGCGATAAGATTCACTTTGTACAAACATACATGGCATAATTCAGGCACAATAGCAGGTGTGGTCATTGACCCGATTCAACAATATAAGAATAATTTTAGAAGAGTAATGTAGCACAACATTATAGGCTATCCGATTATAATTGAGCAATATAGCACAAAATCAACCAACATGGCCGTGCTACCAACACGGCCGTGCTGCCCAGCACGACCGTGCCAACCTGCGATTTCACACACCTCGGCAGAGGAAGAAGAGCAGAGCAGGTACCTTCGGCGGCGTTGGCGGGGAGAGTAGCAGCAGCGAGCAGCAGGAGTAGGAGAGCAGGCCGCCGGAGCAAGATAGAAGGTCACCGGAGGAGAGAAGGCCGCCGGAGCTGGGGCAGAGGTGGCGGAGGTGGGCAGAGGACCACCCAAGCGAGCGGAGCAGCGCGCGGCCGGAGTAAATGGCGGCGGAGGAGAAATCACCGGAAATTGCCAAACCCTGGAGTAGCAGCTGCGCGAGACAATGAATGAAATAGAGAAAGGGGAAGAGTCGGGCTCACGAGTGTTGTTAAGTTATCAATCGGCGTCAGTTATTGAAAACAATCGACACTTAAACCTAAAGGTGTCGATTCTACAAACCAAGCGACACCTATTCTTAACGATAGTCGTCGGTTTTTACTAAAAACCAACCGACGTCTATCTACATACGCCGATTAAAAAAATTGTTCTCGATTAATGACCATAGTCGTCGGTTTCTTTCTAAAACCGACGCTCATAGGGGTGTGAAAATTTTCCCGGGAAAACGCCCGAAAACCCATAAGCGTCGGTTCTTGTATTACAACCGACGACCAAAATGTTCTCAATTTTTGTATCGCGAATAACCTTTCGTCATCGATTTGTTAGTAAATAACCGACGCCAAATGTCAAATTTTGGAGGTAATTTTTTTCACGCGAAATTTGGGATTTGGCGGTTAATTTTAGGCGTCGGCTGTTTATTCTAGAACCGACGCTAAATAGAAAGCGATACCCGTGTCTGGCCACTCCTCTCCAATATATGTCGGTTTGTGTTTTAAACCGACGATGTAGGGTTTAGGCGTCAGTTCTTCGTTAATAACCGACGACTGGAAAGTGTCTTCATAAGCCATTTCTGTAGTAGTGAAATACTATATCATTTTAATATGTAAGTCAAAAAAACAATATAAATTGTTTTTGGATCATGGGATTATCTTTACAAGATGGTGTGAGTTTCATGATCTGATTTTGACATATTAAAGATGTGATTTCTAGATTGTTTAAGCAGTTGAAATTTGTAAAATTCATAATAAATAGATCATAAATCAGAAAAATGTAAACAAACATGTTTTGGAATCATAAATTAATATCTACATAATGGAATAGTTTTTAGTAACCTAATTAAGTGATTTACAAGGTGATTTTTAGGTTTTACATGTTTAGTTAGAATTTAACCCTAAATCTATATAAATTTTAAATAGGTAAATCAAGGCCCTATTATGGAACTAGGATTTGACCACAAGTGTTGCATACTTTCATTCATAAATTGGAAATCACTTAATTTCCTCTCCCCAGGTATAACTTGAAACTCTAGTTTCATTTAATGGGACATGATGCCCTAACTTGATTTCCATATGTATGTATTATGGAAAATCTAATTGAAAGATCACTTTTGTTATTTGTTTCTATATAATCTAGCATTGAGATTATTGAATCTTCATTTATGGGGCATCTGACTCGCTTGCTATAATATAGATGTTTTCATAGTTCATATATAAATTGAACTTGCTTGTTCATTTATTATGCATCATGTGATGACATACTATCTGACTTTAACATGTTAGATTATATGTGGATGTGATAAATTCCCATACCTTATGATTATGTAGAGGTAAAAATTCCTACAATTGAAATTAAAAAAATAGATGCTTATCATGTCTTTCTTGTAGTAGATGTGTCTTTTCCTGCTCACCTCATTTATAGAACGGACGTGCACTTGTGATCACCTCATATTATACAGCAAATGTGTATCTTTTCCTTCTCACCCCACATTTATTTTTTTGATTGCCGGGGAAAACCCACCCCCTAGGCGGAGGCCCAGATAGCAGGGATGGTAAACCCGAGAGACCCATGCACCCGCACACCGATATCTCAATAAGTCGCATCAGAGGCCGACTGACGCTGTGGGAAATTCATTTCCGAACAGTACTTCCAGCGGGAGTCGAACCCGAGACCCTTCGTGAGGGGCTCCGAGCTGCGACTAGTTGAGCTACTACTCACCGACCTCACCCCACATTTATGGAAGATATTTTATCTAATACCTACATGTTTTATTGTTATAGTGTTATCACGTGTAAAATAGATGGATGCTTTTCTCATGTTTGCATTGTAAGTAATTGGATAAATTCTTTATGAATTCTTAATGGTTGCTCATCTTTTGATTGGTTAATTTTTTGTGATATTTGCTTTACTTCATCTAGATGATTTCACATATCTATTTGAAAGAGATCTTTAATATATTTTTATGTCCTTTTTCTAATTATTGCCCATATTTGTATTATATGCACATACATGTGTGTGCTAAAAAAAATCTACTTTTTCTTATTTTGTGGGTTTGCTTCCAACCCCTTAAGTAATTATGACTTTGAAAGTATTACCATGAAGGCATACACATGCCTAATTGTAGTACCTTGGGAGATAGAGATGAAGTAGCCAAATAACCCTTTGCATCTAGGTTTTGCATTGTAGTTTTTATTTCATGCATTCTCCTATGTGGATGTAAAATCATGTAATATTACAAACTATATTGTTAGAAATATTTTCTTCTATTGCGATGTTTTGTATTGTGAACATACTAAATTGAATAAATTGGATTATCATCCTTGCAAAAATTATATTGGTATTTAGCACTAGTAATATTCCTTTTATTCAATTAAGTAAGTAGTAGATCCCCTCTCGAGTCTCACTCCTTACACATACATAAAAAATCTCCAACTCTAGCATGCATTACAGCGATAACTCATGTCTTTTGGATATATTCTCTGGACATTGATAGTCGTCACATTGAATCACATAGTGGGTGGGTGTCCATGATAATATTGAGCTGACAAAAACTGGATGATAGGATCTTAACAGAGGTTTAGTTTGAACCATGGTGACCTCCTATCAGTGATTTGTGATAGTGATGTGTGATATGTTTAGCCTCTTCATGTCATGCGCACATTCAAATAATCCCAACACTACATCTCCTATAGAGGTGAGGGTCTTTCCAAAAATAGAATTTGTCCTCATATAGAAATCTCTTTTTTCTGTTGTCGACTCTATTTTTTAGTCATAACATCCCCAAATATGAAGTTTTTTGTGGAGGCAACCAAGGAGTGGAAACTTGGAACCTATAGAGTCTCTCATCAGAAAAGGAATATCTTATAGGAATATGTGGTGGGTCCCCTTTAATATTTTCTAACCTCAAAATATAATCAGTTATAATATTTTGGAACCCAATTTATCATTGAATTAACATTCAAAATCTTGAAAAGATAAAACCCATTGGAGGAGAAATCTTGGTTTGGCATCCTTATCTTGAAGAAGGTATTTTAGGGTAGCATGGTTGGTATAAACTATGACTTCAGATCCAGTGAGGTATTGCCTAAATTTCTCAAAGGCAAACTCTACATCTAGAGGTTCCTTTTTAGTTTTGAGTAATTGATTCGAGTATCATTAAGAGGCTTACTATCATAGTAAATGATGTGTGTAGGATTTCCCATGAATTTATCTAGAAGTTGCTTTTATAGACAAGTCACTTGTGTCACACATGATGACAGAAGGCAGAGCCCAATATGAAAAAGTATAATAAGGGATGAGATTAACTTTGCTTTGAGATCATCAAAAGATTCTACACATTTTCATTAAAATCAAATTTATTATCTTTCGCCTAAAGGTTACAAATTGGTTTGACTTTTTTAGAAAATCGATCAATGAACCTTTTATAGAACCTAAGATGTCCCAGAAAACTCCTAACCCTTTTATGGTGGTAGGTGGTGGTTGGTATTTTTGTTATAACATCTATCTTGAGTTCTACCTCAATTCCTTTACTTGAGATGATGTCTTAATCATATCCCCTCCTTAATATTAAAATGGCATTTCTCATGATCAAGGGGAAGGTTAGTTTTCTAACATTTACCTAAGATAGATCCCAAATTGATCAAACAATTATTCGAAGAATCCTAGAAAAAAGATAAATCATCCATGAAAATTTCAAGAACATTTCCACCCATATCAAAGAACATTTCCATCATTAATCTTGGAAAAGTGGCATGAAATTACAAAACCCAAAAGGCATCTTTATAAAGGTATAAGTCAAATAAGTAAAAGAGAAGGTAATTTTCTCTTGGTAGTTAGGGGATGTAGGGATTTGATTGCATCTTGAGTATCCATCTAAGAAACAACATAAAGTATGACTAACTAACATCTCAAGTATCATGTCTATAAAGTGTAGGGGATAGTGATCTTTCCTAGTAGCATTATTCAGTTGATGGTAGTCTATACAAAATATTTGAATAGTGACCACCCTAGTTTGGATCAATTCATTGTATAGTTTTTTTTATCACAGTCTTGTCTCCCTTTTTAGGCACTAATTGAAATGAGATAACCCATTCATTATCAGATATACGATAGATAATACCTACATTATATAATTTTACTACCTAAATCTAACAACTTCTTGCATGATGGGATTAATCTACCATTGTGGTTGAGCATATGGCTTCACATCCTTAATCATCTCTACCGTATGCATGTAGAGGGATAGTGAAATGCATTTGATATTTGCTATTGTCCATCCAAAATCTCCCTTACTCTCCCCAAGTACCTGCAAAAGTCTTTCTTATTATTTAGGTGCAAGATAAGAAGAAATTATTATGGGACCAATAGAGTTATCCCCCAAAATTAACATATTTTAAATTACAAGGGTGGTTTGAGTTGGAGAGTTGGAGCTTATTTAATGGAAGGTTTGCTTGGTGGGGATAATGGGTCCAAATATTCTTGGATGGAGATTCACATCATGTCACCATGATCTGGATATTTGACAAACTCTTCCAAGGTGTATTCATTGCACTTTGTCAATTACAATGCATGACTCAACATTATATGGTCCCTTGATTGCTTTATTCACATTAAATGTGATTTTTGCATTGAAAATGCGGAAGGTTAGCTGGACAAAGTCCACATTAGTGAGTACGTAAACCATTTTAGGAATGGATGACCTAGTATCACACTATCAGACTCTCCCACTTCAGTATTAAGCACCACAAAATATGTTTGTAGTATGTGCTTGTTCACCTCCACCAAGACCTCCTCAAAAATGGCTTCAAAGTACCTAAAAGTTGAAAATATATGATTTGCAAAGACACGGAATCCACTTGGGTTTTCCTAAATCCAACCTTTTGCAAAAACAATTGGCACTAAATTTATGCTATCTCCATGGTCACAAAATGCATTATTAAAATTCATATTTCCTATTAATAGGTTATATAAAATGCACAAGGATTTTTTTTGTTTAAGATGTAAATTAGTTCAAATAATGGCACTCACATTTTTTTGATGAAATTATGGAACTCACAGTGGGACTTAGCTTGATGAATTCATTGAAATCCAACCTTTTTTCCTTCAAAATCACATCTTTGAGAAGCTTTACATGGTTTAGCATTTGTTCGAGGACTTCAACAAAAGGAATGCTTATGTGCAGTTTCTTGAATGCCTTGACAAACGTTCAAATTATTTATCCACTTTATTTTGGTGTAGCCTATGTGTATAAGGTACTTATGAATACTTGTCCCTCAATTGTGGTAGAATATAAGTGTTAGATTTTTGTCTTTGCGGCTCTTCCACCATCGCTGATTCTAGTTCTTTGTTGACTTCAACCAACTCATCTTCTATGATAGTCATTTTGTGTTTATGTTGGATAGATTAAATATTGGTGGCCTCTCTAATTCTCTTCCACTCATAATCAATATTGCTCAGACATGCTCCCTTTAAATGGAATCAACAATACATAGGGTTATTCCTTCCTATTCTTCTCATCGTCATGGAACTAACAAGCTACCAAGTTTTTTTGGTCGATCAACAAGTTTGAGTTACCAAGTTTTTTTGGTCGATCAACAAGCTACCAAGTTTGAGTTACCAAACCCTTAAAGATTAACTTTGACTCAAAAAAGGTTACAAGTCTCATTCATAAATTTAACCAAGATACCTTCAAGACCAGAGAGCTTGTTGTGTTGTGTTTGCTTGTCCACAATGCGGATCATAGGGCTAATGATCCTTATCCTCTTGATAAATGAGAGAGGTTCCTCCACCCTAGATTGTAAAAGCTATAATTTTATTTGCCCCTTTGTCTCCGTCCTATGTAGTTCGTTTATAGACCACCTTCAAGTTTCATGGCTACACTAAAATCCACAACCCAATGTGGACCATGCAAAAATCACATCTCATGACTCATTGCACTTGTTTGGCATTCATGGCATTGAGTTGCTTGGTGATGTTATCAATCTTTGCATTATAGTTGTGATTATGTTAGCCTGATGTATGCCTTTGATCTTTTTCTCTACACCCCTAACTAACTAGTTCATGGAGATTGTCTGCAACACTTTCCTTCCCTTGGTTTCCTTCTTTACTAAGAAGTTCCCTCCAGTAGCTACAACTATTGTGGAAGTAGTATCATGGGATATCCCATTGAAGGTGTCAATTTGTGTCCACTTGAGTAGGTTGTAGTGTGGACACTTCTAGAGTAAAACCTTATATATGTTTCATACATCTGCTAAAGTTTCTTCATATTGTAGCTCAAAGCTAAAGTTTTTTTAAAGAACTTACATGTCTTGTTGGGCAAGAAGAAATTTTAGAGGAAGTCTATCAAGAGGACATTCCATGCTTGAATGGAACCATTTTCCATTACTTGCACCCAAACATTTTTTTTCCTCTCAATATGAAAGGAAAAAGTTGAACTTGTAGTCCAACATTGGTCATTCCACTAATCCTAATGGTGTCACCTAGTTCAAGAAAATTCTTCACACAAATATTTAGATCCTAGTGTATCAGTCTAGAAAATTATTTTTGCTACATTAAGGTGGTTGGACTTGTGTCCAATCAAAAGTGTGCATCATCCATTATTGGTCTCAGTCTCACTACTAATGATCTAGAAACCTTATCAGTATAGAGGGAGGTGTAGTCAAGCAATGTTTTCTCAATTGCCATCATTGGAGTAATGGTGGTTGTCTTATAATGGTGGCACTTCTTTCTTTTAGCTCAAAATTGCCTACAACATCAAGGTTATCAAGAATTTTGAAGAGAGAATCTAAACTAACCTGAGTATGCACCATGCTTGGTTCTTGTTGAAAAAAAAACAAAAGAGTTTCGTTCTACAAGAATTTGTATGAAGCAGGAGAACTAAACCATATAGATGTTAATTCTGCATAATTAAACAATCAAGGACAACTAAATAAAGTTGAAATGACAAAGAAATTTGTATCTCTGAAATTGACAATAGAAATTGATGTGTGCACAAAGGTGATGTTAATAATAAAACGAAAGAAACTCCTTTCCATCACAATAGTTTGAGTCACAAGTAGTACACCATTTGGTTAAAATCCACACAGAGCGAAAACAATTTGGTGGAATCTTAATTCTAGTTAAACATGCAACTCAAAGAAGTGAAATTCATTAGATTGCTTAAATCTTAAAATTTAACTAAATATTGTCATGGGAATCACTAAATTGATTAGTTCAATGATTTCTTTGGCACCCATACACCCATTATTAATATAATGCAGAATATATAAAATGGATTCATTATTTCTCTTGACCACATATTGTACGACACGATAACAATGGATTTTTCCTATTGATTGCATGTGTATCTAGGTTTACTTATATTTCAACAAATCAACCAATCGCGTTGATTTAAGCTCTTCATATTGCTCTTGGATGATCACAAAATCTACCTTATTTATCAAAAATGGAGATTATAACATGGAGAATCCTATATCCTTTCTCATGTCAATAAAGGTTAAGCTCTATTTTCCCTTCACTAAACATCCATCTCTTTTAAGATACAAAATTGGAGATATATATAGAACCTAGGCCTTTGATCCCCATATACAATTAGAAATAATTACAGGAACATGAGAGAAAACTGAAATATTAAAAGTTATTGTTCATCACATGAGAAATAGGGGCCATTTGCACACCAAACACCAGGAAAATCACTGCATAATGATCTGGTTGATGCCCCAAAAAGGTGAACAAAATGAATTTAAGAGTATAGTGAAATAAAAATAAGAAACAAGAAACAAAAAAGGAAAGAAATGAGATACAACTCATGTATTGGAGATATCCTATGTATGAGCCCGCCGTAGGTGCTTCTGAGGGTTGGTGATGCAAAGACGCGCCCTCCAAGTTCTTCCTTATTATTACATAACTCTTCCTCTCTAGATTTGCCTCATTTCCTTTATTTAATTTATATTTGAAAAAAAATGAGAGCTTTGTCCCAATAACTATGTTCCTGCTCTTTATATTTTTTGACTTATATTAGGTTGCATGCCATCCATAGGGTCATTCATGTCGTGCAACTTAGCAATTGCAAAGATCAAGCTAAAGGATCATTTGACATGACACACAGTTGAAGGTAAACATTGTGTAGGGAATCATGGGTAATGATTACTAGTAAGATTACATGTCATGCCATTGGACAGACACAATGTGTATGGGGTGATTGCCAAGAATTTTGTTACAAAGGTGGAACACTTCATACACATTTCATGAACATCGTACACGTTGAAGTTGTTGTTGGAAGATTTTGGGATCCTACATGTCATACAACAAGTGTGCACAATGTGAATCTAACTTATAGAAACCGTCAAAGCTTTTAGGTGAGTGCATGTTGTGCACAAAAGGGTGCACATCGTGCAACTGTAGATCATGGAAAGACTTGAACTTTCTTTGTGTTGATGAGGATCATCTTGGTTCTGTATGATATAACTTCATATATTCTACAAGAAAACACCCTCAATTAGTCTAAATGAAAATAAAGAGATTAATTAACCTATTTAATCAATTTCAAGCTAATTATTTAGCCAAAGTATGAAATCTAACTCATTATTTCATGAATTTGGAGAATATAAAGCAGTATGAACTATTTTCATTAAAGGATCCCTCTTTTTATTATGTGATGACATCACCAGTTGGGGACAATATCAAGGTAGGACATCTCTGTGGGCTTGGTATGAATTTTTTTTATGAAACACCCAATTTGATACCCAAAATGAAACTTGTTTAACTTTAGTTAGGTCATATATTTTCTTGTGTATTCTAGTCTACTCTAGTTTGCTACTTGCTTCCTTCTCTGAGATTTACTTTTTAGACAACTTCTTATTTTCTATAGAACATTATATTATTTATAATGTGATTTAGAAAACTATGTACTCCTTTGTTCTTTTTTATCTGAAAAAATTCTCATTTTCCTTTTAATTTGTACATATCTTATTTCATTAAACAAAGGGATTGTTGGAACTATTTCACAAATTTATTTGAAAGAAAAACCACATTAAATGACCAAAATATCTTTGTGAAACTCTTTTTGCATGACACCACCCTTGTCACCTCCTCCAGTTTAGGTGAGGAGCTTATGAATTGTCATTCCACATCCTATGATGACAAGAAAAGTCATGAGTGTTGTAGAGTACAATTATTTGCATTTCTACTTTGAGGCATTTAATATTTAAAGGTAAATCACAATAAAACTACCTCATTTCCTCAATTCGATAATATTATGTATGACCAAAAATATATCCAAAAACGGTAATATCATGTATTGATTATTTGATTTTTCTAATATCTTTAAAGTGATTTAATACAATCAAGACAACACATATTTCTTGAATCTAGGAGTTATTTTAAATCCTATGCATATAGTTAATAGTAATAGGTAATTACTTGGTAAACTTTATTTCTATATAAAAATATAACTGCCAAAATGTGGTTTTCCTTTTTCTCCGTGGTCCTTTCTATTTTCCTAGTGTATGAATATATTGTATCAAATATTCAACTTCTTCATAGCTTTTTTTACCACTTATTTATGTATCATTTGGCATAGAATTCAATCACCGCCAATATGGCACCTAGACATCGCGAATATGAAAACTACTAGCCCTAAGAGTTAATGCCTCTATAATGGCCTACACCGACCAACCCAAGCCATAGACAAACAATACCTTGTCATGAACCCAAAACAAACTCCAGACTTGAACTGCTCCACTAAACATAAAGCATGCCTCGAGCATGCTACACGTGCAGTCCCAACACACTAAGGTTAACATTGAGATATGAATAGAAACAAACGCTAAATGGAAGAAAGGGCATAAAACCATCACAACATATCAAGTATACAATAAGAACATAACAACCTTTTATAACTATAATTATATTGTTCCAGTACATGGAAAGTTTATAATTAAAGCAAATCATCTTATCATACTCAAAAAGTCCATATTGCACATTAAATATTATTGCAACATGCATATGTTGAGATTCATAGCTACACGAATATCAGATTATGCTAAGAAACAACAACTATTAACAAAATCTAGTTATCTCAAACCCTCCCCAAGACTGAGTGTGCAACATGACTCTAGATTCTTACCCTTCCACAACCTCCTTGTACTAGCACCAACAAGCTAATGTGGTAAATTTTTGTAGCACAAGAAATTCACCTAGAAGTAAATCCCTAGGTTTTTACTCTAAACTAACATGTAATAATCACCACTCGAAAGTGAAAGGGTCTTATTGTAGTATAACTTTAGGGTCAAAATCAAAGGATAACCTGTTAAGAATAAGTCGTACATGTAGCATAATTAAGAAAAATTGACTAACAAGGATATATCACGTCGATGATTGATTACCTAAATTTAAAAAAACTAGAAGCAAAATCAAACTATAAAAGAAATGATTTTTAACAATAATAAAAGTACCTGGACAATGAGTTCCACCACTACTTCTTTCATATCGAGTCTCTCATGTTACATCTCTAATACAAATGACTGTTTAGGTTGTGGCTAAGCAATTTGATATCTTTTCAATGTATGAAATTCACAAAGACAAATTTTCCCATATATTTTTGAGGTTTCCTTACCTATAGATCTTTAATCTGTCATACTGAGAACTCCCTTGCATGATCTCATATGAGATTCAATGATATCAATAGGTATTGTAATCATAGTTTTTAAGGTCTCTATGTCTAGGATTATAACAATCATGCAAGATAGATAGCTAATCTATAGATCATGCAATAAATCAATCTCTAACTAATCTAAAAATCCATATGAATAGCAATTTATAACACATGTCTACAAGATACAGAAAATGACGCTAATCCCCACATCACAATAAATGATATACTATATACTCATTTTCATGATATAAGAGAAAAGAAAGAAATATAGGCTCATGGATAAAGTATTGGCATGCAAGATAAACCTTGGTCTCAAAAACCACCCTCCAGATAGTAGTTCCAATCTCCAGTCACGTCCTTCGACAAAGCACACATCCACATCAAGTCGACCTTTGTCTCAAGTTCTTCCTTTTGATGGATAGGTTGTAGATGTGATAGATAGGTCACAGCCTTGCCCTGGATGTCCTCCAAGTCCTTTGATTTTTTCTAAAAAATATTAAAATCCATCTGATTTTAATCCAATTGAGGTTGATCATTTCCTACTATTTCTAGCACCAATAAATCGGGCAAAGTTCCATATGAGTAACTAGAAGTTGTTAGTAAATATATGAGTTTAGTAGATAATTGAACTCCTCATAAAATTGAGGTTAAATCTCCCAAATCTAACATCATATGTGGAATTCACATACATTTTGGTGTGGGCTATGCTTTCTAGTCAGCTGAATCATGGAACGAGTCAAGAAACTAAACTTTGCTCGGGAAACATTTGCCATAGTTGAGTCGTGCTACTCATGTGTGAGTGGGAGACTCATAAGGCATCAAAGCTCCTAGATTCCATTGTGATCAAAATCTCAAATCAACCGACTGAGTCACTGGGTAAGTCAAACAACTCATATGCTATGTGAAGATCTCCTTCAACATACAGTCCAGTTCACTAACTCATAAAACAAGTCAAGGGTGAGCTTAGCAACTGACATGTATCATGTATACACTTGTTTTAAGGTAGTTTAATTATACATCCAAATTTCTTTTGAGTCATCCAATTGAGTTAGTTTGTGAAATTTATGCCCACTTTATTGATTGTCTATATTTTAATGATCCTCACTCCAACTATCAAAGCTGGGAAGTGAGGATATGATATCTTTGATAATTTTCTTGGTCCTTTCATGGTGAGATAATTACTTCTTTCTTTACTAGCACAAAAATCCTATAAATTAGAAAAAAATGCACTAAATACTAAAAAATTAGCACAAACTACTAAGAACTTGAAATAAGTAAAACATGAAGTGGAATGAAATAGATACATGAAAAAATAATATAAAATGAAACTAAAACATGAGGAATAGATATTCATCATAAGGTTTTGAAAAATAAGGACAACAGATAAGACAATGGAAGAAAAAAATTGTCCTTATTCCTAATCAATAGATCACGTCAACAATGATGTATCTAGGAAAGAAGATTGTAAGGCATATACCTGGCCCTGGAGCAAGTCCAGTGACAATCTCACAATGTTGTGCTTCTTCTTCAAGCAGCACATAGACAATCATCATCGGAGGCCTCCTGGTATAACACCATGGACGGAGGCGGACAACATTCTCCTACCATGGTGGCAACAACCTCGATGCCTCTATGTAGTCCACGTGGACCACATAGAACTTTTGTCATTCTTACATAACTGACAGGAAGGAGTTGTCCCTCCTATTATCAATGTGTTAATGTCAACTTTTCTCCCCTTTGTCTATATCTCTCTTTTATGGGAAATATGTCTCTGGCTCTCACGTTACCACAATGTTGAGATATAGAGACTTGTCCTAAGAGCCTTGGCCATCCCCCTCCCTTTATATAGGAGTGGATGGGTCAAGGTTTCCATAAACATGGGGATACAAGGAGATGAATTTCATGAATTTTTGATTGTTGCAAATCATGAATCAGTCAACTGAGCTCCTAGTCTATCGACTGAAACTCTAGTGGGTCGATTTGACACTCCAGTCAGTTGATTAGAATGTTTTCCTATTCGCAAATATTTTGGCTTTCAATGCGGCGATCAATGCACAACATAACGTCAACATCAATCCTTGATCTAGTTTTACTGATCGTCCAATCAGTCAACTGGAATTCTCAATCAGTTGAATGGACACTCCAGTCAGTCAACTTGCATTCCCAGCCGGTCAAATTGTGACTTCAGTCAACCACTATTGTTTAAGTTGATTACCTAAAAAATTAGTAACCAAGTTAAACTTTATTCATGATTAAACTCCTATTCCAGGTGCATCCTATGTGTATGACCCAATAAGTCCCAAATTACATTGCTAGTGAATGTCGATAACTAGATTATGACATCACAAACAATGAGCGACATCCAACAACACATCATTGCTACCCAAATAATAAAAAGTTGGAGAACAACTTTAACCTACAATATGTGATTAATGTTATAGTGATCGTATAGTTCCTTTGTTGCTGATATCCAGATTGAATGTGAAGCATGTAATCTCCATCCTCTTAATAGTAAATCCATGTTTCTTGAACCGGATTAGACTGTTGAGATACACGTGAGCTCAATATCATATATTGACTCACATGAGCATGGCCATGCGTTTCTCAGTCTCGCTTATCAAGTGGCCATGATATCATCTCTGGAAGGAGGAAAAAATTCCATCTACATCACTCACACTCAATCCCCATGTGTCACAACATACCCAAGCTCCACCTTTATGGCAATCCTTATTCAAGGTCACATTAGATGGTGTCAAAATTCATCGAATGACATGTGATGAGTATAGTGACTTTAGGTCTAAGAACCAAAATTACCACTATCACTTTGAGAGCTGATTATGATTGCCATTCAATGGTTCCATGTATCACTCTCAAGATGGGTCTATCTGTTACACTATTCTCTAATAGGTATCTATGTGTTTGACTTGATATCATATATCATGACTATTGAGATTATGTCATCAGCCAACACATGTTCTAGTCTTATGTATTATTCTCATCTATTTTTCTTTCACAATAATATTTGACTAGGGAAATAACAAGAATGTATGTTCTCTTGTCATACATATGATCTTATTGTTTATCTCTTCAACTTGAAGACATATGTCATCGAGTAACATCATCTTTAAACATTTATTATGTCATACCATTACCTCACAACTGAATAAAATGGAATAAATGGATTTGCCTTTATTATTATCAAATCAATTAAATTATGCATCATTTAAATTATCATATGATTGACTCTGTAGGAATACATACCAACAGACTCCCACTTGCACTTAAAGCCAATCACCCATGAATATTATCCCAAGTGATCTAACTTGTCCATCATGTTTTTGTTGTAAAAGTGCATTTGTCAGTGGATCAACATTATTGCTTTCAATCAACACTCTACAAATCTTCACATTTCCTCAATGTATGATCTTTGGTATGAGATGGAAGTGCCGAAGTATTTTCTTAGAGTGTTGATGTGGTCTAGGTTCTTTAGCTTGTGCAATAGCTCTATTGTTGTCACAACACAACTCTATTGCATCTCTAATCCTTGGAATCACTCCAAGTTTACCGATGAACTTCTTGATCCAAACAACTTCCTTAGCTACACTCGAGGCAGTAATCTACTCATCTTCCATTGTATAATCAGGAACCACTTCTTAATTGGAAAATTTCCAACTCACAACTCTATTGTTAAGACAAAACACAAATCCAGATTGTGACCGACAATCATATTTATCAATTTGGTAGCTTGCATCAGTGTAACCCTTTACACCCAAGTCTTCCTCACCACCATAAACAAGGAACTGATCCTTTTTTCTTCTCAAGTAATCAAGGATGTTCTTTATGACAGTCCAGTGACCTTCACCAAGATCTGACAGATATATGCTTGTCATGCTCAAGTCATACGAGACATCAGGATGAGTGCATAACATTGCATACATGATAGATCCAATTGTATGCATATATCATCTTACTCATGCGTTCTCGTTCTTCACAAGAACTAGGACACTAAGCTCTAGAGAGGCTAATTCCATGGAACATGGGCAAATTCTCTTTCTTTGAGTCATGCATGTTGAACCTATTGAGTACTTTATCATTGTATGTAATTTGGCTTAGTCCAAGAAGCCTTCTAGATCTATCTCTATAGATCTTAATTCCTAAGATATAGTATGCTTTGCCTAAGTCCTTCATAGAAAAGATACTTCCCAGCCTGTTCTTTACCATTTCCAAGGCAAGGATGTCATTCCTCATTAATAGCATGTCATATACATACCATATGAGGAATAAAACTGTGTTCCCACTAACCTTATTGTATACACAAGGTTCATCTTTATGTTGACTAAATCCAAACTCTTTGACTGCCTCATCAATTCTAAGATTCTAGCTCTGAGATTCTTACTTCAATCCATAGATTGACCTTTGTAGCTTACAAAATTTATTTGCATTCTTTGGATTTATAAAACCTTCAGGTTGTGTCATGTACACATCCTCTAGAAGATTTCTATTAAGGAAGGTAGTTTTAACATCCATCTTCCAAATCTCATAGTCATAATAAGATGCAATAGGAAGCATAATACTAATGTATTTAGCAGTGATAACTGATGAAAATGTTTCGTCATAGTCACCATCTTGAACTTGTTTGAAACCCTTTGCAACCAATTTTCCCTTATTGGTTTGTACATTATCATCCATGTTGGTCTTCTTCTTGAAGGCCCATTTGCACCCTATGGGTTTTACTCCTTCGGGTGGATCCATTGAGGTCCATACCTTGTTGGTGTACATGGAGTTCATCTCAGGTCTAATGGCCTCAAGTCAATTCTCATAATTTGGTCCCTCAACATATTCTAGGTAGGTTGTTGGCTCATCATCTATGACCAACTTACCGTCCTCTTGAGTTACAAGATAACCAATCTTTCAGGCTCAAGGTGTGTCCTATTAGATCTATGAGGTTCTTGTGTTATATGAGGAACTTGAGATTACACAACAGTTTGTGAGTCTCCTTGTTCCTTTTGTACCTCTGTAGGTTCAATCTTTTCTTATTTGTCTCGAACCTCTTCGAGTTCTACTTTTTTCCCAATGGATCCTTTGGAAATAAATTCCTTTTCAAAGAATACACTAGTTCTGGCAACAAACACTTTGTTGTGAGATGGAATGCAAAAGTACTATCCTATGGTTTCTTTGGGATATCTAACAAAATAACATTTATCTGGTTTGGATCCAAGCTTTTTAGGAAACGTTTTCATGACATAAGCTTCACATACCCTGATGTCGATAAAAGACACATCAGAATGTTTCCATACCATATCTCATATGGTGTCTTTTGGTCCGATTTAGATGATATACCGTTTAGTGTAAACATTGTGGTTTGTAGAGCATGTCCAAGAAAGAAGTCAGAGGAATAGAAAAACTTATCATTGATCGCACCATATCTAGTAATGTTCCATTCCTTCTTTCTAATACACCATTATGATGTGGTGTTCCAGCTGGAGTCCATTGTAATATGATATCAAGGTCTCATAGAAGGTCCTCAAACTCTTGGCTTAAGTATTCTCTACCTCAATCAAAATGAAGTGCTTTAATACTTTTACCAAGTTGGTTTTGTACTTTATTCATGAAATCCTTGATCTTTTCAAGGGTTTCTGGCTTATGTTTCATCAAGTATACATAGCCATACCTACTGAAGTCATCTATAAAGGTAATGAATTACTAGTAACCACCTCTAGCATTTGTTCTAAAATCTCTTGCTCTCTCAATGTTAATAGTGAAAGGAGCTTTTGCCATCTTTCCCAACAAACAAGACTAACATGTATTCATTGATTCAAAATCAAAAGAGTCATGATAACCATCTTTTTGGAGTCTGGAAATGTATTTCTCATTTATGTGCCCTAGTTGAAAATGCCAAAGGTATGCTTGATTTGAGTTATCGAGTTTTGTTATTTTTGTATTTATGTTATGCACGTGTGTCTTCATATCTAACAAGTATAGACCATAGGACATATAGGCACTATCATAAAAGATCTCATCTTTCCTTATAGAACATCGTCCATTCTTTATAAGAAATTTGAATCCCTTCTTATCCAAATAAGATATAGATATGATATTCCTATAAATGGAAGGTACGCAATAGCAGTTCTCTAACTCTATTACAAGACCACTTGGCAGAGATAACTCATAGGTTCCAACTACACCAGTAAAACTCTTGCTCCATTAGCAACATGCAGTTCAACTCACGTTTCTTTAAAGGTCTACTTCTTTTCAGATCCTACACATTTGAGAAAATGTGTGCTCCACATCCATTATCCACCAAAAATAAAGAAGTAGAAAAGTCAATCTTAATTATGTATATACTTGAAGTAGATATTTCTATCCCTTACCTCATTTTGCTTAGTTCCTTTAAGTGAAAAGGAAAGATTCCTTTTGCACTTTCCCATCTCCTTATCTTGAGTGTAGAAGATTTGGACTTGAGATGAGCCTCAGACCATTTCTTGACCTTGCCTTTGCCCTTATATTCCTCTTTGTTGATTACCATCATGATTTTCCCCTTCATTTGTGCTTCGACATACATCAAAATGCCAAGAAATTCAGACAACAATTTTTCCAAGTTACTTAAGTAATAGCTCTCAATAAACTGGATATATGATTTAGGCAATGATTGTAGAATCATATCCAGTCTCTCTAGATGTTCCACATTCCCAATCATATTGAGCAAATGGGGCTCTATTGGATCTCCCTCTGTCAGTTTTCACTCAAGCAACGCTTTGAAGACATTATACCTTTCTTGCTTTACATGATTCTTTAGATGTGTTACCATCTCAAGAATGTCCATGTCTTCCTGATGTTTATGTAACTCATAGTTCATATAGCCCAACATAAGGTATTTGATGTCTGTGACATCACTTACATGCTTCAAGTAAGCATCCATTTCAGCCTTAGGCACATTTGGAGTAGGTTCCTCTAGCATTGGTGTTTTAAGGACATAGAGCTTGTGCTCATTGGTGAGAATGTTCTCAAAGTCATAAACCAGTCATGGAAGTTGATCCTATTTAACTTGTCCTTGACAATGACCGATCACAACGAGAGTGTGTTTTCCATTTCTTTCTACAAAAGACAATTTTGCATTTTGTCAAAACACTTTTGATTTGATAACATTGATGATTAATTAGGCCTTCAATCAATTATTGCTCCCATTATTTTGTTTAAATTGATAGCCCTCATTATCAATTTAGAAGATTACACAAAACAATATTCAAGCGAGCCAAGATCCAAAATAATTAAGTTAATACCCAGACACCGCTAGCACTCACAACCAAATATGAAGGTAGGCAACATTTGCAATTACATCTCATGCAATTCTTGGATAGATGGTATGCACAAATCCTTACCATAGTCCATCTGCATGCTTCTAGGTACATATTCCTATAAAGGTCACCTAGTTAAGCCTGACCCAAAAGACAACAAGATAGAATATGCACCCCACTAAGGCATACCCACATATCTACCATCACGCTTCCACGAGACAGATGGTGCACCACACTAGGGCATGCCGACACTTAGTCAGTCAAGCTTTTAATGTGCATCATTTATGGAAAGCATATTAGCATTAATAGTTATTGAGATATTATATATAAGTATATATACATATACATATCCAATCACCACATACTTGTAATATGTATCATACACATACTATATCCACACACAAAAATATGCAATCACAAACATACCAGCAATGGTTATGGCCATACTATTGCAATTCTTTGGAGCCATAAAGAATTTCCACTGCCTAAGGTTATACATCATATGTAGCAACATGTACTGAAAATTATGTTACTAGGAATAGGTCGGTTGATCGACTGGATCCTCCAGTCAATCAGTTGGACTGTCTATCAGTCGATTGGCTTCCATCGATCGGTCGACTGGCTCCAGGAACACACAGTTGGAAGGACTCCCCTAGATGATCAATTGGGTCTCCATTCAATCAATTGGATCCTCCTATAAACTAGTCTCCTCAATCCTCCAGTTGATCAACTCGACTTCCTAGTCGGTGGACTTGTCTGGTGTGAAATGTCTTCTTTTTGCTTAAACATAAATTAAAAATATCCTATTCCTATTAACTGTTACATTGTAAAAGTGAAACCTCAAATTACACTCAAGGGGAGTATAGGAAGGAAAGCATGAATTTACATTTAGAGAGAAATAGAGAGTCTCGGTATGCAAACCAAATTCAAAAGACAAGAATAACACTATTCAACCACACACACATCCATAAGGGGTATTGGCCATAAGCACACATACATCCACCATAAAAACACTTTTAGGGTGACACCTATAGATTGCATACAGATATATACATATATATATCATATATATAGGGAACGTATGTTGTATTTAATCAGATATGTACATTAATCATTTTAATTATGTGCGTCGTATGTAATGAAATAAATGATAAAATTAAATTCAATCGCATCAATCTAAATCCCGATACACTATAAATTGATGTGTCTCTGATACCACTGTCAGGAAATAAGGATGGCATATAAGGTATAAAATGTAAAAAATTTGTCCTTATTCCTAACTAGTAGATCATGTCAATAATGATGTATATAGGAAATAAGGTTGTGAGGCATATACCTGGTCCTGGAGCAAGTCCAACTATAAGGCCCCTAAACTTGCTTAATGAGTTGAACACGCTTAATTATCATAATTGAATTCTTATAACCCTAATATAACCTTATTATATACTTTGAAATCATAATACAAGCTTAAGTTTCAAATTTGATCCAATTTGGACACTATTTGAGCAAGTTATGCAATTGTATGCAAATTTTGGACTTTTCTACAATTTACCCAATTGAGAGGTTTTCTTTGCAATTTATCACTTACAGTATGTTCATTAGATATTCTCTCATCATTATTGATCTTGTTGAGACATGGGGCACCTATTTATACCTTGGTTTGAAGGTGTTTTCTCCAAGGGTATTTTAGGGTTTACCCCTTCATGGATGAGCTACCTTTAGTAGCCATCAACCAATGAATGATTTGTTTTGCTTGGAAATTGAAGAAACGAGGGATAATCATGTCTATATGGATGTTAGGGGAGCTTCTTGTGTGTGCGCTTGTATATTATTAATAGTTTAAGGCCATGGACACTTGGAAAGATACTAGAACTTCAATTGTTTCTTTTTCTTTATCTTAAAGTTTCATATACTTATCCCTAAGCACCAAAATGAGCCATTTTATCTCCACCACTTACCTCCTTCTAAAAACCTCGTCCTCCCTCTGTGCTTCTATGAATTCCATGTCCAAGGAAGAAGAAAGAGGGGATCTTCTTGGAAAAAGAATCCAGGGTTGCAATTGACTTCCTTTTAGGGTTTAAAAAGCTTCCTTCTAGTGATCTTGACCTAAAAGAGTAAGAATCCCCTTATTTCCTCCATTTATTTCTTTTTTATACTTCCTCCTACCTTTCTCCAGGTCAGAACCTTGCTGTTCCATGGTAGAAATTTCTCTAAGGCTCTAAAACCCTACCTTTCTTGCTCCTTATGCTTAGGGTTTTCTCATTTGATGAAGAAAGGTGCTAGATGGATGTGTTCATAGCTTATACTTAGATTTTCATCTTCTCATTATAGGAAAGTTTTATAACTTCTCCATGTTTATTTCTTACCATAAGCTTTGTAGATCATGTTCTTGCTTGAAAATGATGATCCATGCACTAAAAAGTTATGCTTGACTTGGATTTCGATTTTTATAATATTCCCTATTCTGATTTCAGTTCTAGATGAACCCGTGATCATGTGTAAATTATTCTTAAATATAACATGACTTGGATCAGGTCGGTTTGACAACCTATGGTGCTAAGAACCTATCAACCAATGATCAATTTTAGGGTTTTAAGCTGATTTCTTTTATAAACCAATGACCCGATGATGGTACTATTGCAACAACCCTACGGTGTTGTCTTCATGACAATGTGTGGTCGGGATCAAAGGTGTCAGATGATGGTGGCAACCTATGGTCACACCCTTAGGTCAGGTTTTGGATCAATTAGAAGTTTAATGATCAACCATTAAGTAGCCTAATAATGTTATCAAGAAATGATGACATTAGCTTAATATTTGATGCTGATTAATGAATATAGTGTTGATCTAAAAACCTATGGTGACTTAATGGTCACTAATGATAGTGGATCAGGTCTCCAAAACCTATGGTGAATTAATCATATAGTTGTGGCATCAATTAAGCCTTAGACCAATGGTTTCTTGGGTCACTTGATGCAATGGTCGAACCTATACTGTAATTGATGGTTTTAACATATATACTTGACCCAATGGTCAAGATGTAATGTTTATTCCTCCAACAAAGTGGAATTATGGCTAATGTAATATGTTGGTCCTAATAATGTTATTTAGACGGTTTCCTTTATATGATCAACTAAAGGAGCTTACTTGTTAACAATGGACGGCTTGTTTTAAATGAACAGTCGATTTTGGGTTTTACCCTACTCTCAATGGAACTTTTTGTGTTGTTAATCAAGAGATGTCTAGGGTTAGATGGTGACTCTTTATAGAGTACAAATCAAGGACTTCATTGGTGGTTTATCCAAGGTATTTATTTATGTAAACAACCAATGGTCTTACTTTTAAACATCCAATGGTTCTGGGTGACATTGTGGTATGGTGATATGGGTTGAATGATGATGGAACAAATGGAGGGTTACCCTTAATAAGGTAGTCTTACCTATTCACTCATATGAATAGGAGGGATGATAACCATATTGTGTTGATATGTAACCCTAATTAGGTATAGCTTGTTATACCTAGCTTTAATATAACTAAATGATGGTAATTAGGTATGAATAGTCCTTGAATGACTAATACAATCATGGAGTACTCTATTATTGTTGTTGAAACCCTAGTATGCTATAACCCGATGGTTACACCTTGATTTATGTGTGGATTCATACTTGAGAATCATATGGAATGTGATGGTGATGCTTCACCTTATGCATCCATGATCCAACGGGGATGCCGTGAGTTAGGGTTTGAGTATAAATGCTGATTAGTAACATTGATATAATTTATCATGTTGAACTTAACTCTAATGAAAATAGATAAAGATGGGTATTCATGTTCAACATTCTTATATGATGGAATGATGATGGAATAACCTCCTTAATATGATCATAACTTTAATGTGTTATTTGATGGTTATCATAGCCACATGGTTGATACTTTCTTATGTTAAACGTGCATTATGAATATGATGAGGGTTAATCATATATAGATTCCTTGCATGTTGATGTAATAAAGGAATGTTCTTAATGTTAATATAACCCTTCTATGATTGTTTATGAATATCTCCTAGCTCATCAATGCAATATTGTGCTGATCCAGTGTATTATATGTCAGTAATGTTGTCGAGCCTTGTTATAAGGCATGCAAAGATAATGACGATCTTGCAGGGAATAGTATGATGGTCTTAATGACCTTTGGGCATGGTTGAGCCATGAATGAGGTGTAATCCTCTTGTGTTGATAAGGGTATCAACCCTATGATATTGTGAAAGGGATGTATATCCTATGATAGTATGATGGTCTTAATGACCTTTGGGCATGGTTGATCCCTGAATGAGTAATCCTCTTGTGTTGATAAGGGTTGACACCCTGTGATATTGTGAAAAGGATTTAGATCTTGTGATAGTATGATAACTAGTGTAGTCTCATGAATGGCAAGTTAATAGTACCATGTGATGATGAGATGAGAAATTATGTTACATACATTTTTTATCTTTTCAAGTTTTGATATATATATATATGCTTGCTAGAAGTGAATTAGGGTTTGTATGTCCACTTGTTTGATGCAGCCTTAATTCACCCAATTGGCATAACTAATAAAGTGCAACTCTAATCATGTAGTGCCCTGTGTCGTAGAGCCATCTTCAATGTCAGAACTTGCTGGATGGTGAAATGAGTATTCCTAAGGGAAACTCGAAGCACATACTATTAAGTATGTGGGGGTGGAAGGTTGAGGATATATACTTGTCATCCACAATGCAGATTGTGGAGGTTGACTATGGTCATGCCTCTTACATCTGATTTGATTAAGAATAGCTACGGTAGTGTGTCGGTGATTATAACATGATGTGATTAGAGGACAACTGTGGTTGTACCTCAGTGATTGCGTTTGAATACCCTAGATGCTAGCGCCATGACCTATACCAAGGTGGGCTAGTTACATGACTATATGTCATTGTAGTGGCAACTTTGATTGATATGTCATTGCCTTTTACTCATACTGATTGAGGGGAAGAGATCTTAGGATACCAGCACTCCTAGATCTTGTACAGAACCAAATAGCCCTTCACAGGGGTCGGTTGGACTTTGGATGGTACGATTCAAATTCCCCAGGGCATAATAAAAGATGTAAGACAGACGTGTAGCATATCTGTTTAGGGTTATACACAACGCTTCATATTTGATGATAACCCTTGTTTGCTTTCTTTTCATTGAGATCATGTTTAGTACAATAAGAGATAATATATATGCTTATGTTGTAGTTATGCTCATGTTGTAAACATGCTTATGTTGTCAAATATACTGACACTGATGGTTAAGATGCTGCTGCTAGCTATGTTTAATATTACTAGCCATGCCTATGTAATTATAGATGCTTAAAATACTAATCATGCATATGCAGTAAATTTTGCTATGATGTTAGTTCTACATATGATATAGATTTGTCCCCTTTATTTGAGATGCCAATATTGATAGCCATGTTATGTTACTAAACATATTCATGATGTCAGGGATGCTTATGCTACTAGATTGCTTGTGCTGTTAGCAAGGAATATGATGATAGACAAATTAATGATAATGATTGTTATTAGATGCAATTTGATGATATTTGAGTAGATATCTATCCAAAGAAATGGATTTATTTGTTATCTATATATGCATTGATGATCATACTTGTTGCTAAGATTAATTGCTTAATCTGTTTAGCATACTTGAACTGTTCAATCTATTCAATTGATTATTATATACTCCAACTACTCAGTTATCTACTATTTAAAATGTTGTAATCAATAAGCGTTGTTGCAGGTTATATCTCATGCTGGGACATGGGTCTCACCCTTGTGGTTCGCCACATTTTTTTAGGTAATCGGAAGTGACAAAAAGAAACTCGTGGCAGCAAAGAGGAGCTATAGTAATGAATCTTTGAGAAAGTTTATTAGATGTCTAGTGTGTCCTAGATTCGTCCCTGTACTCTCATGTCCAGGCGAGAAAAATTTGTATATGGTGTTTTAAATGAATCAGACTTTTGTTAACATATTAATGCTTATCTGTGTGGCATATATGAATATTGTTCTCCTATGTATATATGTTGTGCCTAAGGCAATAGAACAATTTGTATCAAATTCTTAGCATAGTAAGGATATAAGAAAGATGTTGGGCTCTTATGCAAATGTTTCTGAGTGGGTGCTGATGTTGAAATCAATTTTAATTTACCCATATTTTTGGGTATGTGTTTAATTGGTGATTGATTGTGTTTTATGTTTTGAATAATCTCATTTAGTGTAACGGGTTCTCACAAGTTGGTATCAGAGCTTTAGGTTCACTGATTCTACATGGACACTAGGACTTAAGATTAGGATGATGTCTAAGTTAAGAACGTGACACAAAAACATGGTGCATACTGCCTAATATCAATACTTGGATGCCCTGGCCAGGTATTCAATTATTGAAGAAAAGGTAAGTATGGAACTCATAGATTGTTATTTTTCTCATTACTCTGATCAATTAGTCATTTTGAGACAATCTAAAGCATAACGAATAAGAAATCATGGTGTGAATATCTCAATCCTACCTTAAAGAAGATGAGAATTGCATCATTATCCATCAAAACTTGAATGTTTAGCAACTATAAGAGAAAGATACAACACCATGAAATCTAAGGAAAAGAGGAGTTCTTGAAGATGTGATTCAAGAAGAGAATAATGTAAAAGACAAATAAGTCTTTGCTTATAAAGTGATTCAAGGTATGAAATCCACATAAGATGGAGAGAACTCCAATGATAAGTATAGAATGAGAAGATAAATGAGAACAATGACAAAGGAATAATGTAGAACCTAAGTTAATTTTAGACCAACCTATGTGTGTAAGAAAGTGTTAATGTAAAATAAGCATGGCATGTGAAAGAAATTAAGGGAGATGATCCATGTTTAATGAAGAAAATGAAGAATATGATGATTTACATGTTGATAAGTGGTTGAAAAACATAATAAAATAAGAGAACATACACTATTGGGATAAATAGTCATCAAGGAAGGAGTAATGAGATATGTCAATCATGATGATTCCAATGCTAGTGGCAAGGAACCTAAAATGAAAAAGATAAAATGATACATTAGAAGTTGTAACCTACATAATGAAAATAGTATTGGTTACCTTTTTTGCTAGTGACCCTTGAACAATGTTGCTACAATATGGGAAGTGTGTTTCCCTTTGTGTCTTTCCTTTCAAGGGCACAACTTTCAAGTGGATCATTGACACTTGGTATGTGTGGATTTGTTGCAAACATGAGGGTGGATAGCTTATTATAGCATAAGGTTGCTTGGACTATGGTTCCAAGATCATAAAGTTTGTGATGAGTTTGCTTTTGAGCCTTCCAATAATTTGGGTGACTCCTCTTATATGTTTTGAAATTTTTTATATTGGTAAAAGTAGATGAGATAAGGATGTGAGTTCCTTATAGCACATGAGGTGGATACTAAGGTAATGAATCCTAGTATCCAAGATGTATCAACATTATGAGAAATGTGTGAAGGTTGGAGATGTTTATTAAATGAACATTCGAAGTATTCCTCACCCTTACAGAGAGAGAGTTGATGATGACCCTCTAAATGTTGTTTGGAAGGAAAAACAAAAGTGATTCTATAATGTTATGTATGGCTCAGTGATAGCTGGGCAAGACTACTATCAAGGATAGATGGGTTGATCAGTAGACATGTGTTTTCGTGTTCCTTTAAGATAAACCTATGATCAAATATCAATGCATAAAACTTAGATTGGATAACATAATTCACATGACCATGATGAGTTTAGAGTTATGTCCTTTAGACTAACCAATGTACAAATGGAATTTATGAATAGGAGGAACAGAGTGTTCCGGTAATGTCATACAAGTTATATTAAGCTTTGAATGATGACATGTCAAAGTATTTCAAATATGGTAAAAAATCTAATCAATATTTCTTCAAAAACCTTAGGGTTGCTGAAGAAGTAATAGCTATGAGATAAGTTGAACAAGAGTGAGATGGGGTTGATTAAATGTCTTTAAGGGATCATGATATGTCTTCTAAGTAGGTTGTGTAAATCCTAGTAAGGTGAAGATAGTGTTTTTGTTTCACCCTAACAAGTTTGAATAGGAATGATGTTTCCTTTTATGGAATGACAAGTGCAAGCATCAACATTTCTTTTGATGCTGAAAAAGAACTGACAAGTGTTCCAGTGTCATTGTATCTAGAAGAAGAAAAAAAGATGGATACATCGCTTTTTTTTCTATGCTTCAAGGAATGGTATGGGACATGTGCCATAATTGGTAAAAAGGTAGAAAGTATGAATTTTGAGTAATGTGTTGATACAATATATATAATTTCAGGATAATAGCTAGAATTTAAAGTTGAAAGTTACTATTAGATTTGTACAGGTGGCACAACACATTTCTATGTTCAATATTTGCAAATGTCTTCTTATGTGGGGGATTTTATGCTGACCCAAGATGAGATATGTATGAATGATGTTACATTACCATGATATGCAAGTAACCATGTGAAGGTAATAGGATGAGGTGCAAAGGAAGTACCCATTTTTGTTTACCTTGGATTTTGGGGGCGAAATCCCTATTAGGGGTTTATAGTTGTAAGGCCCTAAACTTGCTTAATGAGTTGAATAAGATGAAATTATCATAATTTAATTCTTATAACCCTAATATAACCTTGTAATATGCTTTGAAATCATAAGACAAGCTTAATTTTCAAATTTGGTCCAATTTGGACACTGCTTGAGAAAGTTATGCAATTTTATGCACATTTGGACTTTTCTACAATTTACCCAATTGAGAGGTTTTCTTTGCAATTTATCACTTAAATTATGTTATTTGGATATTATCTCATAATTATTGATCTTTTTGATCCATGGGGCACCTATTTAAACCTTGGTTTGAAGGTGTTTTCTCTAAGGGCATTTTAGGGTTTACCCTTTCGTGGATGAGCTACCTTTAGCAGTTTTCAACTAATGAATGATTTGTTTTGCTTGGAAATTGAAGAAACGAGGGATAAGAATGTATATATGGATGGTGGGGGAGCTTCTTGTGTGTTCTTGTATATTATTAATAGTTTAAGGCTATGGACACTTGGAAAGATACCAGAACTTCAACTTTTTCTTTTTCTTTATCTTAAAGTTTCATATACTTATACCTAAGCACCAAAATGAGCCATTTTCTCTCCACCACTTCCCTCCTTCTACAAACATCATCATCCCTATGTTCTTCTATGAATTTCCTATCCAAGGAAGAATAAAGAGGGGATCTTCTTGGAAAAAGAATCTAGGGTTGCAATTGACTTCCTTTTAGGGTTTAAAAAGCTTCCTTCTAGTGATCTTGACCTAAAAGAGTAAGAATCTCCTTATTTACTCCATTTATTTCTTTTTTATCCTTCCTCCTACCTTTCTCCAGGTCGTAACCTTGCTTTTCTATGGTAGAAATTGCTCTAAAGCTCTAAAACCCTACCTTTCTTGCTCCTTATGCTTAGGGTTTGCTCATTTGATGAAGAAAGGTGCTAGATGGACGAGTTCATAGCTTATACTTAGAGTTTATACCATACCTGCTCAAGTTTTCTTATGTTTGAGATTTCATATTCTCATTATAAGCAATTTTTATAACTTGCTCCACGTTTATTGTTTACCATAAGCTTTGTAGATCATGTTCTTGCTTGAAAATGATGATCCATGCACTAAAAAGCTATGCTTGACTTGGATTTCAAATTTTATAATATTCCCTATTCTGATTTCAGTTCTAGATGAACCTGTGATCATGTGTAAATTATTCCTAAGGTATAATATGACTTGGATCAGGTTAGTTTGACAGCCTATGGTGCTAAGCACCTATCAACCAATGGTCAATTTTAGGGTTTTAAGCTGATTTCTTTTATAAACCCATGACCCGATGATGGTACCGTTGCAAAAACCCTATGGTGTTGTCTTCATGACAACAAATGGTCAGGATCAAAGGTGTTAGATGATGGTGACAACCTATGGTCACACCCTTAGGTCAGGTTTTGGATCAATTAGAATGTTTAATGATCAACCGTTAAGTACCCTAATAATGTTATCAATCTATGATGACATTAGCTTAACTTGATTAATGAATATAGTGTTGATCTAACAACCTATGGTGACTTAATGGTCACTAATGATAGTGGATCAGGTATCCAAAACCTATGGTGAGTTAGTCATATAGTTGTAGCATCAATTATGCCTTAGACCAATGGTTTCTTGGGTCACATGATGCAAAGTCAGGCCTATACTGTAATTGATGGTTTTAACATATGATCTTGACCCAATTGTCAAGATCTAATGTTTATTCCTCCCATAAAGTGGAATGCTGGCTAATATAATATGTTGGTTCTAATAATGTGATTTAGATGGTTTCCTTTATATGATCAACTTAAGGAGCTTACTTGTTGATAATGGATGGCTTTTTTAAATGAACAGTTGATTTTGGGTTTTACCCTACTCTCAATGGAACTTTTTGTGTTGTTAATAAAGAGATGTCTAGGGTTAGATGGTGACTCTTTCTAGATCACAAATAAAGGACTTCATTGGTGGTTTATCTAAGGTGTTTATTTATGTAAACAACCAATGGTCTTACTTTTAAACATCCAATGATTCTGGGTGACATTGTGGTATGGTGATATGGGTTGAATGATGATGGAACAAATGGAGGGTTACCCTTAATAAGGTAGTCTTACCTATTCATTCATATGAATAGAAGGGATGATAACCATATTGTGTTGATATGTAACCCTAATGAGGTATAGCTTGTTATACCTAACTTTAATATAACTAAATGATGGTAATTAGGTATGAATAGTCCTTGAATGATTAATACAATCATAGAGTACTCTGTTATTGTTGTTGAAACCCTAGTATGCTATAACCTGATGGTTACACCTTGATTTATGTGTGGGTTCATACTTGAGAATCATATGGAATGTGATGGTGATGCTTCACCTTATGCATCCATGATCCAATGGGGATGCCGTGAGTTAGGGTTTGAATATAAATGATGATTAGTAACATTGATATAATTTATCATGTTGAACTTGACTCTAATGCAAATAGACAAAGATGGGTATTCACGTTTAACATTCTTATATGATGGAATTATGGTGGAATACCATCTTTAATATGATCATAACCTTAATGTGTTAATTGATGGTTATCATAGCCACATGGTTGACACTTTCTTATGCTAACCATGTGCATTATGAATATGATGAGGGTTAATCATACCTAGATTCCTTACATGTTGATGTAATAAAGGAATGTTCTTGATGTTAATATAACTCTACTATGATTGTTTATGAATATTTCCTATCTCATTAATGCAATATTGTGATGATTCAATGTATTATATGTAAGTAATGTTGTTGAGACTTGTTATAAGGCATGAAAAGATAATGATGATATTGCAGGGAATAGTATGATGGTCTAAATGACCTTTGGGAATGGTTGAGCCCTGAATGAGGTGTAATCCTCTTGTGTTGATAAGGGTATCAACCCTGTGATATTGTGAAAAGGATTTAAATCCTATGATAGTATGATGATCTTAATGACCTTTGGGCATGGTTGAGCCCTGAATGAGGTGTAATCCTCGTGTTGATAAGGGTTGATACCATGTGATATTGTGAAAAGGATTTATATCTTGTGATATTATGATTGCTAGTGTAGTCTCATGAATGGCAAGTTAATAGTACCATGTGATGATGAGATGAGAAGTTATGTTTCATACATTTTATATCTTTTCAAGTTTTGATATTTATATGATTGCTAGAAGTGAATTAGGGTTTGTATGTCTACTTGTTTGATGCATCCTTAATTCACCCAATTGGCATAACTAATCACGTGCAACTCTAATCATGTAGTGTCCTGTGCCGTAGAGCCATCTTCAGTGTAAGAACTTGCTGCATGGTGAAATGAGTATTCCTAAGGGAAACTCGGAGTACATATTGTTGAGTATGTGGGGGTGGCAGGTTGAGGATATATCCTTGTCATCCACAATGCATATTGTTGAGGTTGACTATGGTCATGCCTCATACATCTGATGTGATTGAGAATGGCTACAGTCATGTCTCAGTGATTATAACATGATGTGATTAGAGGACAACATCGGTTGTACCTCACTGATTGGGTTTGAATACCCTAGATGCTAACACCATGACATGTACCAAGGTGGGCTAGTTACAAGACTATATGTCATTGTGGTGGCAACTTTGACTGATATGTCATTGCCTTTTACTCAAACTGACTGAGGGGAAGAGACCTAAGTATACCCGCACTCCTAGATCTTATACGGAACCGAATAGCCCTTCGCAGGGGTCGGTTGGACTTTATATGGTATGATTCAAATTCCCCAGGGAATAATAAAAGATGTAAGACAACCGTGTAGCATATCTGTTTAGGGTTATACACAACGCTTCATATTGGATGATAACCCTTGTTTGCTTTTTTTTTTCATTGGGATCTTGTTTAGTACAATAAGAGATAATAGATATGCTTATGTCGTAGTTATGTTCATGTTGGAAACATGCTATGTTGACAAATATACTGACACTGGTGGTTAAGATGATGTTTCTAGCTATGTTTAATATTGCTAGCCATGCCTATGTAATTATAGATGCTTAAACTACTAATCACGCCTATGCAGTTAATTTTCCTATGATGTTAGTTCTACATATGATATAGATTTGTCCCCTTTATTTTAGATGCCAATATTCATAGCCATGTTATGTTACTAGACATATTAATGATGTTAGGGATGCTTATTCTACCAGATTGCTTGTGTTGTTAGCAAGGAATATGAAGATAGACAAATTAATGATAATGATTGTTATTAGATGCAATTTGATGATATTTGAGAAGATATCTATCCAAAGAAATGGATTTATTTGTTATCTATATATGCATTGATGATCATACTTGTCGCTAAGATTAATTGCTTAATCTATTTAGCATACTTTAACTATTAAATATATTCAATTGATTATTATATACTCTAGCTTCTCAGTTATCTACTATTTAAAATGTTGTAATCAATAAGCATTGTTGCAGGTTATATCTCTTGCTGGGACATGGGTATCACCCTTGTGGTTCGCCACATTTTTTTAGGTAATTAGAAGTGATGAAAAGAAACATGTGGCAGCAAAGAGGAGCTATAGTAATGAATCTTTGAGAAAGTTTATTAGATGTCTAGTGTGTCCTAAATTCGTCCCTGTACTCTCAAGTCTAGGCGAGAAAAAATTGTATATGGTGTTTTAAATGAACCAGACTTTTGTTAGCATATTAATGCTTGTTTGTGTGGCATATATGAATATTGTTCTCCCGTTTATATATGTTGTGGCTAAGGCAATAGAACAATTTGTATCAAATTCTTGGCATGGTATGGATATAAGAAAGATGTTGGGCTCTTATACAAATGTTTCTGAGCGGGTGTGGATATTGAAATCAGTTTTAATTTACCCATATTTTTGGGGTATGTGGTTAATTGGTGATTGATTGTGTTTTATGTTTTGAGTAATCTTGTTTAGTATAACTGGTTCTCACACCAACGACAATCCTTGCGAAGTTTTGCTTCTTCTTCAAGCAACACATAAATAGTCATAGTCGACGACCTCCTGTTGTAGCACCACAAATGGTGGTAGATGATGTTCTCCTAGCGTGGTGGCATTGGCCTCCACACCTCTAAGTAGGCCACATGGACCATAGAGAACTCCTGTAATTCTTCCAAAACTGATAGGAAGGAGATTTCCCTCGTGTTGTTAATGTGCTAGCATTGAAATTTTTTTCCCTTTGACTATCTCTCCCTTTTATGGGTAAGATGCCTCTAGATATCATGTTACAACAACTTTTAGATTAGGAGACTTATCCTAAGAGCCTTGGCCAACCCTCTTTATAGAAGTGGATGGGTTAGGGTTTCCACAACCTGGGGACACGAAAAGGCGAAATTCATGAATTTTCAACTATTGCAAATCACGAGGAGGTCAACTGACACTCTAGTCAGTTGGCTAGACACTCCAGTTGGTCGATTAGAATGTTTTCCTATATGCAAACATATTGACTTTCAATTCTATGAACAATACACAACATGACGTCACATCAATCCTTGATCTAGTATTACTAATCATCCAACCAGTTGAGTGGACACTCCAGTTAGTTGACTAACATTCTCATTCGGTCGACTCATAACTCTAGTCAGCCAACTATGAACCAATGTTGTTTTAGTTGATTACTTAAACACTCAATAATCAATTTAAACCTTGTTCATGAATAAACTCTTATTCCAAGTGCATCCTATGTGTGTGACCCTATATGTCCCAAGTTACATTAGAAGTGAATGTCCATAACTAGATTATGATATCACAAATAATGAGCAGTATCTAGCAACACATCGTTGCTACCTAAGTAATTGGAAAGTTGGAGAACAACTTCAACCTACAATCCCTGATTCGTGTTAAAATGATCATATAGTTTCTTTGTCGTTGATATCTGATTGAATGTGATGTGTGGAATCATCATTCTCTTAATAATCAATCCATGTTTCTTGAACCAGAGTAGACTGTTGAGATACACATGAGCTCAATGTCATATATTGACTCACATGAGAATGGCCATGTGTTTCTCAGTCTCACTTATCAAGTGGCCAATATATCATCTCTGGAAGGAGGGGAAAATCTCATATACATCACTCACAGTCAATCCCCATGTGTCACAATGTACCCAAACACAACATTTATGGCAGCCCTTATTCAAGGTCATGTTGTAGGGTGTCAAAGTTCATCGAATGACATGTGATGAGTGTAGTGGCTTCATGTATAAGAACCACAACCACTACTATCACTTTGAGATCTTATTCTAACTACCATTCAATGGTTCCATGTATCACTCTCAAGGTAGGTCCGTCCAATAAACTATTCTCTAAAACCTATGTTTTTGACTTCATATCATATATAATGACTAATGAGATTTTGTCATCAGCCAACACATTCTAGTATTATGTATTATTGCCATCTATTTTTCTTTCACATTAATATCTAACTAGGGACATAACAAGAATGTATGTACTCTTATCATAATATGGTCTCAATGTTTTTGTCCTCAACCTGAAGATATTTGTCATCGAGAAACATCATTCTTTAGCCATCTATTATGTTATATCATTATCTCATAGATAAACAAAATAGAATAAATGGGTTTGCCTTTATTATTATCAAATGAATTACATTATGCATCATTACAATCATCATATGAATGTGGCTCTCTGGGCATACAACCCAACATAAGGTAACCAATAAATCACTTAGAATATGTAGTTATAATCTCATAATTAAGAACATGTGCATACTAGTGGTAAGCAATAAATGTAGTTGTCAAATTGAGGATCCATGTGAAAAAAGATCAGCCATATAAAACACTTAAGGTACATATCCTACTTGATTATATTATTTATCTTTAATATCTTTGCATAATCTTTCCTTACTATCAACATACTTTGGGAAATATTTATCGCAAGTTCATAATTTCTTTTCCCTACTCAACTAACTTAAATGGAATTGTGGCCTAGTCTCAACAACTCTAGGGTACTTGGTTGTGATTAAGTTCCAATCCTCACCAACACTACCACAAAGTATTCCTAAAGCCTCTAACCTCCTTCCTATATAGTATTGTGCTTGACTCCCATCCTCTTATATATATCTATGTGTGTGTGTGGGGGTGTGTGTGTGTGTGTAGATAAGAGCTATGGCATAAGGCCCACATTTTGTATCCTACACTAAGAGTGTGGATACGATATGTCTTCTCTCATTGAGCAAATGCAAACTCCTTGGGTGTAAATTTTGCTCAAAGACTGATGCCTCACACCCAACCACCACAAGGAACAACTAAAACACCAGAAGAGAATTAAGAAAAGACGTGTGTAATGTTATAGATGAGGTCAAGGTTATCACTTATATTTATGTTATCTCACATGAAGATGAACCCATTTACCTTATCTAAGTATCTTTAGTCTCATATTATCTCATTTCCATCACATATGAAATTAGAATAAAATATCAAATATATACCATATATTAAGGGGCATCATCTTGTTGATCATAAAATCAGAGTGTAAGCTCGCCATAAGCATCAATATTATAATTTTGACAACAATACAATTCATATGGATGTTAGTTAGTCATTTCATATCGTAAACAAATCAACCAAACAACGACCCATAACTTAAGATTTTACTTCCACTTTATCATCATATAGGTTTTCCACATATATTTTGAGTAGATATAGCAATCGATGCATCAAAGACACATCATTATAAGGAAGACCTATAGGTACAGTAGACGTTCCTCAAGAAATAACATTAAAAAATATGCATAATAAGTAAATAACTCAACTAGTTAACTCAACTAGCTCATTGGGCATTAAAAGGAAAATAATATTCAATTTCAATTAGTAACCCCCACCTATATATGATAAGGATTAATTTGATGTTCATATAATTCTCTATAACAAATAAAATGAGAGCAATCATATAACTAATAGTTATCTTCCAATTCAACTCAAGTAAGAATAAATTTTGTTTACCTAGAAAATTTGGGCTTAAAGCCTCTTAAATTCATAATGAACTATGAAAAGGTAGTATGCATTCACAAAGAACATGACAACATGGATATAACAATTAAAAAAATTTCCGTAAGATCACCAATGGATATGACTCCATGTGGGCCATCTATGGTGACAAATAGGAAAGAATGAAGAAGTAGAATCCATAAGGAAGCAAGAATATTCTTAAAAGGAAGTTTAAGAATAAAATGAACATAATGAATTTCATAATAGGATTTGATGTACAAATATACCAAATAACTGTTTGACTTTGTTTAGACTCTTTAGAGTCTTCATATGAGTAGAAAATGAAGGGAATGGAATGAATATGTAATATGGTGTTGCAAATGGTTGATTGATAGGAATAAATGTGTAATGTCCCAAGATTTGAGGATTTGGATAAAATTATCTTAAAATGAATGATTGGACTACCAATACCACCAAGGTGCACCTTCTTTCTAGGGAGTCCATCACTAAAAAACTTTGTGGTTAATCCAGAGTAGTACTAGGATTGGTGACTGATGAATGCATATTCATCTTAGTTCTAGTCTTCATTTTGGTCCAGTTTTGCACTAAAAGCTCTCATGTACCCACTGAATCTACTCATATGCAATTTTCCTCAGTCTCAGATGATTATTTAGAGTTTTGATAAAATCTATTCGTTTCCATTGTAGGATTAAGCATCGCTCTACATGCACTAGTGTAGGAGACGGTGGCCGCATACAAAAAAAAGAGTTGCTATCAATGTAATTGCGACCATATAATAAAAATCTCGAGTCAAATAGAGGAGAGACTTACTACTTCCTTCCATACCCCCTTCACTCCCTTTTACACCTACAAGCACAGTGAATGCCTCTTTTTTGCCACTCTTTTGTAAAATACCAGTGTCAGTTTAGATGTACACCTGTTGTTCTACGGGTATCTCTGGACTCTTACGAAGCTCTTAGACATACTTGATGTTGGAGAAAGTGGAGAGGAAGTGTTTTTGGGAAATGAACTCGGGAATGAAGATATTGTAAGATGTGTTCAGTGATCTCAGGATGTTGAGATGCTCAGCCATCGAAAGTAGAAAAGAAACAAACTTGATGTGAAGATGAGGCAATCATAAGAGTTTAAAGTATTCAATTGGCCATTGTTTCAGATTTTGTGTTACTCGAGGACGAGCAACATTTAATGTTAGGGTGTTTTGATGAATGCATATTCATCTAAGTTCTAGTCACCATTTTTGGCCCATTTTTGCACTGAAATCTCTTATGTACCCCCTGAATATGCTCATATACAATTTTCCTCAGTCTTAGATGATTATTTAGAGTTTTGATCAAATCCATTAATCTCCATTGTAGGATTAAGAATTACACTACATGCACCAGTGTAGGAGACGGTGGTCCTGCTAATCGACTAGAGGCCCCAAAAAACTTTTGATAATTTGGACCCTATTTTTGATGGCTAGTCCCTTCATCAGAAAGCATCCTCATCAGTCAGAGGATTCATTGACGCAGGCCCATCGACCCATAGTAATAGCCCCCCGCTGGGGTGGGTTTGATCCAGGATGGTGTGACCGTGGCCGAAAAGACAATGTCGCAACTACGACTAAGATGTAATGTCGACCAACACTCAGCATGATCGATCCCACCTCGACACAGTTGGGCCGAGGCCAAGGTGTCGTGACTGACACACGATCATGATCGTGGCACAGACACATCGACCGCGGCACAAACACCTCAACCGCGGCAAAAACCTCAACTATGAAGCTCACCATGACCTATACAACATGTCACGACCGTGACCCCCAACACGATCAGGTGCACACATGGCACGGTCGTGCCAAGGAGTACTATGACCATGAAAGTTAAGTTAGTGCTCCCCAGATCTGCACCTATAAATAGATGACCCCCTCCTTCATTTGAGGCATATCTTCTGCTCCATGATGCTGACAGGCTGTCGCTCTGTACCCAGCCAAGGAAGACGATCTCCACCCCAAAGACTACCTCTGTGGTGTCCTTGCTACTCCACCATCTCCAATCCATCCAGATCTATCTTCTAGCCTGAGAGTGGTGGGAGTTCAGATTTGTAGCACCCTCCGCCATCAACCATCCACTGCTCCATCTCCTGTGAGTAAAAGCATGAGAAGAGAAGGAAGAAGGAGAGAGAAGATCATCCTCGTCTGTCTTAGTATTCTTTCCCTCCTCATCCAGACCTACCCTGACATCGTATAGAAGACCGTTTCTCCACTGAGCCGCGACCATCTTCTTCACCGTGACCATGGCAGAATCTTCCCTCCCTCTTGTTCTTTTTGTTTCTATCATGAGGGGTGAGTAGTCCATTTTACTAGGGTGCGAGGACTAGCCCCACTGCCCGTGCTTACATGTTCATCTTACAACATTCCATGGCTTGTACATAACTTTCCATTTTGTTGTTAATTGTTTAATGCATGCTTTGTGGATTGATCACATGCCTTGCATGATCTATTATATTCCTTTGTTGTGAGAACTTCAATAGTTAGGATTTGAATATCGATTAACACAGTTGATGCCTGAATGAGAACTTTGGGAAGGATATCTCCAGAGTAGTATGTGTGTGGCCCGTCAGTAATAAGACATCGAGCCCATAGAGATGTTTACACAAACACTATTTCCTAACAGATGGTTTACTTACTCCATTTGGATAGTTGTATCTTGCCTGGATGTGTTTTGGATATGTTTGCATGTGTAGTGGTGGTGAAACCCAATTCTTCCCCAGTGATTCCCATCATTAATCTAAACCCAATTTTAATCCCGCTCTTTTACTTTCCTTGCAATTAGTTTAACTAAACCCAAATCAACTCTTGTTCTAAATATTAGTCTTAGTTGATCCAGATTCAACTAGTAAGATTCTTAAAAACATTGTCCCTTGGGATTCAATTCTTAACTATAATGTGATAAGACTCGTCCTCTTGCAGGTGGTATTATTGCACAAGGTTTTGGTAAAAACTTTGGGATTTGAGCCCTACGTGGATTTGTTAGTGCAGTAAAAGCCACATCAAATTCTAGTGCCATTGCTAGGGACAACAAAATCATCTAGTTAAATCTAGTTCTATTGAGACTAATCTAGGATTTTACTTTCACTTTTGATACTATTGATCATATACTTGGATTTTATTCTACTCCATCTATATGAATCCCGAAAGATCTTTCCATCCCAGGTACCCCCAAAGACTAGTGCATGCCACACTCCAACAGCACCGCCCTTGCAGCTAGCTTTGACCCTGAGATAGAACGAACCTTTCATCATCAGAATAGAGAGAACCAAGATAGAATGGCACAACGGGAGGAAATTGCTCGAAGGGTAACTCAAGCCCTTAATGCACAAAAGGAAAGGCTTATGCAAGAAGCCTGAGCTACGGTTCAAGTGGAAATCCAGGCAACCCAAGCAGCAACTCAAAAAGATGAGTTACAAAAGGACTTTAGAGAGTTCTCAATCCTTAAGGCTTCTGACGTTCAACACCCAGTGAAACCTCATCCCATCACTACTCCAAACTTTGAGATCAAGTCACATTGGATTAGACTGCTTCAAAACAACCCTTTCTATGGTAAGCAATACGTGGATAGTCAAGAATATCTTCTGAGGTTTATAGATTTATGTGCTATGACAAAGCATAATGGGGTTACAGATGACGCCACCAGACTCTATCTCTTCAAATATTCCCTTGGAGATAGATCCATGAGTTGGTATAACTCCTTGCAATGTGACCCCATAACAACTTGGGAACAACTTCAAAATGTTTCCTTAGAAAAATTCTACCCTCCTTCCCTCACCTATGATATTAGGGGTCGGATAACACAATTTGTTCAAGTCCCTGGCGAAACCCTGGCAGAAGCATGGGAAATATACAATAAGTCACTACACAAGTGTCCACACCATGGCATACCCAAGAATTAGCTCATTGAAATCTTTTATAAGGTTGTGGATGATGATACCAAGAGGTTTTTGGACTCCTCATTTGGAGGAAACTTCATTCATCAAAGTTATGCTAGAGCATGGAAGGTTTTTACCCTTAGAGCTGAAAATCAAGCCAACTGGGATAGATCCGTAGGCAAAGAAGTGTTGAAGGTAGCTATGGCAGAAAGTAGTCATGAGTACAACTCTATTGCCGAGTCTCTAAAGCTTCAAGTTGCCAAACAAGACAACCTGAAATCGTCTTTCAATGCTTATGAAAGAAGGCATTCACCCCCTCAACAACAAGAACAAGTCAAGTCAACTTCTCCATTTTGCGAAGCATGTAAAGGCACTGATCATTCTACACTAGCATGTAATATTCTCTATGATGTCATTCTGGGAAATGCTTGTACCCAAGGAGGTAATGGTCAGATGGAAAATCTGAATGCCACCCACACTATCCCTGGTCAAGGGTATTATATTCTGAGTCAGTTAAGGAGCCATCATGGTTTTCAGTACGGAAATCTTTCAGGAGTGGAAAACTCACATCAACTTGGTTCAGATAATCAACAATGAGGCCTGTCAAGATTCTAGTATAATCAACAACAAAATTTCAGGAATCAAGAGAACTTCAGGGGTAACTTTCAGAATAGAAATTACAAACAGTATCAAAACACCTCTCAGTTATAGAATCTCAACCAAGTCCCACATCAACAACTACAACAAGACAACAAGTTGGTCCCATCTCTTATGATGACAAACTGCCAGCCATTTAGAAGATGTTACAGTCACATAGACTATGATAGCAAATCATTAAGCCAATCAGAAGGCTATTAAATCACAACTAACTCAACTTTCAGCTAGCCTCAAGCCACCTGTTGGAGCTTTTGTTGGCCAACTAGAGAATAATGCTAAAAATCCTAAGAAACTAAAAGTTGTTTCCACTCAGTTTGGAAAAGACTATTCTGATCCCCTGTTAAGACACATGTGGAAGTTACAGATGAGGTTGACTTGGTGATTGTCCAAGACAGTGAAGTACCTGAATCTCAACCGAAAGAATAGATGACGATTGATAAGGTAGAAAAAGCAATTTCTAAGAAACTTGTCATTACAGAAGAAGAAGACATGCCTGAGCCAATTACACCAGTATATAAGCCTCATCCTCCTTTCCAAGCTCAACTAAAGCAAACAAGGCTTGACAGTTGTTTCATAAAGTTTAAGGAAGCAATGAAGAAGCTTCATGTTGATATACCCTTTCTACATGTGCTGGATGAGATACCAGACTGTACGAAGTACTTAAAGTCTCTCCTCACAAGGAAGTATATATCTGAAGAATATGAGACAGTCAAATTAGCAACAACTATCTCTGATATTATTCAGAGCAAAATGCCCAAGAAGAAAAAAGACCCATGATCTTTTGGGATTTTATTCCATATCGGTGACTCCACATGTAAGAAGGGATTAAATGGCTTCATTGCTAGCATCTCTATCATGCAACTTAGATTTTGCAAGAGACTAGGGTTTGCAGAACTTCTCCCAACTGGCATGATCATATTGTAGACAATTCTATGACTCTCCTTTTGGGAATCATTGAGGATGTCCCAGTCAAGGTAGGCAAAGACTCTTATGTCCCATGCAACTTTGTAATCATGGACATAAAAGAGGACTCCAGATACTCTCTTATCTTTGGCCATCCATTCCTCACCACTATGAGAGATTTGATTGATGTTGAAGTAGGAACCTTGCTCCTCAGACTGGGAAAAGAAATACTCGAGTTTAGAGTTTTAAAAGTATGCAAAGACCAAACATGTAAGAAGAAGTCTATTTGATTGATTGCATAGAGAAAATATCACTCCTCATGCAAGAGAATCATGAAGCATATGATCCTCTAGAAGTGGCTCTAACCAACCCATCTGCTGATGACTCCATCGACGAACAAGTAAAGAATTGTCTTCTCCACCTCAACGATGCAGAAGAAGATCCTGAAGCTAAATTTGAGGAACTCAAGGCTATGTAAGTAATTGAAGAGCTATGTAAGAAACCAAAGGCCCCTGGAATGAAGCCCCTTCCCGAGGGACTAAAGTATGTGTTTATGGATGATTTCAAAGTCTGCCCAGTTATTATAAATTCTGACCTAACATCTGAACAAGAAGATAAACTCCTGACAGAATTAAGGGAAAGAAGAAATGCCCTCAGCTATAAAATGAGTGACCTCACCGAGGTCAGTCAAGAGATTTGCATGCATAGAATCCCCATGGTGGAAGACCACAAGCCTACTGTCGAACATCAACGAAAGTTGAATCCAAATATGAAAGAAGTAGTTTGCCTTAAAGTCATTAAATTGCTCATGACGGGAATCATCTATCCTATATCTAACTCATTATGGGTAATTCCTGTACATGTTGTCCCAAATAAAGGTGGAACTACTGTGATACAAAATGAAAATAACGAACTCATCCCCTCCCGAATGATTATTGGCTGGAGGATGTGTATCGATTACAGGAAACTAAACAAGGCCACGTGTAAGGATAATTTCCTGATGCCTTTCATAGACCAAGTCTTAGGGAGATTGGCTCACCAAAAATATTTTTGCTATCTCGATGGTTACTCTGGTCTCTATCAAATTCCCATACATCTAGACAACCAATAGAAGACAACATTCACTTGCCCCTTTGGAACATATGCCTTTAGAAGGATGCCTTTTGGGCTTTGTAATGCACCTGCCCCTTTCTGGGGTTGCATGGAAACCATATTCGTGGGACTTACTAAAACCATTATGGAAGTTTTCATAGATGATTTCTCTGTTTGTGGGGATTCATATGACTCATGCTTGAAGCACTTCTCCCTGGTCCTAAAAAATGTGAAGCACATCTAGTGCTAAATTTGGAGATATGTTACTTCATGATAAAAGAAGGCATTGTCCTCGGCCATAGGGTCAATAATCGAGAGATCACAGTAGACATGGCAAAGATCAAAGTGATTTCTAAACTCGGTCTCCCAACCAATGTAAGAGAGGTCCACACATTTCTTGGTCATGCATGCTTTTATATAAGGTTTATAAAGGATTTCTCCAAGATAACCAAGCCTATGATGAACTTATTACTAAAGGACAATGATTTCCACTTTGATGAAGAATGCATCAAGAGTTTCAACAATCTTAAGCATGCCCTTACATCAACCCCTATCATCAGAGCTCCAGATTGGGAGCACCCATTTGAAATAATGTGTGATGCCAGTGATTATGCAGTCAGTGCTATTTTGGGTTAATATATACAAAAGAAACATTATATCATTTACTATGCATCTAAGACCCTTAACAAAGCTCAAAGGAACTATGCAACTACCGAGAAGGAAATTTTAGAAGTTGTGTATGCCTTTGACAAGTTTAGATCCTACCTTATCGATTTAAAGGTCATCGTCTACACAGATCATGCTGTTATTTGTTACCTCCTAGCAAAGAAAGATGCAAAACCCAGACTAATCAGATGGATTCTCCTCTTGCAAGAATTTTATCTTGAGATAAGAGATAAGAAAGGCACGATAAATGTTGTGGCAGACCACTTGAGTCGTATCCACACCATGGACACCGAAATGATCCCAATTAATGGCTCTCTTTCAGATGACCAGCTCATGAAAGCTTTGGAAACTATCCCTTGGTACACAGACTATGTGAACTACCTTGCGGCTGGTGTCATCCACCCTGAATGCACTGACATTGCACTGAAGAAATTCATGCATGACGTGAAACAATATCAATGGGATGAGCCGTACCTCTTCAAGCTCTGTGTTGATGGTCTCTAAAAACATTGTATCGCTGAGGAAGAAGCTCAACTTGTTCTAGAGCAATGCCACTCGGGCTCTGCTGGAGGCCAAATGAGTTCCAAGAAGACTGCTTTGAATTTTCTACAATGTGGCTTCTTTTAGCCAACCATATCAAAAGATACCTTGTCTTGAGACAAATGCTAGAGGGTGGATACCATAATAAAAAGACATGAGATGCCCCTTAAGCTCTGGTACGAGGTGGAGATTTTTGATGTTTGGGGAGTGGACTACATGGGCCCATTCCCATCATCACATGGATTTTTCTACATTCTAGTTGTGGTGGATTATGTCTCTAAATGGGTAGAGGCCATACCAACCGTCGCTAGCGATTCAAAACCAGTCATCAAATGTTTAGAGATATTATTTTTCCCCATTTTGGAGATCCACACACTGTGATATCTGATGGAGGTTCTCATTTTCTAGAAATATGTTTTGAGGCTCTATTGAGAAATTATGGCATAACACACAAGGTAGCTTCCCCCTACCATCTGTAAATGAGGGGGTTGGTAGAGGTGTCAAACCGTCAACTCAAAGCAATCCTCAAAAAGATAGTAGGTCGCAACCTAGGGATTGGTCAGTAAAACTCAATGACACCTTATGGGCCTATAGAAGTGTTTCCAAGACTCCTCTTGGAACGACACCCTTTAGATTAATCTATGGAAAATCATGTCACCTACCCGTAGAACTTGAACACCAAGCTTGATGGGCAATCAAACAACTGAATTTTGACATGAAGAAAGTTGGTCAAGCCAGGTTACTACAACTTCAAGAGCTAGAGGAACTCCAAATGACAACCTACAAGAATGCATGAATCTACAAAGAGCGCACACGATTATGGCCTGATGGTCATTTGAAAAGGAAAGACATACAAGTGGAAGACCAAGTTCTACTATTTAACTCAAGACTGAGATTGTTCCCAGGGAAGCTTCGTTCTCACTGGTCTAGACCATACATTGTTAAGAGCATCTACCCACATGGTGCCTTCATTTTATGGAGTGAAAAGTTAGGAGATTTTGTGGCTAATGGCCAACGCTTAAAGAGATATTTCACCATAGCTGACACGAGCATTAAAGCATCACTAAATATTTCTAAACCAGTATATCTACCAAAAAATTGAAAGTAGCATGTTGAGCTAATGACATAAAATAAAGGTGCTTGTCGGGAGGCGACCCGATCCTTAACTTAGCTTTTAATTTTAGTTTTGAATTAGACAATTTTGCACTTAGTAGATAATGCATCACAAGATGCAGTCTTAAAATATGATAGTTTTCATTTTTGAGATTTCATATGGAGGACACGTTTCTGACAGGAACGTAACCACATTTGGTGGTCCAACTGGCATAGTTTTTTTCCTCCATCTTGAATTGAGAGTTTGCTCAGGATGAGAAAATTTCTAAGTTCGGGGTGGAGGGTAGGTGGTACGTACTTTACTTTCCACCCAAACCTATCTATTTTAGACTTAAGATTCTATCATTGCAATTTTGATCAGAATTTTCAATTTTTTTAGTTTTAAAAGTAATTATGTATAGAAACTTGATGAAGTTTTGATGATTTTAGTTCAATCAAAGTCTTTACCTAGCCGGCTAGTTCTTTTTCCATGCAATTTTGCATCATTATACCCTCCTTATTCAAAGCAATTCCTTAAGAGGGACAATTTCTTAAACTAGCCAATGGTTAGAAATCACCATGTGAAGCTTATGAATTCTAACATCATGATCCTTTAGTAAAGATGGAAAGTATCTATCAAACTGAGAGGGATCAAACACGTCATGCTTCCTAACTGACTAGTGGAACAATAGCATGGAATCTCCACCGGATCCCCATCAAGTCATTATTTGAGCATAGTATGATAAAGAGAACAATTAGATGCATTGAATTGTAAATCAAGTTGCATTATGATCTGAACTCTCTTCTACACTTCTTCTCCCATCTTCATACCCTCCATCCATCAAAAAGAAACAAAAAGCCATAAAAATAGTGTCAAACACTAAGTTCATGGTGGCACACCACTCCTCCCTTTATCTGCTTTTTCCATACCCCTCTCTATGTAATAGGGACATATCACCAAAATAAAAAAGAAAAGATGCCAATGTGCACATAAGAAATAAATGCAATCTCGATTCGAATAGAGGAGAGATTCACATACAAAAAAAAGACTTGCAATCAATGTAATTGCGACCATATAATAAAAATCTTGAGTCAAATAGAGGAGATATTTACTACTTCCTTCCATACCCCCTTCACTCCCTTTTCCACCTACAGGCACAATGAATGCCTCTTTTTTGCCACTCTTTTGTAAAACAACAGTGTCATATCAGATGAACACTTATTGTTTTGCGGGTATCTATGGACTCTTACAAAGCTCTTATACATACTTGATGTTGGAGAAAGTGGGGAGGAAGTGTTTCTGGGAAACGAACTAGGGAATGAAGATATTGTAAGATGTGTTTAGTGATCTCAGGATGTTGAGATGCTCAACCACAGAAAGCAGAAAAGAAACAAACATGATGTGAAGATGACGCAATCACAATAGTTTAAAGTATTCAATTGTGACTGTTTTAGATTTTGTGTTACTCGAGGATGAACAATGTTTACGTTCGGGGTGTTTTGATGAATGCATATTCATCTTTGTTCTAGTCACCATTTTTGGCCCAGTTTTACATTGAAAGCTCTCATGTACCCCCTGAATCTTCTCATATACAATTTTCCTCAGTCTCAGGGGATTATTTAGAGTTTTAATCAAATCCATTAATCTCCATTGCAGGATTAAGCATTGCACTACATGCACCAGTGTAGGAGATGATGGCCCCGCTAACTGACTAGCAGGCCCAAAAAACTTTCGATAATTTAGACCCTAATTTTGATGGCCAGTCCCTTCATCAGACAACATCCTCATCAGTAAGAGAATTCATTGACGCAGGACCATCGACCCATAGCAATAACCCCCTCAGGGGTGGGTGGGTTTGATCCAGGATGTCACGACCATAGCCAAGAAGATAATGTCGTGAATGCAGCTAAGATGTAGTGTCAACCGACACTCGATACGACCCGGCCCACCTCGGCACGGTCGGGCTGAGACCAAGGTGTCACGACTGACACACGACTACGACTGTAGCACATACACCTCGATCGTGGCACAAACACCTCAACTGCGGCACACGACTGTGACCGCATCAAACACCTCAACCGCGAAGCTCACCGCAACTGATACAACATGTCACGACTGTGACCCCCAGCACGGTCGGGCTTACACCCAACATGGTCATGCCGAGGAGTACTGCAACCGTGGCAGTTAAGTCAGTGCTCCCTAGATCTGCACCTATAAATAGATGATCCCCTCTTTCATTTAAGGCATCTCTTCCTCTCTATGACGCCTACAGGCTGCCGCTTTGTGCACAACCAAGGAAGACGATCTCCACCCCAAAGACTATCTTTGTGGTGCCCTTGCTACTCCACCATCTCCAATCCATCTAGATCTATCTTCTAGCCATGAGAGTGGTAGGAGTTCAGATTTGTAGCACTCTCTGCCATCAACCATCCACTGCTCCATCTCCTATGAGCAAGAGCACAAGAATAGAAGGAAGAAGGAGAGAGAAGATCATCCTTGTCTGTCTTAGTGTTCTTCCCCTCCTCGTCCAGATCTACCCCAACATCGTGTAGAATATCGTTTCTCCATAGATCCACGACCATCTTCTTCACTGTGACCATGGCAGAATTTTCCCTCTCTCTTGTTCTTTTTGTTTCTATCATGAGGAGCGAGCAGTCCATTTCATTGGGGTGTGGGGACTAGCCCCACTATCCGTACATACATGCTCATCTTATAACATTCCATGGCTTGTATATAACTTTCCATTTCGTTGTTAATTGTTTAATGCATGCCTTGTGGATTGATCACCTTCTTTGAATGATTTATTATATTCCTTTGTTGTGAGAACTTCAATACTTAGAATTTGAATATCGATTAACATAGTTGATACCCGAACGAGAACTTTTGAAAGGATATCTCCAGAGTAGTAAGTGTGTGACCCATGGGTAACGAGACAGTGAGTCCATGGAGATGCTTACACAAACTCTATTTCCTAACAGATGGTTTGCTTACTCCATTTGGATAGTTGTATCTTGCCTGGATGCATTTTGGATATGTTTGCATGTGTAGTGGTGGTGAAACCCGATTCCACCCCAGTGATTCACATCATCAATCTAAACTCAATTTTAATCCCTCTCTTTTACTTTCCTTGCAATTAGTTTAACTAAACCCATATCTACTCTCATTCTAAATATTAGTCCTAGTTGACCCAGATTCAACTAGTAAGATTCTTAAAAATGTTGTCCCTTAGGATTGGATCCTTAACTATATTGTGATAAGACTCTCCCACTTGCATGTGGTATTATTACACAAGGTTTTGGTAAGAACTTAGGGATTTCAGCCCTAGGTGGATTTGTTAGTGCAGTAAAAGCCACGTCAGTGACCAATCTAGAAGTTTAACCTAGCTTGTGTGTGAGTGAGGACAAAACACATAGTTAAGGCTAGTGGTGGTCTATGGGGCCATTCATTATTCCTGAAACTCTACTAGAGCCTTGGAAAATGGGCTTGGGCATTTCAAATGGTATTTGAGCCATAATTCCTCCAGTAGGTGGGGCCCCCATGGGCCTATGGTGTGTCAGTCTTTGATTTGTGCGGTCCAAACATGTTGGAAAGAGCTATCTGAGTTGATGGAGCCACCCTTGCGCTGGTATTATCCATGCATGTTGGAAAGGGCTATTGAAGTTGATGGAGCCACCCTTGTACTGGTAGCCGTGATTGAAAGCTGGGTGTACATGGGCCATTTGGGTCTACACTGAAATGATGAAAGATTATGAGGCTATTAGTTGAGCCTTAATGAGGACATCAAGAGTCTAAGTAGGAGATATTGTAACGTCCCATGATTTGAGGCATTGGATAAAATGATATTAAAATAACTGTTTAGACTGCCCATACCACCAAGGTGGACCTCCTTTTCAAGGAGCTCATCATTAAAGAACTTTGTGGTTAAGCGTGCTCAACCCAGAGTAATACTAGGATGGGTGACCAGTCATGAAGTTTATCCTCGCTTGTTCATGAGTAAGGACAAAGCACACATTTAAGGCTAGTGGTGGTCTGTGGGGCCAGTCGTCATTCCTGAAATTCTACCAGAGCTTGGGATAGTGGGATCATGCATAGTATACAAGTAATGTGATATTAAATAAAATGATTTTAAAGTAAAAATAAATGTTAACTTGGGATCCTTACATCCTAATTAGGTTACCTAGTAAACTTCAACCAAATAGGATGTTAAATACACCCCCAAATAGATTAAAGAAAGAGATAAATACAATGAACTTAGAATTTAAGGATTTAGTTGATCGTCATGATTAATGCCTAAAATTACATATTTAATCACTATAACATGACCCATATGCAATCATGCAATCTGACAGTCAGTGTGGAGCATGGGTTTGATCTAACAATCATCGACTCATCTCCTTCCTCTAATTGACTATGTTGTAACACCTCCACATGTCGTTCCTTATACACTCAATTTCTCCCTCATCCATTAATGATTTCTCACATTTTCTTTGTATTTAAACCTCCATTATCCTTTCTTTTCATCCAATATATTACCTCTAACCTAACTCTAACCCTCCACCACTATGTTATTCTAAAGCTTGATTTACACCCTCTAGCCTATTACCCACATTTACATTGTAACCCAGAAACCTTCAGAGTGTCTTTATGTACCTATTTTCTCACTATGCAATGACCTAAGTCCCTCATGTTCACCCCTCTGGTGTTAGGCTTCTTCTTTGAATAACATAACATTGCATCAGTGCTTCACACAACCTTCATCCAATTCACCTCTCGGTAAACTTCATCACACTTCATTCTTCAATTACATGCCCTTATTTTTCCATGTAATTTACTATAATGGATTCCCCAAATTCTTCCATATATGATCTCTCCAAATATGGAAATCCATGCTACAAACTAACCCTAGAATTGATCAAATGTTTTTTTATTTGATATTGGTCCCATGGATCTAGTGGGATTGTCAACCACTCATGAGGATGCTAAACGAGGGGTCCAGACCCTCAAAGTCAAGATCCTACTCAAGTAGCCATGGCATGAGGAAGGGTACAATACCATTGATGGATCCCATCCTCTGTCGATCAGCCTTGTTTATGTTTTTGTTAAATGTAGGGGTATTTTAGTCATTTTTCTCAGCTTGACTTTGTTGAGCTGCATGGTTTATATCCACCCTTAAATAGAAAATTTCATTTCATTTAGTTAGTCAATAGTAAGATGCAAAGGAAAATATGTCATTTTATATGTTTCTTTTATTGATAGACCAAAACTTATTTAACTTGTAAAAGGAAAATTAATATTGGAAAATATATAAAATTTATTGTTTTTGAAATCAGGAAAAAATCACTCGACTTTATTGGTAATTTTTTTTCAAATTCTAAATACAAACTTTTTGGTGGAGTCTTTTTAGGGGTCAATGAATTACATAGAATATTAATAAACCTTATACATATATATGATAATTAGGTATCAGAAGACCTAACTCTAAACATCAAGACCTTTTGCAATATTTAAACCTATTGCCAAGTATGTGAAATTTCCTATTTTTTGGGCATTTATGTGACTATAACACTGAATTCCCATATAGATTCACTTTCTTGAATAATACTCATTATTTATATATAAATTCAATTCCATTTATCTTGAATTGAAGCCATATATATTCCTTTGAATCATAAATTAATCTTTTGTATTGTGTTTATGACCCTTCTTGACATGCCATTGGAATATTTGGATGTCACCATTAATTGGACTATAATTGGCCACTCTTTAAGCTCGTCGACATTTAGTCGAATTTATCTATGGAAGATGTGTATGTATAACCATATATTTGAATGATACACTTTTTCATTCATGTTGTGCTTTTACACCATTATTATATATAGTGGCACCCTTTTTCAACTAGGGTGTGCATATTCCACCAAACACTTTGGCCAATGATCATATGGCGTCATAGCCCTACTACAATTTTAACTAGTCAGTCTATATCTGCATGCAAAATTATATGTTTATTGTGGTAGTGCGAATGACATTTATGACAAGATGCTTGATCTTAAATATTAAACAAATGTAAAGTATGGCTTATTCTCTTATTGACCTTTTATTGAACTTACATATATGATGATAGAACCTTCTTCCATGGGAACACTCACTTCTTGTACTTAACATACCTTATAATGCCCAAATGTTTTGTTTATGATAGATACACTTTTTCCTCTTTTCTCAGAAATGTTCCCCTTCCACCCAGAGCTTGAGCCACTAACAAATCAAGTTTTTGAGAAGTAAGTTTTTTAGAAGCTTATTCGAGATGGATTTGTTGAGAGAGATTTTGAGATTCCTAGGTTTCCATATGTAGTCTATCTATCTAGTTGCAATAGTTTCATCCTATTTCTTTTTTGTCCCAGTGGACTAAGTTTTTGAACAATGTTTAAAGCATGTAATAGCTTCATTTATTTTATACTGCTATAATTGTGTTTACTCTATGTTTTATATAATTTTAAGAATTATTATTCATCCATTTTTCTTTATTTATTTTTGGTTAACTATTAGGGTTGCTTTGATTATTTTTCAAAATAAAAGTAAGGAATGGTCTCAATGTTGGGACCTACTCCTTACATGGCCGATTCATATGTATACCTTTCTTGACCATTGTTGGGAGGGAAAGAATCTCCTTATTCTCTCAAGGAAGGGGAAAGGTTCACTCTCCTCTCTCTCTCAATGAGTTGGCTAGCCTATCCTCACCTCCTAATCCTAAACCCTCTAGCCCAAGTAAATGGTGTATGGGATGCTATATTTATAGTATTGAGAATATTCCTGAGGATTAGGGTTTGGTTTGAATTGCTTTTTAAGTCAAAAAGAGTTTGTAAGGTGGATGGACATAAGATAGGTGGTTGGGGTCTTTCTAGAATCTTCAAAATGAGATCCAATCAAACTAGTCAAGGCAAGAAATGTGGGGTGTGTGCCAGGTGTGCACCTATCCTTCTAGAGATTTTCAGGGTGTGTTTGAATGATGTGGGGTTCACCTACAAAGTAGGAGGATCAGGAAATACAGAGTGTGCCAAGTGCGTGTTGCTCCTTCCAGAGACCTGTGGGGTGCATTTGTATGATGCAGAGTTTTCTAGTTAAAGAGGGACGCACAAGGAGCACAAGGCACATTCCAAGTGCACGCCCCACCTTCTAGAGGTTTTTTGACACATGTGTGAGATTTTATGATGTGCCTAAGGTAGGTGGGAAGGGTGGTACATGTTCCAAGTGCATGCTTATACTTTCATAGGCCTAGTTTAGATGGGTTTAGACTCAAATACAATCATGGATTGTAGACAAATGCATGTTTGGTATGCATTTGCAAGGATAAACCCACCTTTGATGATGGGGATCCTATTCATGGAACAGTCTCAGTCAAGGCCCTAATGACAATGTCCAATCTAGGTAGTCCTTAATGACTAGTTCATAAGTTTAAGGTTCACTCTAGTTGGAAACTTTCCCATTTAGGGATTTTGATGTTTGAATCATACATAAGTGACTTTAAATCATAAGATACATAGAGTCATCTTCTTCTAATTTATCATGTGTGAGTGATATTTTGATAATTGATCCTCAATCTAATTAGACCTCTCATGGAAGGTTGAATATATTGGTACCATGTTCGAATCATCTTGTTATATCTTGGCATCCCTCAGGATGTTACTCACAGACCTAAGATGTTTGTATTGCTTTCTCACACTCCCGTGTGACCTTTAGCACCTTCCAACCAGATTTCAATGACTATGGTTATGCCCATAGTTTATCACAAAACCTTAAAATTTTGTTTGCATATATATATATATGTATGTATGCATGTGTGTATGTATATATATATATATATATATATATATAATTCCACTTGTCACAATGCTACTCATTTGGTTCGAGCAAATAAAAAAATGGAGTGTCAACACAACCAATTAATTAAAATGGCATGCACATTGTGTGACCCCAATCCAAGGATCAGTGAATAAGCATGCTGTGATGCCTAGATGGTGAAAGAGTGTGACAACACAAAGTAAAAACCTATATTAATCCCCACTTATATCTTAAACCAAGAACACAATGAAATGTGTAAAAAATTTCAACAACATTCATATGTAAGATCACATGAAAGACCATTGTATTCAAATAATCTTAAGTTAACTATGAAATATTCATCATAACTCATCAAGGTCACTGTCAATTTATACAAAAGCTCATTCATGTTCAAATAAACAACATTTATATTGTATGCAAGACACACAACAAAAAATTGACTCATATATGCAATGTAATATAAAACAACCTGTTTGGAGGTCAATAACATGGACGACTCAAAGACACCACAAGGCCAAAAGAGTCTCACTTTCCATTCACTATTGCATGGAAAAAGGTGACTTATTAGTGTCAAGCCTTTAAGGTGGGTGTCGAGAACAAAAAAAGATGGAGAACCACAAGAGTGAGACACAAAACATCTACATATTGTTCTAAGTATGTATGTTATACTTTACATATACTAAATCAAATGAGTATATGATAAAATAAATGTTTACAAAGGCATATCTAAGAAATAAAGACAATATAAAGGACATGCAAGTAACATGTCGAAGGATCATTAGAGTAGTAAAGGCAACACAAGGTGATAGTGGTAGGACACCAACCAAATACAATTACGTGTCTTGGTTACCAATTTTATTATTAAGCCTTGTCTAGTTGGCAAGTACCAATGAAAATACTGTCTAGTGAATGCTAAGTCCCTTGGCCCTATATAGAGAATATAGGGATTTTATCTCCTTAATATCTCTTCCCACCTTGTTCAGTGCTAGTGCTAAAATTTGGGGCTATTTTCCTAAGACCTATGTTGAACATCAGGCCTAACCTAGGCAATTATATCATGATACCTACCACATCATGTAGTTATCCTTCAAATAGGATGAACTATCATTCTGTGCATGAGATATGGCCTCAGTTTCATTGAAATAAATGACTGATGTCAATGCACTTAGGGGACCATACCTCATATGGATTCTCAAAACATGTGTATATTCAACAATATACAACTCTTAGTACCTTATCATAAGAAGTTATATGGTCATACGACACTTCATGAATTAAGGTTTTGCTTTATTAAATAGACAATCAATGATAAGTAACAAATCAAGAAAACACTACTTTAAACACGGTACTAAGGTATTCACAAGTAAGGCAACATAAGCAATTAAACCCTAGTTCATGTTCATCATGCACATGTGTAGCCATAATCTCATCTTTTCATCTATACAAATACAATATCACAAAGGTGGCTTAAAAATCACTTTTTATATTCATAGTGTCATCTTCTAATAGTATAAATCATTGTAGAAAGTTTCATCCCAAACTTCCATCATGTGTGTCCCATATGCAAAAAGTAGTAAAAAGGGACAAAATTGGCAATTCAAGGCAATATTTATGTAAAGATAATATCTTTCATAAATATACCACTCAAAGAGATCACTACTTTCATATTAGAATGAGCATTAATAGTAAGGAGGGTGATAAATACATAATTGTGATAATTATAGAAAAACCTCCATAAAATGACATCTTTAATGTCATTTAACATGCAATTTAATGGTCGTGTGTAGGAATTAAAAACTGAACAATACTAAAAAGATGCTAAATCACCACCTTAGGTGAATAATATGATATCCACAAATTATTGCATGGACTCTAGCTCCAAGAACCAATTATAGCTCTAGAAATTTTAACCAAGAGAGCTCTGGGCTGAACTAGGTTGAAGAAGTTGAAAAGAAGAGGTTTTAGGGAAAAAGAACATCTTTTGACCATAGATAGACATAAAATTTGGCTAAAAGGACAAAAGGATAGGTAGGAAAACTTACACAAATATAAGTTAAATTAGCTTACGACTGATGTTCCAAGCTGTGATCCTTAAGAATGTAGCCAAAATAGCAACAAGTAAGAGGATTCACCTTGAAGATCACCCTCTTCTTGCCCCAACATCATTCTACAGCTCAAAAACAATATAATAGAGCCTAGTGTTGAAATGATCTCATATATACAGTCTTGGTTTAGAGAAAATTACATTTTAACCAAAAAACACGCCACTTTGACCTTCAGTTTGACTGAAAAGGTCCACTTTGACCTCAGTACCGAGTTGCAACACCCACATTGTCTTCCTATAACATGCTTTGAATGGATAAAACATGCATCGATTGTATTACCCAACATGCAAGATACGAATAGCCCACATCAATTACTTCATGAAACACTTTGATTGCTTAAAGCAATCAGAGTGGCTTGATTTGGACCCTAGAACACATTGACTACACAGGACGGTCAAAGCGGCCTACTCAATATCCTTCGGCCCACCCAAACCGGTTAAACAACCCAACCAAAGTCCGCACTAAGCCTCATATCAATCCACCTTGCATCAGTTGATCCAATCTATTGATGCAAGCACTAAGATACGTTTCTTTTTTAAGTCTGGAAAATTCTAAAATTGTATAAAACCAAAATTTAAACATATTTTCTTCTCATTACTTAAAACATATGTTTGAATTATTACTAAGCATGATTTATATATTTAAAGTAGTTCAAAATGAATCCATAAAAACAAATAAATCATGCAACTAAGGCAAGCAAAACAAGATTAAGAAAAAAAAGGTTTGGAATCTCACACACATAGCATCCCCATGGTGGACTATATGTAAACAACATTCTTAGAATTGGGGGTATAGTTTTTAGGGTCGATCTATCTTATGCCCTTGGCCATATCCATTATTCAAAACCATAAAACAAATAAGAGATAAGATTCCACATGCAGAGATTCCCAAGCCAAAATATGTATTTAGTTGTGGATATTTTCTCACTCCCGTCCCCTAATCTGATTAAAAAAATGGTCGAGATATCAATATTCTATAGTACATAACTTGTTGTGTCAAAGTAGTTATGTTCAAATGGGACATTCATTTGGTGCTATTTCATTCTAAGTAGCTTAAATTTGTGATTTAAATCTCTCTAGCCTTCCTATGCACCTACAAATCTATGATATCTTTAAAAAATTATCCAATCCTAGGGTGGTTTAAATGGTTGACTTTCCATAGGAAATCACTAATTATTGACATTCAAACCATAGTGTCTTGGAAGCTAAAGACTTTGCATGACCCTAGACCTTCAACTTGATCGTGGGTGATCGCTCATACCTGGTTAGCGTTATATATTTTGATGACTCCTATATTGACATAGACTTTTGATTTGTTAACCCCCTACCACCCAACTACTTAGACTCATAGGCTAGAACCAAATGCCTAAGCAAAATGCACAAAAATATCATTCCATGACCAAAAAATATGGAACCTATCTCATATTTGACATCTTTAAGAAACCATGTCTTAATAGAAACCATACCATTGACAAGCCATTGCACCATCCCAACCACAAAATAAATCAATGATTTGGGTGCAGAAAGATGAAAAACCATGGATAAAAAATTACACACAAGCACACTTATCACATGACCCAACCCTAAGACACGAGATACAACAACCCAATACATGTACAATGCTAATTGGCAAAAACACCACCCCAAAACCCAATACCAGAACCAACTTAAACCATATATTTTCTAAGCAACCTGAGATCATACATAATACAAAAGATGCTTTCTTTGACTAGCTCACCTTAGACTTCACAATCAAGCAAGAGTTGCACAACTCTCATGGAAATGATGATTTCACTATTGACAATTAGTTAGCCTCTCTAATCTAGGTCCCTCTACCTGCATATTCCTAATCTAAAGACATGTAAAGGCCTCAAATGATATAAAATCATGTAAGGGCCTCAAATTGTATAAACCTTAAGTATTCATACAAGTGAACATAATCTCGTCTCAACTATAGGCGCTTCCTATGACACTCAATGTTGATGAAATCATGTGGATTGATACTCTTGTTTTAGCACCATCTTTTTGATGTTTTTGTATGCAAAGATCTTGTATTTAGTGATCACACCTCCCTTGGAAAACATTATATATCTACTAAGTCAGTCCTATGCCACTTTACTACAAAAAAGAGTTGCATATAAGCTACCCACCCCTGATGAGCTTTTTTAGCTATTACACATCATCCTTTCCTCTCTGTGTTCTAATTTTATTCCTAATACTAGATCTATAACATAAGTATAATATGTAGCCCAAACTATATAGGGATATAATGAGACACTTCACATTCATGTGACGAGTTTTCTAATCTATATTATATAAGAATTTCATTGAAGGGTTTCTATACATTTTTTTATTTAATTTCAGAATTACAAAGTAATTTTTCCTTTAAGCTTCTACAAAAGTGCCTTAACCTCTACGTCATTCATATGGATGCATGAACTCTTGGTGCACCACCTTAGTTTCCAAGTAGAAGAGGAACTAGAGTTGTTAGGTGTGCTAGAGTCACCAAACTCTTGTTGTCCTTGGATTATGGGTTGTTTCCTTGGGGCAAATTTTCTGTCTCTTCAAGAAAGAATTCTCTTAGGAAACTTGTATATATTTTTTCTCAAGGTGGGTTTTCTATCTCTTTAGGAAAGAATTCTCTTAGGATATTTGTATCTATTCTTTCTCAAGGTGTGCCTCACCCTCTGGACATACTACCACATATATAAGAGAGTCACATGGTTGGAATTCTCAAAATATGATCCCTTTCCTAACCACAATGCACAATTAGAATAAACTAGAAAACTTGGACATACTTCACAATCGGCCAGTTTGTTTAAACAAACTAACAGACTTGTTAACCAAGTAGGATGAGGGAATATCCAATCACCTAATTTTCTTATGGGAAAATTCATATTCTGATTTGAATCAATCAATTAGATCCAAACCAATCAAGTCTTTCCAATTTTAATTTCTTATGATTTCATTATACCATCCCAACCGCAAAATAAACCAATGATTTGGGGTGTAGAAAGATGAAAACCCATGGATAAAAAATTAGACACAAGCCCACTTATCACATGACCCAACCCTAAGACACAAGAGACAACAACCCAATACATGTACAATGCTAATTGGAAAAAAACACCACCCCAAAACCCAGTACTAGAACCAACTGAAACCATATATTTTCTAAGCAATCTGAGATCATACAGAAAACACAAGATGCTTCTTTGAGTATCTCACCTTAGACTTCACAAGCAAGTAAGAGTTGCACAACTCTCATGGAAATGACGATTTCACTATTGACAATTAGTTAGCCTCTCTAATCTAGGTCTCTCTACCTGCATATTCCTAATCTAAAGACATGTAAATGCCTCAAATGATATAAAATCATGTAAGGGCCTCAAATTGTATAAACCTTAAGTATTCATACAAGTGAACATAATATAGTCAAAACTATAGGTGCTTCCTATAACACTCAATGTTGATGAAATCATATGGATTGATACTCTTGTTGTAGCACCATATTTTTGATGTTTTTGTATGCAAAGATATTGTATTTAGAGAGAACACCTCCCTTGGAAAACATTATATATCTACTAAGTCAGTCCTATGCCACTTTACTACAAAAAAGAGTTGCATATAAAGTACCCACCCCTGATGAGATTTTTAGCTATTACACATCATCCTTTCCTCTTTGTGTTCTAGTTTTATTCCTAATACTAGATCTATAACATAAGTATAATATGTAGCCGAAACTATATAGGGATATAATGAGACACTTCACATTCATGTGATGAGTTTTCTAATCTATATTATATAAGAATTTCATGGAGGGGTTTCTATACATTTCTTTGTTTAATTTCAGAATTACAAAGTAATTTGTCCTTCAAGCTTCTACAAAAGTGCCTTAACATCTATGTCATTCATGTGGATGCATGAACTCTTGGTGCACCACCTTAGTTTCCAAGTAGAAGCGGAACTAGAGTTGTTAGGTGTGCTAGAGTCACCAAACTCCTATTGTCCTTGGATTACGGGTTGTTTCTTTGGGGAAAATATTTTGTCTCTTCAAGAAAGAATTCTCTTAGGAAACTTGTATCTATTCTTTCTCAAGGCGGATTTTCTGTCTCTTTAGGAAAGAATTCTCTTAGGAAACTTGTATCTATTCTTTCTCAAGGTGCACCTCACCCTCTGGACATACTACCACATATATAAGAGAGTCACATGGTTGGAATTCTCAAAATATGATCCCTTTCCTAACCACAATGCACAATTATAATGAAACTAGAAAACTTGGACATACTTCACAGTCGGCCAGTTTGTTTAAACAAATTAACAGACTTGCTAACCAAGTAGGATGATGGACAATCCAGTCACCTAATTTTCTTATGGGAAAAGTCATATTCTGATTTGAATCGATCAATTAGATCCAAACCAATCAAGTCTTTCCAATTTTAATTTCTTATGATTTCATTTTACCATAGAGTGGACTATTTAGCCAGTAGATTGGCCTCTTGGCCAATTGGTGATCATTCAATCGATTGACGCTCAATCGACCAGTCCAAACCATACAATCAATAGAATGTGACCCAACACATTTCTTATTACATTGTTAGTGATGTTAAAAACATCACAAACAAATATTGGTATCTGGGAGCGCATCATTCCTATGCAAGTAATAGAAATAAATTGATAGAACAACTCTAACATGAATTGTGACCAATGTTACCAACATGTGGCATGAAGTTGTCATCCTCTTAACATTCAATCTATTTTTCTTGAACTAGAGCAGACTATTGAGATTTTGCAAGCTTAATATCATATATTGACTCACATGAGAATGGCCATGCATTCCATAATATAACTTATCAAGTGGCTGTGATATCACTTCAATGAAGGGAAACATTCCATCTACATAAATCACAATAATGCACAAGTGTCACAGTGCACCCAATCATGTGATCATATTGTAGAAACTTTGAATAAGGGTTGTCATATCAAAGTGAATAATCTACCCTTCTTCATTGTCATATTGTGTAATGTTAAAGTACACAGAACAACATGTGATCATTGTAGTGACTTCAAGTCTAAGGATCACAATCACCACTATCACATTGAGATATGACTATGACTCTCATAACATGGCTTCCAGTCATTCTCAAATGGGCCTATGTAGTACAAATTGTTATCCAGAATGATACCAATATATATGAATTAATATCCAATATCCTGACTAAAGAGACATATTCGTCATTCAACACACTAGTTTATTATTGTTGTTATCCTATAATATTCACAATATAGCTAAATAGGGACATAATAAGAGTGAATACTTCGAGCATATATATGACCTCATGTTTATGTCCTCAATCCAAACCATATGTCATGGATTCAAGAGATTCTTAGGACATTATTACATTTATCTCAATATTGAAAGAAAAAATATAAATGGAAATGCCTTTTGTTAATAATAAAATCATATACATTGTATCCCTGTTACAATCATCACATGATGGCTCTCAAGGCATACAACCTACAATCTCTCACTTCCACTATAGACATCATTCACGAATCAAACCACAAGTGATAAAACAATTTAACATGCTTCTTATGTGAAAGTGCTTTATCAACAAATCAACAACATTGCTTTTAGTTGGTGTATTGCAAATTACATCTCCTCATTGTATGATTTTCATATGAGATGATATTTTTATAGTATGGTCTTAGAACGTTGATACAATTTGAGTTCCTTAGTCTATGTAATGGCTTCATTATTGTCATAGTAAAGCTCTAATGCATCCTCAATGGATGGAACCACCCCAAGTTCACTAATGAACTTCTAGATTAATATTGCTTCCTTTATTTCATCAGATGCAACAATATACTTGGCTTTCATTGTAGAATTGGTCACTGTCTTTTGCTTGAAAATCTTGTAGCTCTTCCTTTGAAGAAAATTATAAATAGTGATTGCAATTAGTGGCCATCTTTGTCAGTTTAGAAGTTTGGCATCAGTATAAGCCTTTATAATTAACTCTTCTCCACCTCTGTATATCAAGCTTTTATCCTTTGTTCATCTCAAGTACTTCAAGATATTTTTCACGACAATCTAATGACTTTCACTAGGGTATTACTTATAGCTCATTGTCATGATCAAAGCATACAAGACATTTAGGCATGTACGTAACATTGCATACATGATGAATCCAATTGTATATGCTTATGGAACCTAACACATGTGTTCCCATTCTTCCAAAAATCTAGGACATTGGTATCGAGATAAACTTATTTCATGAGACATGAGTAAGTTTCCTCTCTTAGAATCCTACATGTTGAACCTCTTCAACACCTTACAAATGCATTTAATGATGCTTAGGCCAAGAAGCCATCTATATCTATTTAGATGTTAATTCCTATAATATAGAATGCTTTGTCTAAGTCCTTCATGGAGAAAGTGTCATCTAACCAAGTCTTAACCAATTGTAGTATAGGTATATCATTTCCCATAAACAATATGTTCTCTACATATTATGTGATAATACAATAACGCTCCCACTAACCGTCTTGTAAAAATAAGGTTCATCTTCATTTTGATATAGCCAAATTTTTTATTGTCTCATCAAAATGAAAATTCCAACTTCTAGATTCATGCTTTGATTCATAGATCAACCTCTATTTCTTATGAACTTTATTCGATTCATGTGGAGAAATAAAACCTTCAGGATGTGTCATGTACACATCCCGGAGAAGATTCTCATTAAGGAGAACAATTTTAACATCAATTTACCCAATCACAGTCATGATAAGATGAAATGGAAATAATGATCATGATAGACTTCCCCATGTCAACTGGTAATTTTTTTGTAATAGTCAACAACTTACAACTTTCTAAAACATTTTAACCAATCATAATTTATAGGTTTGTACATATCCATCCGTTTTCATCTTCTTCTAGAAGACCCATTTTCACCCTATGGGTGTTACCCCATTCTAGTGCATCCGCCAAAGTCCATACTAAACTGGCGTACATGGAGTCTATCTCAGATTCATGGCCTCAAGCCATTTACTAGAATGTGGCCCCTTAATAGCCTCATTGTAGGTTGTTGTATCATCATCATTCATGACCAACAAAACATTTGATTGGGTCATGAGAAATCCAAATCACTATGGTTGCAGACATGTCCTATTAGGCCTTTGAGGTTCTTATGCTACATGAGGAATTTGAAATTCCATTCTGACTTAATTATTCTCTTTGTTCCTTATCTACCTTCATAAGTTCAATGCTATCTTATTGGCCTTAGAGTTCTCTAAGATCAATCTTCTTCCCACTGGTTCCTTTGAAAATGAATTCCTTTTTAAGGAATGCAATAGTTATAGAAACAAACAATTTGTTTTCATATAAAATATAGAAATAATAATCCTTAGTTTCCTTAGGGTATACTTATCTAAATTGGGTGCAAGATTTTTAGAGAACTATTTCTTGACATAAGTTTCACATCATTAAATCTTCATAAAAGATATATTGGTACATTCCATTTACTTAGCTTATATGGTACCCTTTGAATCGATTTATATGATACACAACTAAGTGTAAACACAAAGATTTAAAGAGCATATTGTGATAAGGAAGTCAAAAGATTATATGAAGTCATTATGATCATACCATGTACAACAAGGTATGTTTCCTTCCTTTTCACATAGAATTATGTTGTGGTCTTTTAGGTGGAGTCAACTGTGCTACAATACCAAAGTTTCTCAAAAGGGCCTCCAATTCTTGACTTAGATATCATCCATCACGAATAGATTGTAGTGATTTAATATTCTTGCCAAGTTGGTCCCATACTTCATTAATATATTCCTTAACTTTCTAAGAGATTCTTATTTGGGTTTCATAAGATACACATGTCCATATCTACAGAAGCCATCAGTAAATGCGGTGAAGTACATATATCAACATCTAGAACTTTTTCTAAGAGGTCCATATACACCAATATGTATGAGTCCTAATATGCCATTTGCCCTCTCATTGTTACCAGTGAAGAGTGATTTTGACATACTGCAACCTTTCCCAATAAATCAAATTCATGTATCTCTACTGATTCAAAATCAAACGAGTCCTTATAATCATCATTATTGAGTCTATAAATACATTTCTCATTTATGTGCCCTAGACAAATGTGCCAATGGTTGATTTTATTTGAGTGAATGAGTTCTAACTTTGTGGTATTTATGTTATAGACACCTGCCTCAAGATCCTGAAAAATAATTACCATAAGACATTGGGCCCCTACCATAGAACATCTCATCTTTTAAAATAGGAAATTCGACCATTCTTTATTAAAAATTCAAAACCGTTCTTGTACAAATAAGATATAATTATAATATTTCTAGTTATGGTAGGTACATAATAGTAGTTTTCTAATTCTATTATAAGCCCACTAGACAGAGATAAACTATAGGTTCCTACAACTGTGGCAACAACTCTTGCTCCATTACATACTTTTAGACCACCCCCCTCTTCAGTAAGAGTTTACCTACTTTCAAATCTTGCATATTAGAGCATATGCGAGATCTACATTCGGTATCCAATGTAAAGATGCAAGAAGTAGATATGTTTATCTCTATAATATACATACTTGAAGATATATCTACCCCCTCATTATTCTCAAGGTAAAGAGAGAAATTTCTTTTTCAACATCCAACTTGGTGATAATGGTGATAATTACCTTCCTTACCTAGTCCTCCTTTAACTTTAAGTGAGAAAAGACTTGGGCATTTGACAAGCTTTACAACTCTTCTTAGCTTTGACTTTTTCCCTTTCACTTTCCCTTTACTTTGATAACCATCAACATAGACTTTGTCTTGTCTTTGTTCATCCGAGTCTCAACAATTCTCAACATGCTAAGAAATTTTGACAATGGTCAAACAAAGTTGTCATGTTGTGTTCATGACAAACTAACTATAAAATTCTAGCAATGGTTGTAAGATTACATCATTGTCAATTGATGTGGATATTATCACACTACAAATTCACTAGGATTGGAATTCCTAGAGATTACCAAAACAAACATGCAATAATTATCACCCGCAAATGGATAAGTCTTATCGCAGTATAGTTAAGGATCAAACCCAAGGGACAACATTTAAAGAATTGATTGATCAATCTAATTGAATTAAGAAAAGTACTTATCACAAAAGGTAGATTTTGGTTGATTACAACTAATATGCTAGAACAAAAGACTGAAATAAAATTTAAGATTATCAGATGAATGGATATACTAGGATGAGTAAGTTTTACCACCACTACATACGATTATTCTCTCACTGCATCGCAAACACACATAAACAATATCATGGAGGCTAGGTAAATCCCCTTTTCGGCGTTAGGATTAATCCTGGTCATATATCCCTCTAGGCTTGTTGTAGCATTACCTAAAGATGATGTATCCATCACACCGGAAAACATCTATATGATGTCTCATCAAGAGTCTAATAAAAACCTATCGATATCCTAGATCTTGGGTTTGAAGTTCTCTTTACCTGAGACCATGATAAATATGTAAATCTGCTGGCCAGACAAGCATACAAGAAATAAAACAATTGATTTAACATGAAAAGAGTTCATACATGTATGGATGCAATAAAAGAACAAAAACAAATAATGGGGCTACTCCCCACGTCCCAGCATAAGGAACTACTCGCAACTCATAGCGAGTTCAGAATAAGTAACAAGAAAAAGGAAACATATAATCATCATCTCAGCAGTTAGAAAAGAGACATCAATAGAGTCGCTATGACTGTCGTCAGGTGATCCTTCTTCTTTGTCATCCTCCTTGCTTGGATCTGATCCGCCGATAAGGATAGAGTAGGTGAATAGATGGATGGAGGTGGATGCATCGTTAACCTTCCTATGTAGAGTAAGGAAGTCAGGCTTTGACGGAGCGGCAGAGCGGCAGCCTTTCGGCCGGGGAAAGAGCGATGGAGTGGTAGAACAGCAACCTTTCGGCCGGAAAAGCGATCATTTTACCTTATGCCTTGGGGTCTTATTTATACTTTCTGTGAAAGAAGTCCAAAAGTCACGCAAATGAGTAGGATCCAGCTGGTCGACATGTGCATGTCGGTCGATGGCTCTGTCCAACCATGGTTGTCGACTGATGATTGTCGATCTCTAGCTGTCGACATGCATGTTGAGTTGTTGCTCAGAGGCTATGTAGAGGTTGGTTGTCGGTCTTGGTAGTATTGTCGATCTGTGGAGATGGGTGGCTTCCGGAGATGTCAACTGGTGTAAGCATTGATGTCGGTAGCTGCCGGCCTGTCGGATACTTCATGGCCTATTCCTTTCCAGTTATCATGTTTGCTCGGTAGCATGTATTTTCCTTTTAGAAACTGATCGACAATATTTAATTTGCATCGATTACTTTTGTTACTTGGTGGGCAAGACATGGTCGATACCTTGCATTGTCGAGCTGCTTTGTATAACTGCATCCATAGCCATGCAAAAGAGATTGCACGCTGCGTTGGTTTCATGCAGTTGTCTTTGGTCGATGGCCTTTTGGAATAGCCACAAGTCGATAGCTTTAAGTAGAAGATGCCATTCATTTTCTTTGCCTTAGACGGTTCAACATCTCGAATTGCTCTTCGTCGACAGATCAATGTGTGTGGCTTATGCTCGATACATCTCTACTGTACAAGACAACTTATTTAATTGCCTTGTGTCGATAGCATTGGCAATTGCCTAAGTGCTCGAGATATTATGTAATTCTTTTTGTTCAATTGTCCTTTCTGATCACGATCAGGAGTAAACAAAAGCCATTAATGGCCATGCACCGTCGTGAATTAAATGTTCATGCTATCATTAATGGCTGTTTGGAAAGGGCAATTAGATTTATTTGGAAAATGCCCCTTTGCTCCAATCTTAATGGCAACTCTCTTTCATAGCTTTTAATCTATTGCTTTGCGGATGAAGGAAAGCAATCCTTTGCTAACTGAAGGACTGATATGGAAAGCAATAATGTGACATTTTCATGCAAATCAAGGATCACGAATTAATAGTTTCCTTGGCACTCGATCAAAACAATGACTTGATGACACATAAATGAATCCTTTTTCTTGATAAACAAAGGGATGACTTTGATTGTCCATGAATAAATCCTTGACATTGGAACATTTCTTGTACATAATAAAAGTGGTGTCAGTAACAAAATCAATGTACTTGTGACAAAAGTAGTATAAATTCAGATTTGATTAAAACAACCGATAAATTGTCTCAAAAGATGAAAAAAATCTAAAATACTAACAATTATGGGAATGCAAGGCGGTATGAACTTAATTATGGATAAAATGCGACATACGGATACAAAATTGATCTAAGAAATGCAGTAAAAATGTGATGAATATTCATTCATCAAAATACCCTGAACGTAAACGTTGCTCGTCCTCGAGTAACACAAAATTTGAACATTTACCAAATTAATACTTTCAACCTATATGATTGTCTCATCCTTGTATTATATAATGTTCCTTACCACCAATTATGACCAAACTACCCAAAATTCCTAAGATTACATAACACATCTTTTCATATCTTCTTTCCTGATTTTGTTTCCAACAACACTTCCTTGCCACCATCACCAACATCAAGCATGTCAAAAAGTTTCATGAGAGTTTAGATAGACCCGCAGAACAACCAGTATGCACTTGATCTGACACTGGTGTATGTCAAGATAATGACAAAAATTTAAAGGTATTCATTGTGTCTGTAGATAGAAAAAAGAAGTGAATGGAGGTATGCAAGGAAGTGATCTCTTCTCTATTTAACTCAAGATACTTTTTTTTTCTTTTTGTTTGTAGTTTCATTAACCACATTTTTTTGTTTGTGTGCTTTGACATCCTTCTTGATAGTACACCCCTATTAAATTTTGAGGGATATGGAAGAAGCAGTAGAAGGTGAAAGTGGATGTGCCACATCAAACTTAGAGTTTGACACATTTTTGTGGTTTTTTATTTTTCTTTTTGGTGGAATGGAAGGTAAGAAGATGGAGGAAGAAGTGTAGAAGAGAGTTTGGATCAAAATACAACTTAATTTACAATTCAGTGCACCAGGTTATTTTTCTTATCACACTATACTTAAATAATGACAAGACGGGAGATTAAGTGGAAATTTCATGTAATTGTGCCCCTAGTCAGTAGGAAACATGATGTGTTTGATCCCTCTCATTTTCTTTCTACTTGTCATCTTTTCCAAGGAAACATAATATTCAGATTCTTAGGCCACATAGGATAATTTTTAGACATTGGTTAGTTTCAAAAATCATTCCTTTTGAGGGTTTGCTTCTAATAAGTGGATTTATATGATGTGAATATATATGCAAAGAAGAAATTTAAATCTAATCCGGCTAGGTAATGGCTTTAATTATTCTTGAAAAAAATAGCTAAATGCAATACATGTGTGTAAAAATATGATCCTAAAAATTAAAATGTACAAATATAAGATAGAAGGGTGTGGGTGGAGTGAAGTACATACCACCCAACCTCCACCCAAAACTTAAATATTTGCTCGTCCCTGAGAAAATACTAAATTTGAAATGGAGGGGAAGAAATGAGCTAGGCTCAACCAGGTCGTCCTGGAAGCTCAAAGAACGTCCAACTGAAGGAAATGTTGACAAGGGTTGGAACTTTAATAGGAGGAGCGTCATGAATCACCCAATGATTGGGTGGTCTTGGAAGCTTGAAGGGGATTTTTGAATGAGTAAAATGATCTTGCTTTTAACCTCACAACCCATCCAATAGGATCCATATATCTTCCTCTATCAGTAGAGGGAATGTTGTATCTATGTGTGGATCAACAACAAGAGGCACATAATAGGATTGGTGCTGGTCGGGGGTCTTCAAGAGTGGTTCATTCAAGAAAATATGTGGTGGATCAACCTTGAAGATGAAGGTAGGTGATGAATCCACCATCGGTAATGCCAGTTGTGATAGATCAGGTGGAGGGTTTGGATCTGGCTTCTCTTCATCACTTGGATATGCATGTAAGAGGAGTGGTCCCGACATGGGAGGAAGCATCTCAATAGGGAAATCTACATCATGAATATTTTTATGTGGCTGTGCAACCTACTAAAAATCATGCAGTTAACATTGGAGTCAATGGGGAGCGTGGACTCAACATGTTCTTCATGCAGGGTGTTCCCAACTCGTCAATGGACTCTAAAAAATTAGCACTATTGTCAAATAATGGCGGAGGCATGTAAACTATGGAGGTAGAATCTCCTTGTCTGGATCATCCTGATAAAAGATCAAAGGTGGATGAGGTGGAGTGCAGAACTCTTATTGAAATGGCCCTTCTTCATTTAAGACAACATGATATGGAATTGATGTTGGTTCTTCTTCTTCTGGGATATGGTCAACCATGGTTGGTTGATCATTTATAACATCTAGATCGGGGTCCGAAATAGGGACATATAATGGAGTGTTAGGCTCTACAACCATGAAGGGGACGTCCTCTTGATGTGATTTTTCATACTAACGTACTAAAGTCTCAATCATATGAAAGTATGGAGTATCGCATTGTGGCTGTAGTTCCTCAATCTGTGCAGTTGTGGATGAATCTAACATTGTTGACACCAAGAAGGTGTCATCTTCGTCATCATCTTTGGCTACTTCATCTATCCTTGGTAACTGTCATGCTCCTTAGATGATATGGAGAACTACACGAGATTAGTCATTTGTGCAAGTAATCTTTTTCTTCGGGCATCTTCTTCAACGAGCATTTTTTCAACGGCGTCCAATCTGTCCCTCTGGTTGGGTGAAGGTTGGATTTCATAGTATTGCTCATCACGGAAGCTCCCACAATTTTGTTGATTGTAGTCTGCCACATAAAGGAATTAATCTTCATAACATGGCAGATCGTAGTAGCCTCCTGAATATTGTTGATTGAGGCTTCCTTCATTATATGATTGACTTGTGTAATAAAGTTCCTCATTGTAGCCTTCAGAAAATTATGGATTGAAATTGGCGTTGTATCCGCATTGGTAAGTCTTGACTCTGTGTTGAATGCTAATTCTTTGGAGTGTTGTTTTAAGTTGTGGGGAGGCATTGGGGTAGTTTATAGATATATGGCCATAATAACCACACATTTGGCATTGTATGTACTGCTGTGTTGACCACTCCATTATAAATGATGCCTGAAAAATAAGGAGGTTGTTTATCAGGTTGGCAGAAAATATAGTTCAAGAGGATATTCAATAAAATCTTGTTCAAGAAAATTTTCAATGTTTTCAAAAGAAAAAATTATAATAGTCCTAATTAAATAAAAGCAATCAATAATTCTGTTGTCTTCGACAACGGCACCAAAATTTAATGTGGATATTATCGCACTACAAATTCACTAGGAATGGACTTCTTAGAGTTTATCAAAATAAATGTGCAATAATTACCACCCGCAAGCGGATCGCAGTATAGTTAAGGATCGAACCTAAGAGACAATATTTTTAAGAATTGATTGATCGATCTAATTGAATTACGAAAAGTACATATCACAAAAGGTATATTTTGGTTGATTACAACTAATATGCTAGAACAAAAGACTGAAATAAAATCTAAGATTATCAGATGGATGGATACACTAGAATGAGTAAGTTTCACCACCACTACGTACAATTACACATAAACAATATCATGGAGGTTAGGTAAATCCCCCTTTTGGTGTTAGGATTAAGCTTGGACAAATATCCCTCTAGGCTCGCTATCACATTACCCACAGATCATGTATCTATTGTCCCGGAAAATATCTATTCGATGTCTCATCAAGAGTCTAACAAAAACCAATTGATATCTTAGATCTTGGATTTGAAGTTCTCTACGCCCGAGACCACGGTAAACATGTAACATGTTGACCGGACAAACATACAAGAAATAAAACGATTGATTTAACATAAAAAGAGTTCATATATGCATGGATGCAATAAAAGAACAAAAATAAATAGTGGGGTTACTCCCCACGTCCTCGTGTAAGGAACTACTCGCAACTCATAACGAGATCAGAATAAGCAACAACAAAAAGGAAAGAGACATCAATCATCTCAGTGGTAGAAGAGAGATAGCAATAGAGTCACCTAGGACTGTCGTCGGGTGACCCTTCTTCTTTGTCGTCCTCCTTGTTTGATCTAGTCCGTCGATAAGTAAAGAGCAGGTGAACGGATGGATGAAGGTGGATGCGTCGTCGACCTTCCTTTGTCGAGTAAGGAAGTCGGGCCTTGACGGAGCGGCAGCCTTTCGGCCGGGGAAAGAAGTGGCAGAGCAACAACTTTTAGGCCTGAAAAAGTGATCCTCTTAATTGATGCCTTGGGGCCCTATTTATACTTTCTGTGAAAGAAGTCTAAAAGTCACGTAATAAATGAGTGAGACCCAACTGGTCGACATGTGCATGTCGGTAGCTGTTGACTTGACTGTCTTGCTCAGAGGCACTGTTGAGGTTGGTTGTCGGTCTTGACAATGTTGTTGATCTGCCGAGGTGGATGGCTTCCAAGAGGTTTCGACTGGTGTAAGCATTGATGTAGATAGCTGCCGGCCTGTCGATGTCAATACTTCATGGCCGATTCCTTTCCGATTATCATGTGCTCGGTAGTATGCATTTTCCTTTTGGAAACTGATCGACAGTATTTAATTTGTAAGTGTCGATTACTTTTGTTACTTGGTGGGCAAGACATGGACGATACCTTGCATCGTCGAGCTGCTTTGTATAATTGCATCGATAGCCAGATTGCACGCTGCGTTGGTTCCATGCAGTTGTCTTTGGTCGATGGCCTTTTGGAATAGCCAGAAGTCGATAGCTTTAAGTAGAAGATGCCATTCATTTGCTTTTCCTTAGACGGTTCAACATCTCGAATTGCTCTTCGTCGACAGATCAATGCGTGTGGCTTATGCTCCATACATCTCTGCTGTACAAAACAACTTATTTAATTGCCTTGCCTCGATAGCATTCGCAATTGCCTAAGTGCTCGAGATATTATGTAATTCTTTTTGTTCAATTGTTCTTTCTGGTCGCGATCAGGAGTAAACAAAAGCCATTGATGGCCATGCACCGTCGTGAATTAAATGTTCACGTTATCATTAATGGCTGTTCGGAAAGGGCAATTAGATTTATTTGGAAAATGCTCTTTTGCTCCAATCTTAACGGCAGTTCTCCTTCATAGCTTTTAATCTGTACAAATAATTTCCCCAATATCATAAATGGAACACCATTTGGATATTTCAAGAACTCAAGTGGAATTAGATAGGGGATCCTCTATCCCCCTACATGTTCATTATAGTCACCACCATCCTCACAAATATGATCAAACTAGGTGTTTCAAGAGGCTTGATAAAAACACCAGCCGAATGCCACGAAAATATCATTCAATTTGCTGATGACACCAACATCCTTCTTACACCAGAAGACAAATCCGTCATAAACACCATCAGAATTGTTGGTTGCTTCTCTTACATATCGGGTCTCAAAATAAATCTAAAAAAATCCTCTATCTTTGGAGTCCATATTGACCAACAAAAAATGCAAAAATTTAAGACTCTTCTCAGATGTAAGATTGACAATTTCCCAATCAATTACCTGGGACTCCCCATCACCCCCCTAAACATCTCACACACGATCTGGCTCCCAATAATAGAGAAAATCCAAAACAAGCTCTCATCATGGACAAACAACTTTCTAAGCCTTGTCGGAAGACTCACACTCCTCAACAGCTCTCTAACTTCAATCACCACCCATTACCTCAGTTGCATCCCTTTACCTTCAAAAACCAGAATCACCATTGATAAAATAAGAAGAAATTTCCTCTGGAACAACCACCAAAAATCCTCACAGATAGGGAGACATATTCATCTAGTAAATTGGGACACCATCGCTGCCCCAACTAACCAAGGGGGTTGGGGAATCATAAACCTAGAAAATCATGTCTTCTGTTTGATAACAAAAATCATAAACAACTTGGCAAACAACAATAAAAACAAAATTTGGTACAACCTGATCTCTGAAAAATACTACAAGAAATTGCCCCCATGGCACAAAATTAAAAAAAAATGTTGCTTCTCTGCTCTGGAAATACATCAACAAGAAAATCCACCTCATAAAACAAATCATCTACACCCCTCCACACTCCCACAATAGAATTTCTTTCTGGTTTGATCCATGGTTTAAAAACTGCACTATAGAAAGCAGGAACATAAGCTGGTCCATCCCAAAAAACCTTACAAACAACGGCCAAAGCTCTTGGCCTCCTCACCAGAAAGAGATCCAACTCCCTCAAACAATCGTTTTTAGAACATCTAGATCAAAATGAACTCACCAACATCATCCACGAGCTTGAAAATAATACTTCAAATAGAATTTCGTGGATTTGGGGATCAAAATACACACCAAAAGATGCTTATTCCTTCCTCCTATTAAGAGGTATCACTCCTCCTTGCTACACCATTTGGAAAAAAAATGGCCACAAAAAAATAAAATCTTTTATTGGCTTCTCCTGAACAATAAACTTCTTACTGACCAAATGTAACGTCCCTGACCTGGGTTATGAGTTAACCCTAGGTATTTTGCTTAATTATATAATTAGATGTTTGTGATTATCTCCTGGTATGTAATTAAAGCACCTGAGGAACATATGTTGCTATTTCTGTCCTTTTTAAACAATGTTGTAGTATTGTTTTGTAATACAGGGACCTATGTGCAAATTACCCAATTAGAGGGGTTAACTTGTAAATTGCACATGTTAAGATGCTCCTCTGATGATGAGACATCATATGAGTAAATATGATGAAATATGATGGGTTCTCCAAGCTTGGGCATCAAGATGCAGCTTGTGGAGCAATCTTTGTGCTTAAAACCCTAATTTTGGTGTAAAGTGCAATTTACCCAAAATATGGGGTGCAACTTGTAAAATACACCTTCTAGAGTATCTTTTATGACTCTTGACATCATTTAGAGTAAAAATGATGAAGAGGGCACTTCAATTGGATAATCAAACAAGAATGATAATCTTTGTAATTAAATCACCAAGTTGTAAGTGAGGAGACCCTTATATATGTGCACCTTAGTAATGGGTTGACCTTCTTTGCCTTTAGTCCTTGGTTTTAGAAGGAGTTTTGCTTTATATATGAGGAGAAGGGACGTGCCTAAGGAGAAAGGGACCTAGATGAGAAACCAAGAAAATAGGGTCCTTATGTTGCAACTTAACCCAAGCTATATAAGCTTCTTTCCTTGCAAGCCAAAGAAACGTTTCCCCTTCAATTCCTCACTTATCTTCTTGCTAAACCGACTGAAGACAGATATCTAGAGAAGAGGGATACGACCAACCTGTTCTAGGTAAGAATTGATCATCTTCTTGCTCGATTTGTGGAGGAAACCATGAAGCAAGGTTGGTTTGTTAGTATTCCTTACTTGATTCTTCTTTCTAGCCGACTTTTCCCAACCATTTCTTGGAGAAACACCCTTGGACGACCTGTGGAGCTCAAGACGCCATTAAAGGCTTGGAATCTTGGAAGCTTGGAGCTCTAGGAACGACCTTAAGGAGGGTTTTATAACTCTAAACCTCTTGCTTTGTTATGCATATCTTTGTTCTTGCAAATAGTAGTTAGTTCTTCTTCTTCCCCATCTTTCCTTGCAATCTTGCAAGCAATCCGTGAAGAACCGACCTTGGTCTCAAGGTAGATGATGATGGGTGTGAATACCTAGGCTACTTTATCAAACGGTCCTTCACCCATGGTTCAAACGGTTTGCAAATCCGTTTGGGACCAAACGGTTTCAAAACTGTTTGATCTCATGCAGTTTGCAAAACCGTTTGGACTCAAAAAGGTTTCAAAACCATTTGAGGGGTTTGACCAAGGGTTGACCATTTGAGGGTCTGTTGGACACATTATGAATTAATCACCTACAAAGAATCACCATCTAATTGCAAGTAAATCTCAAGTTGAAGGCACTTTAATCACCTAATCCCTAATCGGGTCAAATTGTTGAATTCATGGACCAATCTTGTTGAAGTTTGGGTTGAGTGGCCCAAACGGTTTCAAAACCGTTTGGGATTCACCCAAACGGTCTCAAGACCGTTTGGTGATCACCCAAGACCATTTGGAGGTCTATGGTTAAGGTAATTTGATCAATTGAAGGTCCAATCACAATAGGTTGTTGAATTAATTAAAATTGCTGATTTTAGACTTAATTAGGGTTCAACCCTTAATAAATGGACTTAGATTTTGATGAGACTTTGGGCAAACGGTCTCAAGACCATTTGGAGAGTGTCCAAACGATCTCAAGACCGTTTGGGCCAAGTTGGGGCCCATTTGAGTGGCAGTTGATGGGTTCAACTTCAAATAGATTCATTTTGATCAATGTTGATGGTTAATCAATTACAAACCCTAATTCAACCGGTTCCAACCCTAATTGGCTATCAATTGAGGGTCAATTGAGTGTCCAATTGGTAAAGGATAACCCTAATTGGCTCAATTGATAAGTGGTTAACATATATGAGGTCAATTGAGGAGTTCAACATTGAAAACCCTAATCGATTACAAGTGTTGATGTGCTTTTTGGGTCCATGCGGTTTTGAGCCATTTGGACCAAACGGTCTCAAGACCGTTTGAGTCCAAACGGTCTCAAAACTGTTTGGGGCCAAACGGTCTCAAGACCTTTTGGGCTCAAACAGTTTCAAAACTATTTGGAGCTCATGCGGTTTGAACCCATGTGGTTTGGTCATGCAGTTTGATCAAATGGTTTCAAAGTCAACCATGTCCAAACGGTCAATGATCAAATGGTTTCAAGACCGTTTAAGGTCAAACGGTCTTGAGTGTCATGCGGTTTGAGGGTCAAAGTTATCAAACGGTCAACTCCTCCATGCGGTTTCAAAACCATTTGGAGGTTGAAGTGTGAAACCGTTTGGGGACTTTTAGGGTTAAGAATACCTAATGCCTTGAAGGCTTAGATGGTTCAATGGTTGTTTAATCTAAACCCTAATGATACCTAAAGACATTAAGGGGCTAAGTGCTTAGTAGTTTGACCCATTCTATGATCAATGGTGAACATTACCAATGTGCCCTTGAAGGGTTCAAGTAGATGACATCCTTGATTAAGCAAACCCTAATGATATGATAAGTGGTGACTTAACTTATATTAATCAAAGTTGATTTGATCTAACCTAATCTAGAGTGATGTAAACATCATCTATTAATGAGAAGAGAGAGAAGACTCCTAATGTGAATGAAAGTCAAGTAAAATACCTTCAATACATGTGAATGTACATGATTAGGGTATGATCCATCAAGGTGAGATCATGGAAACCCTAATTATGATGAAAGATGAATCTTAACCTAATTTGAAGGCATCAATGAGGATAATTTCACATATGGTGATGCTATGAGTTCAAATTCACTGTGAAGTGAATAGTAAACCCTAATTCTAGGGTAATAACATATAATGTGAATAGTAAACCCTAATCGAAGGTGATGTGATGAAATGTACAATAAACCCTAATTGCAGGTTATGCTTTTAAGCATGAACCTTCATGATTAAGGTATGAGATGAGAGATCATTATTCCTAATCATAATACAAGGGATGAAATAACCCTAATTGATGTAAATAAGGGAACCTAGCCTTAGTGAAGGCATGAAGGTACAACCCTTGAATTGAAAAGTTATTCCTACTTATAAATTGTTGATCTGGAAATGAATTGTTTATTATTATCAGTTGAAATAACCATGCAGGTTCCTATAAGAGGATGATCATACCCAGGTAAGGGTTATGATATCATATTCACTGGAAGCATATTATAGGCTTTATGAATAATGATACATGCTATGTTTCCTATGCTTAAGTGACAACATATGAGAATAATGGGTTGTAAGAGCCATGAGTAACATCAAGGTCATAATGATTAGATGACCTATAATGAATTGATATCCATCTGATAACTGATGTGAGTTGAACTTGATACATTTAGTATTCTTCTATTATAGCAATGTTTAATACTTAAATGATTGGAAACATGTTTGATGCTAAAAGAATACTGAAATGTACCTAATTAGTCAAGTATAATCATACCATGTAAAGCCCTGATCATAGATCCATCATTGTCAGTAGCTAAATGATGGTGAAACAGGTTTTCCTAAGGGAACTCCTGGATCACATAATTTTGAGTATGTGGGGGAATATGGATGCGAATATCCTTACGTCCTAGTGTAGAAGTTGATGTAGATGTATCTTAATCTATCAACCCTTCACTATATGTTTATGTCAGGATGATGTATCACTAATCACCTGAGGAAATCTTTAATGCCGCATCGATGAGAGATAAACAAGAGATCTTTCGATAGAGAAGAGAGTACAGAATGCCACTGTGACTCTAATAGCGAAGTGCCAGAATACCCTGGTGAGCTATAGTAAGCAGAGACACTAGATGTCCTGCATGTTGATCCTCACTCTGACTGAGGAAGATGAGGTCATAAGAATCCAGCTCTTTTGATGACCTAGGTATGATACCGATGCGACTTACTAGTGATCGGTTGGAGTATGAGCGGTATACCTCATCTCCGCAGGGCATAATAATGTTTGTAAAACATAATCATCCACATAGCATATCTGCTAGGGTTGAACTACGAGAAATAATGATTGATGTTACATTGTTTATATTAGTATACATGTTCTTCATATTCCTTAATGAAGTTGTTATGCTTAATATCAAATCTGATGTTGAATGTCTTAAAAGCTTATATTGCTTATGTTGTTATTGATTGCTATAATAAAGCTTCTGATGGAGAGTTATAACTCTCGCTGGGATAATTATTTAAAATTGTCTCACCCCTTAGATTTCAACTTTTTAGGTGGTCGTCGAGGACGAAGGAACCAGTCTGCGGGTGAGCAGTATCAGCAACAACAGCACCAGGGGCAGCAGTGAATCTCAGGTGGAGATACTGATTGCCGAGTCCTGTAGTTAGTTGGTCCTATGCCGTCTCTGTACTCTCAGGTCCTAGGAGTCAGTAGGTCTGAGATTTTTGCTTCAAGCCTTGAGATTTTGTGTCTGTATGTATATAATCACTCAAGAGGTGATTTAACAGAGATGTAAACTGTTTATTTTGTTTCTTATAAAGAAGTTTTATGGTTTCAAGATCTTCTCTTAAAAAGTTTTAATTTTTAGTGATTTTTTGTATTCCGCTGCTAATCGAATGCTTCCGCTGAGTTTAATTCGTGATTTACGGTTCGGAGCCCACAATTAAGTGGTATCAGAGCTCTAGGTTCGCTGAGTCTATAGAGACATAGGACTTAGGATGTCGAGTTTATTCTTAGTGTTTTCCAATATATTTAAGTGTCTTCTGCTCCTCAAGAGAAGAAGATAATTAAGGATGTCTGAACCACATGAAGAGTATGTGGCCGAGAGTAGTGTCGCTGCACCCCGAGAAGGTGCAAGGAACCCAGAAACAGAACAACCTGTACCTGAGCCACCCATGGAGCCACCTCAGTTTGGCCCAGCTGACATGGGAAACCCAGCTGTCCAGACCATGTTCGGGCAGTTTATGACTGCCATGACACACATCACAGACAGAATGTCTATGCCTGCACCTAGGGCACCTGCCCAGTCTGAAGGACAAGGTATCGGTAAGATGTTCGAACGACTTCGTCGAGTCGGAGCGACTGAATACTTCAAAATGGCTGACCCCGTAGATGTAGATCTGTGGTTGACCTAGTTGGTGAAAGCCTTCAGAATCCTGAACATCCCAGAAGCTGAGAAGGTTAGACACATTGTCTATCTTCTCAAGGGGAGTGATGGTCACTGGTGGACCATGGAAGAGCAGAAGAGGCCAGGTGTGGAGGTTTTGTGGGAAGTCTTCCGTCGGGAATTTGTCAATAGATACTTCCCAAAGATGTTCCTAGATGAGAAGATCTCTCAGTTCGAGAGATTAAGGCAAGGTATGATGAACATTAGCGAGTACGAAGCTAAGTTCATGGAGTTGCTGGGGTTTTGCCCGCACATGGATGCTACAGAAGAAGAGAGGATTAGGAGGTTCGAGAAGGGGTTGAACGCCGAGTTGACTACTCCCGTGTCTGCCCTAGAAAACTGGGAGAGGTTCGCTACCTTCGTTGAGTCAGTCCGAAGGATAGAGAGATTCGTAGCCGAGAAGAGGCAAACCTATAAGAGATATCCTTAGTTCCAGGGGTCTTCATCCAGAGACTTCAAGAAGCCTAGATTTTCTGCACCTACACCTCCCCCACCCAGACCTAGTGCTCAGACACAGTGGTCACGAAGTAGAGGTAGAGGATGAAGCCTACCGCCACAAGAGACTCGTATTTCAGCATCGATGTCAGTCACAGGACCGCCCAGACCACATCAACAAGATAGAAGTTGCTACATCTGTGGGAAGGTGGGGCACCTGATGAAGGACTGCAGAGCTAGACCAGCCAATGTGACACAGCCACAGAGGTAGAGTCAGCAAGGATCTCAGAGGAGGTAGTTACAAGGAGCAACTAGAGGACGTGGACAAGCATCCCAAGCTGGATCGTCAACACCGACTCAACCTCAGGCGACAGTAAGGTTCTATGTGATGAACCCACCTGATGCAGTGATCAACCCTCGGGTTGTGGCAGGTCAGATGGAGTTGTTATATTCTGATATGCTTACATCCTGTGTTGTATCTATTTTGATTGACCCAGGTGCTATGCACTCCTTTATCACTCGAAGAGTGATTCGTAACTACAATATGACGGTCAGTCATAGGGCAGATAGCCTGTTGCTTGAGACTCCGTTGAGAGGGTCTGCTGTGTTGCAGGAGGTGTGCTGTCCCTGCATCCTCTTCTTTTCTGATCATCGCATTCAAGTGGATCTTATACCACTTGAGATGCAAGGATTTGATATAATCCTTGGGATGGATACCTTGGAAAGGTATAGGGTTGTCTTAGATTGTGAATCCAAGCAAGATGTGTTTGCTGATCAAAGTGACACATGGATCTTTCAAGGAGAGAGAAAGATTCTACCCACCTATCTTGTGTCAGCTATGGTTGCTGAGAAGCTGATGAGGCAAGGATGTTATGCATTCTTAGCCATCTACTACCATGGAGAGTCCTAACCCTACTGAAGTTCTTGTAGTCAGGGAATTTGAAGATGTATTTCCTGAAGAACTTCCAGGTATACCACCGCCTCGGGAAATTGATTTTGAAATCAATTTGATCCCAGATACGCAACCCATAGCACAAACACCGTATAGGATGGCGCCGGATGAGATGGCAGAACTCAAGAAATAGCTTGAAGAGTTGCTTGAGAAGGGTTTCATACGACCGAGCACTTCACCCTGGGGTGCTCCGGTTCTTTTTGTTAAAAAGAAAGACGGATCAATGCAGTTGTGCATTGATTACAGACAACTAAATAAAGTAACAATAAAGAATAAGTACCCTCTGCCGAGGATTGATGATCTCTTTGACCAGTTGCGTGGAGCAACCGTCTTCTCGAAGATAGACTTGAGGTCAAGATATCATCAACTTCGTATTAAGGACAGTGACATACCCAAGTCTACCTTTAGGACAAGGTATGGTCACTATGAGTTCACAGTTATGTCGTTTGGGCTAACTAATGCACCAGATGCATTCATGGAACTCATGAATAGGATCTTCCGACCTTTTCTCGATCAGTGTGTTGTTATCTTCATAGATGACATTCTGATCTATAGTAGAGATGCTCAACAGCATGAACAACATCTTCGTCAGGCTATGACCTTGCTAAGAGAACATAAACTATACGCTAAGTTCAGCAAGTGTGAGTTTTGGTTACCGGAGGTATCTTTTCTTGGACATGTGATATCTGCCTCGGGTATTCGTGTTAACCCCAAAAAGGTAGAATCTATTCTACAGTGGGAACAACTGAAGACACCTACAGAGATCCGTAGTTTCTTAGGGTTGGATGGCTATTACCTAAGGTTCATTAAGAACTTCAGTTCTATAGCCTTACCCTTGACTAAGTTGACCCGGAAGGATGTTCCTTTTATCTGGAGTGATAAGTGTCAACAATCTTTCTAGTTGTTGAAGGAGAGGTTGACAAGTGCACATGTGCTTGTGCTACCTGAGCAAGGAAAAGGATACGTGGTTTTCTGTGATGCCTCCAAGAATGGACTCGGATGTGTGTTGATGCAGGATAAGCAAGTGATTTCTTTTGCTTCCCGACAGCTTAAGAAACACGAGGAGAATTATCCGACACACGATATGGAGTTAGCTGTCGTGGTTCATGCCTTGAAGATCTAGAGACATTATCTCTACGGAGAGACATTCCAGATTTTCACTGATCATAAGAACCTTAAGTATATCTTCTCTCAGCATTAACTTAACATGAGACAACGTCGCTGGATGCAGTTAATCAAGGACTATGATTGTACAATTGATTACCATCCAGGGAAGGCCAATGTAGTTGCATATGCTTTAAGTAGGAAGTCAGCAACGCCATCCTCTAATAGGGCACAACTAAACTCTTTAGTATGCTCTAGGAGAGATATGCTTATCTCCTTAAGGCAAGACAATGTACAGTTAAAGGTGTCATTGTTAGCCGGGTTGTTGGCTGAGATGCATATAAAACCTACCCTGAGAGAGCAGATTAAGGAGGCACAACAAGTTGATGCCGCAGTCCAACAGATTAGATCGGAGTATGGTGATGAGAAGAGAGATGGTTTCCATGACTCTGATGACCAGGTGGCATATTATCATGGGAGAATGATAGTACTGGATGTGGATAACCTAAGGAAGTTAGTCCTGGAAGAAGCTCATTCTTTGATGTATGCCATGCATCCAGGAAGCACCAAGATGTATCGAAACTTGAAAGATATGTATTTGTGGCCTGGGATGAAGAAGGATTTTGTTGAGTTTGTTCTGAGGTGTCCTGTGTGTCAGCAAGTTAAGGATGAACACCAGAAGCCTGCAGGGACAATGCAACCTTTACCCATACCACAGTGGAAGTGGGACCATGTAACCATGGACTTTGTTGTTGGCCTGCCCAGGACAAGCAAAGGACATGATTCCATCTGGGTAATAGTTGATAGGTTGACAAAGACCGCACATTTCTTACCTGTCAAAACAACCTATTCTATTGATAGGTTAGCACAGTTGTATGTTCAAGAGATAGTGCGACTGCACAGAGTTCCAGTCACTATAGTTTCTGACAGAGGTCCCCAGTTTACGAGTCGTTTTTGGGAACGACTGCACAGAGCTTTAGGTACCCAGTTAAGGTTTAGTACAACCTTTCATCCACAGACTGATGGACAGTCGGAAAGGACTATACAGACCTTGGAAGACTTGTTGAGAGCATGCGTTCTCCAATTTATAGGGAGTTGGGATCTACATCTAAGCTTGATAGAGTTTGCCTATAACAATAGCTATCAACATAGCATTGATATGGCACCTTATGAAGCTTTGTATGGTAGACATTGTAGATCACCTGTATGTTGGTATGAAACTGGTGAATATCAGTTGTTAGGTCCTGATCTTGTGCAGCAGACCACAGAGAAGATTAAAGTAATACAACAACAGATTAAGACTGCACAAGATAGGTAGAAGTCTTATGCTGATAGACGTCGTAGACCCTTAGAGTTCCAGGTTGGAGACAGAGTGTACCTCAAAGTCTCACCTTGGAAAGGAGTCCTTTGTTTTGGAAGTAAAGGGAAGTTAGCTCCTAGATTTATGGGACCTTATCCAATCATTGAACGGGTTGGAAAGGTAGCCTATAGACTAGAGTTGCCACCAGAGTTACAGAGGTTACACCCTGTGTTTCACATTTCTATGATGAGGAAATGTCACCCTGATACTGAGTCAGTTCTACAACCTATGGAGGTAGAATTGAATGATGATATAACTTATGAGGAAGGACCAGTGTCAATCCTTGATAACATAATTAAAAAGCTGAAAAAGAAAGATATAAGCCTTGTGAAGGTCCTCTGGAATCACCGTGGTGTCGAAGAAGCCACTTGGGAATTAGAGGAAGAGATGAGAAGGAAATACCCTGCTCTTTTCTCTTAATATGTTTTGTTGATTTCGGGGACGAAATCCTTGTAAGGGGTGGATAATTTGTAACGTCCCTGACCTGGGTTATGAGTTAACCCTAGGTATTTTGTTTAATTATGTAATTAGATGTTTGTGATTATCTCCTGGTATGTAATTAAAGCACATGAGGAACATATGTTGCTATTTCTGTCCTTTTTAAACAATGTTGTAGTATTGTTTTGTAATACAGGGACCTATGTGCAAATTACCCAATTAGAGGGGTTCACTTGTAAATTGCACATGTTAAGATGCTCCTCTGATGATGAGACATCATATGAGTAAATATGATGAAATATGATGGGTTCTCCAAGCTTGGGCATCAAGATGCAGCTTGTGGAGCAATCTTTGTGCTTAAAACCCTAATTTTGGTGTAAAGTGCAATTTACCCAAAATGTGGGGTGCAACTTGTAAAATACACATTCTAGAGTATCTTTTATGACTATTGACATCATTTAGAGTAAAAATTATGAAGAGGGCACTTCAATTGGATAATCAAACAAGAATGATAATCTTTGTAATTAAATCACCAAGTTGTAAGTGAGGAGACCCTTATATATGTGCACCTTAGTAATGGGTTGACCTTCTTTGCCTTTAGTCCTTGGTTTTAGAAGGAGTTTTGCTTTAGATATGAGGAGAAGGGACGTGCCTAAGGAGAAAGGGACCTAGATGAGAAACCAAGAAAATAGGGTCCTTATGTTACAACTTAACCCAAGCTATATAAGCTTCTTTCCTTGCAAGCCAAAGAAACATTTCCCCTTCAATTCCTCACTTATCTTCTTGCTAAACTGACTAAAGATAGAGCTCTAGAGAATAGGGATACGACCAACCTGTTCTAGGTAAGAATTGATCATCTTCTTGCTCGATTTGTGGAGGAAACCATGAAGCAAGGTTGATTTGTTAGTATTCCTTACTTGGTTCTTCTTTCTAGCCGACTTTTCCCAACCATTTCTTGGAGAAACACCCTTGGCCGACCTGTGGAGCTCAAGAAGCCATTAAAGGATTGGAATCTTGGAATCTTGGATCTATAGGAACGACCTTAAGGCGGGTTTTATAACTCTAAACCTCTTTCTTTGTTATGCATATCTTTGTTCTTGCAAATAGTAGTTAGTTCTTCTTCTTCCCCATCTTTCCTTGCAATCTTGCAAGCAATCCATGAAGAACCAACTTGGTCTCAAGGTAGATGATGATGGGCGTGAATACCTAGGCTACTTTATCAAACGGTCCTTCACCCATGGTTCAAACGGTTTGCAAAACTGTTTGGGACCAAACGGTTTCAAAACCGTTTGATCTCATGCGGTTTGCAAAACCGTTTGGACTCAAACGGTTTCAAAACCGTTTGAGGGGTTTGACCAAGGGTTGACCATTTGAGGGTCTGTTGGACACATTATGAATTAATCACTTACAAAGAATCACTATCTAATTGCAAGTAAATCTCAAGTTGAAGGCACTTTAATCACCTAAACCCTAATCGGGTCAAATTGCTGAATTCATGGACCAATCTTGTTGAAGTTTGGGTTGAGTGGCCCAAACGGTTTCAAAACCATTTGGGGTTCACCCAAACGGTCTCAAGACCATTTGGTGATCACCCAAGACCGTTTGGAGGTCTAGGGTTAAGGTAATTTGATCAATTGAAGGTCTAATCACAATAGGTTGTTGAATTAATCAAAATTATTGATTTTAGACTTAATTAGGGTTCAACCCTTTATAAATGGACTTTGATTTTGATGAGACTTTGGGAAAACGGTCTCAAGACCGTTTGGGCCAAGTTGGGGCCCATTTGAGTGGCAATTGATGGGTTCAACTTCAATTAGATTCATGTTGATCAATGTTGATGGTTAATCAATTACAAACCCTAATTCAACCAGTTCCAACCCTAATTGGCTATCAATTGAGGGTCAATTGAGTGTCCAATTGGTAAAGGATAACCCTAATTGGCTCAATTGATAAGTGGTTAACATATATGAGGTCAATTGAGGAGTTCAACATTGAAAACCCTAATCGATTACAAGTGTTGATGTGCTTTTTGGGTCCATGCGGTTTTGAGCCATTTGGACCAAACGGTCTCAAGACCGTTTGAGTCCAAATGGTCTCAAGACCGTTTGGGCTCAAACAGTTTCAAAACCATTTGGAGTTCATGCGGTTTTGCTCATGCGGTTTGGCCATGCGGTTTGGTCATGCAGTTTGATCAAACAGTTTCAAAGTCAACCATGTCCAAACGGTCAACATGATCAAACGGTTTCAAGACCATTTAAGGTCAAACGGTCTTGAGTGTCATGTGGTTTTAGGGTCAAAGTTATCAAACGGTCAACTCCTCCATACGGTTTCAAAATTATTTGGAGGTTGAAGTGTGAAACCGTTTGGGGACTTTTAGGGTTTAGAATACCTAATGCCTTGAAGGCTTAGATGGTTCAATGGTTGTTTAATCTAAACCCTAATGATACCTAAAGACATTAAGGGGCTAAGTGCTTAGTAGTTTGACCCATGCTATGATCAATGGTGAACATTACCAATGTGCCCTTGAAGGGTTCAAGTAGATGACATCCTTGATTAAGCAAACCCTAATGATATGATAAGTGGTTACTTAACTTATGTTAGTAAAAGTTGATTTGATCTAACCTAATCTAGAGTGATGTAAAAATCATCTATTAGTGAGAAGAGAGAGAATATTCCTAATGTGAATGAAAGTCAAGTAAAATACCTTCAATACATGTGAATGTACATGATTAGGGTATGATCCATCAAGGTGAGATCATGGAAACCCTAATTATGATGAAAAATGAATCTTAACCTTATTTGAAGGCATCAATGAGGATAATTTCATATATGGTGATTCTATGAGTTCAAATTCACTGTGAAGTGAATAGTAAACCCTAATTCTAGGGTAATAACATATAATGTGAATAGTAAACCCTAATCGAAGGTGATGTGATGAAATGTACAATAAACCCTAATTGCAGGTTATGCTTTTAAGCATGAACCTTCATGATTAAGGTATGAGATGAGAGATCATTATTCCTAATCATAATACAAGGGATGAAATAACCCTAATTGATGTAAATAAGGGAACCTAGCCTTAGTGAAGGCATGAAGGTACAACCCTTGAATTGAAAAGTTATTCCTACTTATAAATTGTTGATCTGGAAATGAATTGTTTATTATTATCAGTTGAAATAACCATGCAGGTTCCTGTAAGAGGATGATCATACCCAGGTAAGGGTTATGATATCATATTCACTGGAAGCATATTATAGGCTTTATGAATAATGATACATGATATGTTGCCTATGCTTAAGTGACAACATATGAGAATAATGGGTTGTAAGAGCCATGAGTAACATCAAGGTCATAATGATTAGATGACCTATAATGAATTGATATCCATCTGATAACTGATGTGAGTTGAACTTGATACATTTAGTATTCTTCTGTTATAGCAATGTTTAATACTTAAATGATTGGAAACATGTTTGATGCTAAAAGAATACTGAAATGTACCTAATTAATCAAGTATAATCATACCATGTAAAGCCCTGATCATAGATCCATCATTGTCAGAAGCTAAATGATGGTGAAACAGGTTTTCCTAAGGGAACTCCTGGATCACATACTTTTGAGTATGTGGGGGAATATGGACGCGAATATCCTTACGTCCTAGTGTAGAAGTTGATGTAGATGTATCTTAATCTATCAACCCTTCACTATATGTTTATGCTGGGATGATGTATCACTAATCACCCGAGGAAATCTTTAATGCCGCATCGATGAGAGATAAACAAGAGATCTTTCGATAGTGAAGAGAGTACATAATGCCACTGTGACTCCAATAGCAAAGTGCCAGAATACCCTGGTGAGCTATAGTAAGCAGAGACACTAGATGTCCTGCATGTTGATCCTCACTCTGACTGAGGAAGATGAGGTCATAAGAATTCGGCTCTTTTGATGACCTAGGTATGATACCGATGCGACTTACTAGTGATCGGTTGGAGTATGAGCGGTATACCTCATCTCCGCAGGGCATACTAATGTTTGTAAAACATAATCATCCACGTAGCATATCTGCTAGGGTTGAACTATGAGAAATAATGATTGATGTTACATTGTTTATATTAGTATACATGTTCTTCATATTCCTTAATGAAGTTGCTATGCTTAATATCAAATATGTTGTTGAATGTCTTAAAAGATTATATTGCTTATGTTGTTCTTGATTGCTATAATAAAGCTTCTGGCGGAGAGTTATAACTCTCGCTGGGATAATTATTTCAAATTGTCTCACCCCATAGATTTCAAATTTTTAGGTGGTCGTCGAGGACGAAGGAACCAGTCTGTGGGTGAGCAGTATCAGCAACAGCAGCACCAGGGGCAGCAGTGAATCTCAGGTGGAGATACTGATTGCCGAGTCCTGTAGTTAGTTGGTCCTATGCCGTCTCTGTACTCTCTGGTCCTAGGAGTCAGTAGGTCTGAGATTTTGGCTTCAAGCCTCGAGATTTTGTGTCTGTATGTATATAATCACTCAAGAGGTGATTTAACAGAGATGTAAACTGTTTATCTTGTTTCTTATAAAGAAGTTTTATGGTTTCAAGATCTTCTCTTAAAAAGTTTTACTTTTTAGTGATTTTTCATATTCTGCTGCTAATCGAATGCTTCCGCTGAGTTTAATTCATGATTTACGGTTCGGAGCCCACACCAAAATCTCAAAAAAAGAGGCTTTCAAGGACCATCTGGATGCTCCCTTTGCACGAGACAGGAAGAAATAGTGAACCACATCTTTAACCACTACTACTTCTCTAGGGAAATCATCAACCATTTCATGTTTCTCAGACACTCAGACCAAAACATAAAAAAAATCGCAACCAACCTCCATCCCCGCAGAAACAACCACCAGCTCCTGGCTGATGACTACCTTCTAACAATCTTCTGGAATATCTAGAATGAGAGAAACAACGGAAGATACGATAATAAAAACAAACCCAAGACCACCATAATTAATACAATAATTATTGATCTAAAAATTATGCATCATTGCAGGTCACTAGGAAACGGAGGAGGTGGTTGAAATTGTAGAATCCGATGCTAGTAAACAGAAGCAACCTATCTTTTCCAGCTTAAGGAAATGCTCAATGAAGAAACCAGAACCAGCCTACTAAATGTTGCATCAAGGATAATTACATAATCTTTTTGTTTCCTATGGCCGATGCTATTTGAGGCTTGTTAAGGGGTGCCTCCCCCATGAACTATCTACTTACTTTTTATTGCTTGCTCAACTTTCTAGCTTCTCTAGTAGGAAAAACCTTGTGAATGCAGGTTTTTAGGTTGCATTTTACTTTTGTATGGTTTATTTTCTTCAATGAAATGAACTTTTTATCAAAAAAATAGCTTTTAATCTATTGCCTTGTGAATGATGGAAAGGAATCCTTTGCTAACCGAAGGACTGATATAGAAAGCAATAATGTGACATTTTCATGCAAATCAGGATCACGAATTACATACTCGAGAAACCAATTAATAGTTTCCTTGGCACTTGATCAAAACAATGACTTGATGACACATAAATGAATTCCTTTTCTTGATAAACGAAGGGATAACTTTGATTGTCCATGAATAAATCATTGACATTGGAACATTTCCTGCACATAATAAAAGTAATGTCATTAACAAAATCATTGTACTTGTGACAAAATTAATATAATTTGGATTTGATTGAAACAACCCATAAATTGTCTAAAAAGATGGTAAAACCAAGATATTAACAATTGTGGGAATGCAAGGCTGCATGAACTTAATTATAGATAAAATGCGAGATAAGGATGCAAAATTGGTCTAAGAAATGCAGTAAAAATGTGATAAATATTTTTTCATCATCCAACTCTTGGCCTAAGGGAATCTCAATCTATCTAATTTTTCCACATAACTGATCAACTTGAGTACATGGGGCCCAACGGGATCACCTTTGGTCATGTTGCACTTGAATAGGGCCTTGCAAACATCATATATCTCTTGCCTTTCTTATTCTTGAAATATATTGCTGAGATATGTGACCATCTCTAAGACTCCCACATTCTCATGTTTCTTCTGAAGCTCATGATTAATGGAGCATAGTATGAGGCACATGATGTCGACAACATAATAAATATCATTACAAAAAGCTTTCTTTTCTTATTCAGACACATTTGGAGTTGGTTCCTATAGTTTTGGTGTTTGCAAGACATAGAGCTTACAATGATAAGTGAAAATTATTCTCAGTATCATAATGTATTAAATTATGAGTAAATTTTAGCTTACTGCTCAAAATTTTAACTATTTAGATAGGTAACAATTACCAGTTGCATCCAATACAACTCTTGGGCACATGGTTGCACAATTCCTTATAAATCATCTTATGAAGTATATGCATCTTTATACCTCTAGGTGCTTAATCCTATTAAGATCACTCAATCAAGTCCAACACAAAGGCTAATACAATAAAATATGCACCCTGCTAAGCAAACCCACTACTTACTTTCACACTTCCCCAAGATAGATGGTGCACCACGCTGAGCGTTCCCACATGTAGTCATTCGAGATTTAATATGTATTGCGTGATGGAAAGCATCTTAAAATTAATATCAGATTGAGTAATTTGATATTATGTTCATATGTATCCAATCATCATTACATATATATTATTATTAGTATCATAGACTAAAACATCACCACAAGCGACAAAATATGATATGTCATTAGTATAATATCTTGACCCTATAAGAATTGTAGAAGAGAAATATGTAAATTCATATTTAATGTAATCATTAAACTATCTTTATAAGGAATTTAAGTCGATCGATTGGAAAACTAGTCACCTGATCAATTTTCATATTTGGGTAGTTCTTCAGTTATTGACAGAGTCATCACTTTGTATTCATCACAAACTCTTCAAGAACCTTTTGGTGTGTGATTCTAATAGTCTCCTCCTTTTCACCATTATCCACTTGTGATGTCAATACATCATTATATTTCAAATGTAAATATGAAATTTACATGGAGAATGTAAAGAGAGAAATACATGGCATGCAAGCCATATACATATTACATATTTTGAGCATAATATAGTACGACAATATTAGATGTTTCAAATCATTCACCAGAACAAACTAAATTGCCATATCTAAATCCACCAATTAAAATGATTATAAAGGTATCAAATTGGTTTATGTAATACATATATCTATCAAATCATATATGGTATTAGGTGATTAATATGGATACAATTACACATTATTTATCTAGTGAATAGTTTACACTTTAAAACCCAAACTAGCACTAAAAGCTCATGATGTCAGGTCTTATACCTTTGTAGGGTTTTAAGAAAAGGGAGTGTGATGAAAATACAAAATTCACCCAACAAAACTCTTCACCATATGATCCATAATAGACATAAGACATCTCTATATTAAAGATATAGAAGAGATATTGTATACACCTTGACACAAACTAGTTGTCCGACAACTAGACATATCTTATGTTTTTTTAAGATCTCAAACTTCTAGATCTGAAGCTAAACCCATCTTCTTGTTGCTACCTAGTTTTCACCTTTGCAACACCACCTTGCCGTCTTGTGGAACTTGTCATCCTAACCTCCACACAAGTGCCTCAAACTCTACATCATCCACACTGATGTAGGTACTCTTGGTGCACTACCTCATGTGTGTACATATAAATGTTAGGAAATTAAAACAACATATAAGGTAGCAGAAACAAAAATTTAATGTCTGATTCCCCAATAAGAAAGATCTCATTAACAATGATGTATCCAGGAAGGAAGGTTTGCAAAGTTATACCTGATCCTGGAGTAAGTCCAGTGATAATACCCTTGCAGAAGCACACTTCTTCTTTAAGAAGCACTCAAGTAGTCATCAGTGGTGGCTTCCTAGTGCAACACTAGTGACAGTGATTGACGGCGTCCTCCTAGCGATAGGAAACAACCTCCTTACCTCTAGAGTAGTCCATGTTGACCACCAAAAACTCTACGTCATGCTGCCAGAGCCAACAGTAAGGAGTTGTCCCTTCGAACATCAATATGCTAGATTGATTCACTATCCCACAATTGTCTCTCCCTTTCTATCACTCTCTTTGATGGGTAGGACTTGCTCAGGTTCAATATTAGTTATCACAACCAGAGAGGACAATAATTGTAAGAGCTTATTGTTGTATCTGAGAAGCCCCTAATACCCCTCTATTCATAGGAGGGCTAGGGTTCCCAGTCTGTAAGGGAGTCTAAGAGATGACTTTTCATGAATTTTATGGAACCTATGAACTATGAACCAGTCGGTTCACTTACCAACTGGTCAGTTCATGCATGAACTGGTCAATTCACGCCCTGAACCGGTCAGTTCGTGCATGTTTCTTATTCTGAATCACATTGGTTGCAACACCCCTGACCTGGGTTATGGCCTAACCCTAGCTGTTTTAATTAAGTAAGTTTCTTAGAAACTTTCTCTTCTTATGGAAAGTAATTAAGGCCTTTGTGACGTATTATTTTCAAAATTTGAGCTGATATGCAAACTATGTGTGCATTATATGATAATCTACGTGAAAAGTGCAATTTACCCAAGATGAGGGGTTATGTTGCAAATGTTTCATGATGAATGTATTCTAAGTATTTTGAATGCCATGAAGGAGAATATGATACTAAGTGGTGGCTTATGCAAAGCCTAAATCTAAGTGAGAACTTGTGTAGATAATATTAAGTGCTTGGTGCATCAATTGTAGTACAAATTGCAATATATTCAAAGTGTAGGGTTAATGTGTAAATTACCACCTCTAGATTATTTTTACTCTTACCTAGTGTTATCTAGAGGAGAGAGAAAGAAGGAGACAATATGTTTGCAACATCTTGAAGTGTTAGTACTCTTAATAATAAATGAAGAAACCAAGAAAATACATAAGTTGAAGCTATGTACATGAGCCATGTCGAGTTCTGGACTTAGAAGGAAGTCCCTATCGACCATAGATCCATTGGGAGAGCATCCTATTGGTTTTTGGAAGCTTTGGTTTGGCCATGACAGGAAAGGCACTTCAAGGAAATGATAAAACATTGATTTGCTTTTGTCTTAGAAATGATGGAGTTGAATATAATAATAAGTTAGTGGAAGGTGTAACATCCCTGACCTGGGTTATGTTTTAACCCTAGGTGTTTTGCTTAATAAAGTTGATTAAATGCTTGCTCTTATCTTTTGAAAAGTAATTAGGGCTCAAGAGGAACTTATATTTCAATTTCAGTCCTTTTTTTTAGTCTTAGGGAGACCCCGCTCCCCCTCCTCAAATAGGTGCCAGAGCCCGGATGACCCAAGGAGTTGGTAAATACAGTGCACTCAGGGGGATTCGAACCCGGGTCCCCCAGGTAGGACAAGCCGGACCAAACCACCTGAGCCACACTGGCCGGGTAATTTCAGTCCTTTTTGAATAATGTTGAAACATTGTTTTGTTAGTTTTGGACTAAAGTGCAAATTACCCAAGTTGAGGGGTTAACTTACAAATTGTACATGATAAATTGTTCCTCAGATGTTGAAGCATCATAAGTATGAGAATGATGCAGTGGTATGGTTTCCACAAGCTTGAGCACCAAGATAAAGCTTGTTGAGCAACCTTTGTGCATTAAAACCTAGTTTTGGTGTAATGTGCAAATTACCCAAAACCTAGGGTTCAATATGCAAAATACCACTTCTAGAGGGTCCCTCATGTTTCTTGTCATCATGTAGAGAAAATAAATTGAGAGGGGCACCTCATTTGAATTATTTTGGAGGAGAGAGAATCTTGATATTAAAATAATCAAGATTTATGCATAATTGAAACCCTAATTCAATTTAATGCAAAAAAAAAAAGAAATATATTAATTGAAGAGCCCTTAAAACAAAAGTTGAGAGATGAATTTGCAAAGGGTTGGACGAGATTTTTCCTTGCAAAGACACGAAAATATCTTGTGTGAGTGGAGACTCCACTCACATTAAGTTAATAAAAAGTAATATCCACTAAAATGGGATATTAGTATAATATGATTAAGGTGTTTAATTTCTTTTCCTTTAATTCTTGGATAATGAAGAAGTTTTTCAAGTAAAATAAGATAGATTCGTTTCCAAGGAGTTGAGGGGTAAAATGTGGCAATAATTTTGGAAATTAAAGGAATTGAATTTATTTTCTCTTTCCTTGAATTTCCTTATACATATCCCATTTTCCACCCATACATGGACTCTTTTTCGGAATTCCTTTCTCTTCTTGTTTTGGCCGACCTCAAGGGAGCTTAGGAGCAGGAGAAGGACGACCTCCAACCTGTTGGTAAGTTCTTGACCTTCTTTCACCTTGATTTCATGGTGAAAACCGAAAATCAATGCTTGATTTCTTGTTTTCTCCATTCAATTTCCAACTCTAGCCAATCCTTTCACCCAAAAGCTTGAAAACAGACCTTGGACAGTTTTCAAAGCTTCATCCACCATTGGAGTCATAGATCTTGAAGCTTGGAATCCGATCTGAAGGCGGGTTATATAACTTAAATCCTTAAACGTTGTTATAGCATTCAATTCCCCATTATTTGTTGATCGTTTTATTCTATTTGAACTTTCCTTGATTCATTATTGTAATTACCATGAAAACGACAGTAGATTTTGAATGAACGAAGGTAGATGATGATGACATCATCTTGGACACTTTTCCCAAGGAAATCTGATGTATGCACAAATTGTCATTATTTTGATATCTAATTTGGTTATTTTCTTTGTCATTTGTGCTTAATTGAATATCTTTTTAATACATATTTTACCAAATTAGTAAAAATCACTTGTGCATCATTTCTTATATTTTTACATGTATTTTACATATTTTAATTATTATAGTAATTATTTGATTTTATTCATTGATTATATTATTGCAGATAATTATTATTTACTGGAGCAAAGTCGATACCATCGACTTGCAACTCGATGGTAGCGACATGGCATCAGAGTACAAATATTTTTTGCTCCAGATTAAAAATGGAAAGGACGTTTTACTGTGAAGAAGTCAATACCATCGACTCAGACGCTGCAGACTAAATTTTAATGTGTTAAATCTAACACATATTGTATTAAAAATTACATTTTTGGTTTCCTCTTGACATAAACATGTACGATGGCTATAAAAGACACAATTACAACTGCAATTGGGAGATCTATCATGGGGGGACGATACAGCGAGAGAAAAGTAGAGGAACCCTACATGGAAGACCTCGAAGGTGTTTTGGTGGCGGAAACGACGGCAAATTCTCTCCATCTTCTCCAGATCCACTCTTTAACCATTTCTCCAATTTACTGTATCACAAAATTCATGTTTTACATCTTTTCGACTTACTGTGATACCATGTCGTCTATTTTTGGCTAAAAACTGTAATTCCTTAGGACCCGGAAGTAGCCCGGGTAATCGTTGTATGATACTTTTTACATAGTTTATCATAATTTGTCTCTCAACTCTGTGGTATGATATCATTTTCTCCATTATATCATTATGATTGATCACCCTAATAATAATCTAATACTTTTAATTACTTTGAAAGAAGAATTAACGGTTGAAAAGAGACGATAATCACATTAACTAATAAATCCTTTGAACAAGGCGATGTACAGTTAATGGTGAAAACCCAGAGTACGATCTTCATGCACCTAGTTTAGGGTATAGGTTACTACTACTGTGGAACCAACCAAGATTTAGGTAGTGAATTGTATCGCGAAAGCGAGCAATTCTGACTACATGCCACTACCCGGAATAGGAGATGAATTAGGATAATTGTGTAGGAATTAGTACAATGAGAACCTGCGGTGAAACCGCAATCCTAAGGATTCCATTTTTAATTGATTAAACCAACTATTTAATCGATTGTTTTTTTCCTTTTATTTTTATTTTCTTTTTCAATCAACTCTTATTTTCAGCTTAGCTGATCAATCCTAATTAGTAATAATCTTTAACCTCACAACTCCCCGTGTTCGATAACTCGGCACTCATAATCCCATATTACTTCGACACGTACACTTGCGTATTACACGCACATTATACGCGTGTCAAGTTTTTGGTGCCGTTGTCGGGGAGTTGGCATGGTTAACACTATAAAAAGTTAGGATCGGCCACTCTAGGCCATTGTATTTATTTTATTTTTTTATATTTTTTTATTCTTCCCATTTTCCATTACATAACACTTTATTGTTAGTTTAGGCATTGTACATATTCATCTAAATATTTCTTTGTAGTTAGTCTTCTTTCATTTAAAAAAAAAGGTTAAAAAAAGCACATGGCCCCTATTTGTTCTGAGTGTGGAAATGCACATGTAGGTTATAGATGTCTGAGTCCATCTTCATTACATCATGAGAAAATCTCAAAGGAAATTCATCGTAGCATATTAGGATTATGGTTCAATATGTTTTAAATCGCAAAGGTCCTATTTCTAATGGAGGTTGGGGTAGAGTAGAAAAAATGGAAGAAGTTGAGGTTGAGGATAAGGAATTAGAGAGTGAGGAGAACATACTGGAAGAAGTTTTAGAATCACCTCTACCATGTCCTTCCATTGAAACCACACCCACTCCCTCGAATCCTAGGATTGATTTTGAATATGATTGGGGATCTGATGAGGAAGATGAGAAGAATGATGCAAATAAGGTGGATGACAATTTTGATACATGTGTTTGGGATATGAGTGAAGGAGAGGAGGATCCAGAAGGTGCTTTATTTGATAGTGATCTTAGAGAGGAGGAAGAGAGTGAGGAAGAGGATACTGAGAGTGAAAAGGTGGAGAAACTTATCATTACTCATCACATAATTCCTTCACCACAATACCCATCTCTTCATTTCCTTATTGAGGATCCTATATGGGATATATATCCAGATGATAATTTTGAAAATTTTTGTGAGGATATGAATGAATGTAGAGGAATTGAATTATTATAAGAGGAGGAGACATACAAACTCACCTTTGATGTAACCCCTCCATTATGTGTAGATAGGAGTGATCCATTGGGGATGGTCATAGAAATTAAGGAGCAATCTTCATTATACCTTTCACCTCATGGCTATCTATTTTTTCATGTGCTCCCAGATCAAGACTTGATTGTGAGTCGTGTTCATGTTCATGTTCATTGCAATGATAATTTACTATTGAAATGGAACGTCAACCATACATGTTGGTCTTCTCACTATTATTTATTTTTTCTCATTGTTGCAAGGAACCAAAAGTTTATAAGGAAGAGGCGGAGAGAGCTTCACCCTCCTCCACGACCACCTGATTATTGTTGATTGACATGTGTCTATCCTAGGACATTAAACAAGGGAGCTTGTGGGAGGCAACCCACCAATTAGGTTTATTTTGTTAAACTTTCAATTTTACTTTTACATTCCTATTTGTAGATTGTGATATCTAGTTTTGATGCAAATAAAAAAGGTGCCTTGATATGTGCATTCAGTGTGCAGGGACGCATTGAGTTGGTACCACCGACTTCACTGTCGGTAGTACCGAGTTTTCATCAGTGACATCTCACAAGTTGAGCAAGCATAGACACTTCACTGAGCTTGACTGCATATTGGAGGGTAGATTATCATGTGGATCACATCTACTCATCTTTGACCCTAGAGTTCACCGCCCATACTGGTACAATCATTTCATGTATCTTCCTTTGCTGTTGACATTGGGGACAATGTCATATTCAAGCTTAGGGGGAGGAATGGAATGGTGCTTCTATCTTTACCTCTTGCATCTTTTCTTTTTATCATACATCTACATATTTTTGTTTCAAAAAGAAAATAGATTTTTCATTTTGTTTTTAGAGTCCACTTCTATCTAGTATACTTGTGGACAAAATATAAAATTTTGGTTAGGATTAGCCGTTTGTTGATGATGTGGTATCAATTCTGAAAATTCTAAACAAAAATTTGAATGTGCTATTATGCTTTGCACTTTAAGCTAAATTTGCTATGTTTAAGAGTACATAACTTGAGGAATTGTTTGGATTAGTCAGCTTGAACACATACTGATTGAATGAAAAACCTAACTTAACCCTATGGCTTGTGTTATGATGATGATGTTTGAGTCCAAACCAACAAAATAGTAACGTGATCTTTAATGTGAATTCTAGAAATAAACTCTAAGGTTACCCTATTACACAAGTTGATAGAAGAGGGACATATCATGACTGGGAAAGACATTGTCTCTTATTCATGTGATCTCATCCACCTTCCATTCATCTTCATTCATCACCATAGGATGATCTAGTTTAATCCAAGTTGTTTTCCTCTTGTTTGCATTACAAGGCATGATAGGAAGCATATAGTTAGTTCATTTTATTATGCATTAGAAAAGGAAAAAAAATTCATATAATCTTTTGAGCATTTGTAGTTTGCATAATGAAATCACATATAGTTTCATTTGCATTGCATATTTCATAAGGCATTACATATTTGTTTTCTATGATCTTCTCTCATGTAAGAGTGAAAAAATGTGTTTATCCTTACTCCTCCAAAAAAATAAAATAAAATAATAAATAAAAAAAAAGCCCAGGCATGAAGTATTTATCTTGCTAAAATAAAAGGGCAGAGAAAAAAGAGTTATTGAAAAAGAAAAAAGAGAGGAGAAAAGGAGGAAAAGGATTTTTAATTTCAATGTCATATTCTCTCTAAGAAATAAATGAGGGAATTGTGATTCTTTTTATAAACACCTTTCCACTTATACTCATCATTAGGATGAGACATCTATTGCATGCATCATTCCACCAAAATAAAAAAATAGTCATTAGAAGTCATACATTCACATTTTATCCATCATATAGGTGCATCATATTTTTACTTTTTGCATAAATAATTTGGATGATTCTTGTGAATCCTATTTTCACAGCCACCCATCTTTTCCACCCATTTCTCTGTAAGGTAGGCTACCATCATAATTAATCCCCTCATCCATTTTTATTTGGGGATCTACTTCCAAGTAGTTTATTTAGGTAGATCAGAGCAGTGTAGATAGGGAGATCACATGGTGCATCAAGCATGTGTCCTACTGGCCATGATATTAACTGCTTCATATTGATAGTGTTTTTCATTAATCTTATTGTGGACATATATTATGAATATTATTGATCGCTTTAGAGTAGTTACTTGTTCAGTGGTTGGCAAGGATCGGTTTGAGACCGACTGGTGGAGGACGGTTAGAAAAAGTAATTCATAGGTACTTGTCTTATTGTTGACTTTTTAAAACAAATCCAAGAGTAGTGTTGATCGAGGACGAGCAATATTCAAGCTTAGGGGTGTGATGTATGCACAAATTGTCGTTATTTTGATATCTAATTTGGTTATTTTCTTTCTCATTTGTGCTTAATTGAATATCTTTTTAATATATATTTTACCAGATTAGTAAAAATCACTTGTGCATCATTTCTTATATTTTTACATGTATTTTACATGTATTTTATATGTTTTAATTATTATAGTAATTATTTGATTTTATTCATTGATTATTTTATTGCAGATAATTATTATTTACTGGACCTAGATCATAAACGGTTTAGAGCATAAAGTTCTAAATGGTTTCAAACTGTTAGACCTAGACCGTTTGGAGGTCTAAACGGTCTTAGATCGTTTGAAGGTCATTCAAGCAAGACCGTTTGAGGTCTGGTTGGTCAAGACTGTTTGGGGTCTAAGTGACCAAGATCGTTTGGGAAGTAATTAACCAAAAATGTATGGACACTTAAGGTGATTAAAGATCAAATGTTTAATTGATCATTACATGATATAAATCAAGGGTGATTATAATAATTGTACCCTTAATAAGATAGGGTTATTAGTACCTTTTGAATGATCAATATTTTATGATTATGGAAGTATTGACATAATACATTGTGTCTGTGGTGACACATTCTGCTATCACACAGACAGCGAGGTGCCACGCGAAAACGTGCGGAAAACACCATAAACCACTAATTACCAAAAACACAGGTTAATTAAAACTGATTTCAGAAAGCAGATAAACCAAGAAACTATTACATCCAGATCCTCATTCTGCAAGGAAACATGTTATGTAAACATTTACAAGCCTTGATACGTGTTCACAGCTTAGAGAGTCAGCTGTCTAGTCAACACATGAGTTCATCACCTGTTTATACATACATAACGGCCCACATCCGGCCAGATGCAGGACATACAAAGCATCAATAGCTATACCTCATGAAACAACGTCAAAAACATCTCCAAGGACCTGAGAGTACAAGGATGACTTCTAAGACTCTACTACAAAACAACAGCATGTCCATCTCTTACCTTCTACTGCTCGTCTTGCTGCTCGGCCGCAACCCTGCGACCACCACCGCGTCTAGCTTGAACACCTAAAAAGGTTGTAAACCAGCGGGGTGAGACACACAGTCCCAGAGAGAAACATAACTCCCCACCGAAACCATAAAACCTTAAAAGGATTAAAGCAACAACATCAGATAACTGATAAAGCGTAGAGTAAGAGCAATCTATAGAGCAAGGTTATTACTACCATCGAGCTTATCAAAATGTACGGGAGGCATGTACCCAAGTATTTCTTTATGGAACATGATTGACAAGATGAGATTTATAAGATCTTACATCATAACATAAGGAACGTATAAGTAACTACAATGTATAACAAGATCAACTACACAAGCAAGGCTCAAACAATGTTCTGTGTTGTGCATTAAGCAATAAATACTATTCGACTGGATGACGTATTATTATTATGCCATGAGGAAGTGAGCCGTACCGCTCAAATCCAACCGACGGCTGCGAAACCCGGAGCCGGTGCCATACAAGCTCAATGGAAGAGCCGGACTCCATGACCTCCCACCTCGTGGTCAGTGCACGAGAACCAAAGCAGGACTACAGTCTCATTCTTAAGTGGCCTCATCCACAGGGTCAGCTCCATAGGCTACCCATTCTCTAGCCCACCTTGGTACAGGTCTCGGTGCTAGTATATCTGAGCCACGTTCCAGTTCACCATGCTCCCTGAGCCATGAACGCATTCATGCTCTATCACACTGAGCCATGGGCATGTTCACCATGCTCTACATATATATCCCGAGTCTGCAACTGCAGCTGCACTCAAATTATCTCTATTTTAGGCTAGGAGAAACCTCACATATTCAACAATATGCCCTCCGGGTTAACCCACGGGAGAACCCGTTTCACCATCACCAGCTCCTGACGATGATGGATTTATGGCCAGGGCAACTACATGATATGTTCCACTGTGGTTAGTTAGTATATTTTAAATGGATTGTTGGGGAAAACAAGTTGTATCACATATATAACATTAAGCTACATTATTTTTACCACCATCATGTTATTCCGAGATCTCAATCCCTCATCACAAGAAACCACTGCCCCATAAGGCATTCTCATCACTTGGGATAACAATCCCAGATCATCGTCAGAGGATAACACCTCAACTTAGACACTTTATCCAAACTCAGGTCCTCAGACCAAAACGCATCATGCATGTTATCTCATCATCAAGAGTGACCATAAAAGCAGTGTTACTCAGTCATATATACCTCATATCCCTTTACCTGGCTATGCATCTGTATGAAACACCTGTATGGTTAGTATACACAATCATCATGGATTAACAAAAGGATCATATTATCAAACATAGGGCATCATTGATGATTATATGCTTTATCATTCATGCCTCAACCTGTGACAATAGACATAGGTCGTATCATCATGTGAAGCAACTCATATACTTCCAAGCTTATCATTTACTCCTCATTATATATATACATGATTCAAGATGATCATAAACACATGTAATATCATGTCATTAGAGTTTCAGATATGTCATGCTTACATATGTGCGTTCTACTATATCAACCACCTCACTACTATCAAACATGTCAAGGGTTTATAAGCCATAACCCATAACTCTTAACAACAAGGAAGTAAACGCATGATAAAGAAATGTCATATGGGTTTCCAGGTGGAACAGGACCCTCACTAGAAGTACCCACTACCCTCACAAAAAGTGTGATAGGCAGGGCACGCTCACTAGAGATGGTATCGGGCAGAGTAGACTTCCTCATCAGGCCCAAGCATCTAGCCACATATTGGTCAAGCAAAGGCAAGAGTGTCGGCTACCACCTCAGGGTGTATCGTGCAACCCTAGGTGTCGTGCATCCATGTGTCGTGCACCCATGGTATAATGGCCACAAAGCCTAACGTGCAGCTCAGTCTATGGGACATGTCGTGCAACAGGTGCATTGTGCACTAGGTGTGTATCGTGCACAAGGTGTGTCGGGCACAAGGTATCGTGCACTAGGTGCTAGGGATTGCAACGGGCAACAACCATTCTGACGGCTAAAGCCATGGCGCTTGGGCCAACCCTATAATGCCCAACACAACATAGGTATCATCCAACACTAAGGCAGCTCCTTGAGTTCCAAAATGCCCAAGGTGTAATGACCAACAACTCTACTCATCTAGGTACAACGACCAGGGGTAAAACTCAAACGGACAACAAAGAAAGCCTATCGTCCAGCCAGACCAGTCTCATCCTATCGGCCAACACACAAGGCCAGGACCAAGGGGTGACACCCACCAAAAAACTAGTTAACAAAGCTCCATAACATACAAGGTGTCACGGCACCAAGCCACCACCTTGGCTAAGTGTATCGGGTAGGGCACTCAACATGGTATGACACCCGACACATAAAGGCAAGAACCAGGGTGTGATGCCCAACACACCCTCCTCATAACGACCCAGAACTCAAGCTCAAGAGAGGTATCAAGCAGCACCATCCCAAGACCATATCATGCAAGCTATAACCCAACATGAGCATCTTCATCCTCAAGAACAAGGGCACCAAACCCTAATGGATCAAGAAGATGGCTCACCTCTAAACAACCAAGAGAGAGGGGTCTTGCACACTTCTTATCACCAATCGGGCAACCACAAGGATCAACCCTAACAAAGGTCTACATCCACCACAAAGCTCACCTCTCGAATCCATGGTGAGGGAAGGGTGTTGCTCAAACAACTAGAATACAAGCTCACCTCTCAACTTAAACGAGAGAGAGGGGTATTGCCCATATCACTAGAGTTCAAGCTCACTTTCCTAGACCAAGGAGGGAGAGGGATGTTGCTCAACAAGAAACCCTAAAAACATGGTTCGGCCAACTAGGTGAAACTAAACAAGAAACTTAACTTGCAACATACATAGCCGATTATGATCATAAGAAACATACAAGAACATAAAAGGTAGTATAGTTAGGGTTAGGAGTTATGTAACCCGCCTTAAGCAAGCTCCAAGCTCCTAGCACCAAGCTTCCAAGCACCACCACAAGAAGAAGAGCAAGGCACTCTAGGGTTCGGCCACCACTAGAGGAAGAAGGAGACTCCAAGATAAGGATCGGCCACCAAGCTTACAAAGGAAGAGGTGTCGTGCACCAAGGGAGAGGGGAAACTAAGGAACTAAAGGGATCCTTAGCAAGAGAAAAGGAACACATATATAGGAGAGGATGGAGGAGAAACCAAGGTAAGACAAGGCAAGGTGTCGCCCACCTAGGGACACTTATCCAAGGGTAATGCCACCACTCTAACTTGCCTTAAACACATGTCCAAGGCCATTGCCACATGCAAGCTTCAAGCACCAAGTGTCCACTAGTGGTGACACAAATGAGGTCAAAGGGTCAAAGGGGTCCATGGGTGACACACCTCCACTCCACCATGCCCGACATCACACCCTGGGCGACACACCTAGGCCGACACAAGGCACTCCTGCAAGATACAAGGTCCAAAAAGGCAAAGGCAAAGCACAACAAGGCCCATCAAGGCTCATCTAAGCCCAAGGGAACTCAAGCAATGAGCCCAACCCTTCCTCTCAACACTAGAGGAAGCAAGGAGAGAGAGGAACACCTCACAAGGTGACAAACTTGCCCACAAACCCTAGACTTGGGTTAATTGCAAGTAGCACCTCCAGCACAAACAAACCCTAATCACCCTCAAAGATGATTAGCAAGCAACTAAACACCAGGGTTAAGCAAAGCAAACGGGATAAGCCCTAAATGGAGGTCAGGGTCCTTACAGTGTCAACCCTTCATTCAAGATTGAGTTGATCTAATCTAATCAAGTCTAAAGTAAGTATCATCTTATAGAGGATGAGAGAGAGAGGACTTCCTACATGAATGATAATCATGTAGTGATTAAACCTCAACCCTTTAAACATGAATGAATGTGTAATTAGGGTATGATCCTTGATAAGAGATCATGAAACCCTAATTAAGAAGGTTGATGAGATCTAACCCTAATTGAGGGCAATGATAGGTGAAACCCTAATCCATAGTGATGGTATGATACTAATTTAGGGTAATGACATGAGCAACCCTAATTCAGGGCATTTTAATAATAAGACTTGATTCAATGTGAACAGTAAACCCTAATTGAGGATGATGTTATGAGAAACCCTAATCAAGGGTGAAACCATATGAAACCCTAAGCGAGGGTGATGTCATGTGGAACCCTAGACAAGGGTGATGTCAAAATGAAATCATAATAATGTGATGTAAAACCTAATTCAAGGTAATGCTATGTACTGGTATGTGATACTTTGAGATGAAATCCTACATTGATATAGGATAAAGATATGTGGAGCCCTAATCTTGGGTTATAGTGTATGAAACCCTAATTTTGGGCAATATGATGATAAATCATAACCCAAACCTGGGTAATGAGATAAAGTATTCCTAATTGATATAAATTGGGAAATCCTAACTCAAATGAGGAAATAGTGATGTTACTCTTATAATGCATAGTGTTTATATGTAATTGATATAATTTTTATCATGTGCACTAATTATGTAGGTTTCATGAGATGTTGGACATAGCCAGGTATGAGCTATGATGTTTTAATATCAAAATTGGTTATTGGGCCTTGTGAGCCATAATATGCTCTGTTGACTAGTCAGAGGTAACAAGAGATATTAATGGGCTTTAAGAGCCATGTGAAATACCTACACTGCAATTATTATGTTTGCATTGGTATGATGACCTGAAGGCATTAAGTTACTTGATAAAGTGGCAACAAGTGTTCTGATGAACTAAGGGTTTGAACACCCATATTTCATAATCATGATGATGAAATGATAAGGGATGAGAATATCCATGATGTGATAAGGGATTGAGATCCCAATGTTAAATAAAGCTTTGAAAATTTTTTTGATATAAACAGTACTCATTCTTTGTAGCATTTTATTATAATGATTTATGTTTGACAACCTGTTTGATGCTAAAAGAATATTGTAATGTACTTAATTAATCAAGTGAAATGGTGTCATGTAGAGCCTTGACCATAGATCCATCATCATCAGTAGTTTGGTGATGGTGAAACCGGTTTTCTTATGGGAGCTCCTGGAGGGCATACTTTTGAGTATGTGGGGGTTATGGGCGCAAATATCCTTACGCCCTAATGGAGGAATTGATGTGAGGTAATCATTAAATCTCTCAATCCTTCATTATATATGTCGAGATGGATGTACCAATAATCTCCCGATGATGTTAATACCAAATCGATGTGAGATAAATATAATGTCTCTCGATTGCAAAGAGAGTATAGCATGCCACTGTAACTCTAATAGCAAAGTTGCCAGTATACCCTGGAAAGCTATTTAGCAGAGATACAAGATGTCCTGCATTTGGTCCTCACAGTGACTGAGGAAGATGAGGTCATGGGAATCCGGCTCTTCTATTGACCTATGTATGGTACCGATTTCAATTTCGCAATGGTCGGTTGGAGTATGAGCGGTATACCTCATCTCCTCAGGGCTTAAGTATGTTTGTAAAATGTAATCAGCCATGTAGTGTAATTGCTTAGGGTTGAAATATGAGAATCAATGGTTGATGATACCTTGCTTAGTATGTCCTAGTTGGATATATGCTATACATGTTCTTCATTTCCCTATGAAATAAATGGCATGCTGCTTTATCAATATATAGATGAAATTACTTGAATAGAGAATATTGCTCTAAATTGTTTAGTCAATGATTTAGCTGTTGTTGAATACTTATAATTCTTCTGCTCAGTTTTATTCTATTAATTGTAATAATAATGTTTCTGGCAGAGAGTTATATCTCTTGCTGGGGCAATTTTCAATTGTCTCACCCCGTGGGATTCAAATTTTTAGGTAGACGCCGAAGAAGAGGTAGAAACTCTACAGCGGGTGAAGAACAACAGCAACAACAACAACAGTAAGGACAACAGTGAATCCTAAGGTGGAAACACTGGCTGTCATGTCCTATATATAGAGAGTCCTATGTGTTGTCTCTGTACTCTTAGGTCCTAGGAGTCAGTAGATAGTTTAATATTGATCTGAGATTTTGGCTTGATGTCTCAAGATTTTTATACTGCCTATGTATAGTTTAACAGGGCAACTGATGCTTGTAACTCTCGAGAAGGAATGGTACAAGAAATGTACTGATGAACCAAAATATAATTAAGTTACTTTGGTTCTTTATGAAAGAGTATTTCAGTTTATGGATCTCTTTGTAAAAAGTTTTAATTTTTAGTGATTTTCATTAATTCCGCTGCTAACGACCGCTTCCGCATTAGTTAATCTTGTTTTTTTTTGTGAATCGTTCACCACAGAAGGAGACTTGCTCTAGAAAACAAAGAGCCGCCCCTTATTCCCTACATTATCCATGGACTTTTATTTTTTCATGGTAAGATAGTAGTGGCATGCATGCAAGAGTATGCGTCGACCTTGCATGGCTAGGTGGCATGAAGTACCTTGAGTTAATGACACCTATGGCACTCTTTTCTATAAACCTCAAGTATAAATACCTTGACCTTCATTTTTTGGTAATATTTTCGGATCGAGCAAGTTCCTTTCCTCTTGTATCGTGCAAACCTTTCCTTATGTCACCCATAGTGAAGAGTGTGGAAAGGTGAGGCTTGGTATCGGCCAAGAAGGAGAGATATCGGCCAAAGTAGGTTGAAGCAATAAAGTGAGGTGATATCGCCTAAGGTGATTGGAGATATCATGCGAGATCTTGGAGCTTAAGTCTTGGAGCTTAGAGAAGGCTCATCTTCAACCTTGGAACGTGTGGAGTTGAAGCTTGAAGCTTGGAAGCTCTTTGAGAGGCAGCTTATATAACTTAAACCCTTCAATATTATTATCCTTCTTCAATGTTGTTCAATTTGTTGATTAAATAAAAAAAATTTGGATTTCCTTTGATCAATTGATATAAACATGAGTTCCAATATGTAATTAGGACTGCTACCCATAGGTTTGAATTAATTAATGATCTTGAGATGGTGATGATGACATCATCATGGACAACCCGATATGAGTTGAGGACTCTTGCAACCTGATATGGGTTGAAGATCTTGCCAACCGATATGGAACCCGATACGGTGTCTGCTTGATATGAAAGTAGGTCATACCTTGTAAGACAAGCCCTATGAATGATATGGAAGACCCCTATATATTACCTTGAATACGACACTAGGGTCAATCATTACCTTTGCCCAATATGAGTAAAACCCTAGGAACCCAATATGCTTTTATCCTTTGAAACTTGATACTCTCTCTACCTTGTTTCGAGTTGAAGAACAACTTGGTATCCATCTTGTCTTGTTTTGATTTCAAGGTTTTTATCATTAATGGCCACACGATATGGTAATCAGATACCACTTTATATGGGTACCCGATATGATGAATCCATGAGGCAAACCGATATGATGCCCAATATACATGACCGATATGATGCCCAATATACATGACCGATATGATGCCCAATATACATGGTCAATATGATGATCGATACACATGATCGATATGGGCCCAATATATATATAACCCGACATGATATCTAAGGTAGGTAAACTGATATGATGGATAGCATAGAAACACAATATGGCAATCATGATACCACTTAAAATAGGATGACATCCAATGAGATGCACAATATGATAACCTAAGATGGAGCCTGATATGGAAATCCAAGAGGCTACCCGATATGATGAGAGACCTATATGGAAAATTAAGAATGAATGAGACCAACCAAAGTGAAGAACAAAAATAATATTGTTGTATGAGATATGGTATAACCATAATAGTATACTCGATATGATGTACTCTAGTACACGATATGAGGACCCAATACACTCTCATAACTAATATGGGAATAATGATTTAATCCATACATGATATGAGATTGAATTGAGATGAGAAAAGATAAAGTGATACCTAACTACATGGTTACACGATATGGGATATGCCCTATACCCGATATAAGGATGTGGTTTCACCACATGATCAAATTGAATACTTGTTAAGATAATATATGCATATCTAAATACAATAAAATGACATTATCAATCATGCTACTTGATATGGTAGACATGTCCTTAATTATTAAGCTTGTCTAAGTGATGAATATGAATAATACAATATTGAGACACAATGAGTGTAATTCAATTTGTTAATGATGAGCTAGTAGACTTTAAAAATGAGAATCAAGTAATTTACACCTTTATAGGGATGAGAGAGAAACTATGATTAAAAAGAGTAATATGTAATTACATACACTAATACTCCTAAGATGAGTGGAGTATGAGTTAGGGCTTAACCCTTGATAATGTAATCTTGAAACCCTAATCGGTTGATTATAACCGTAATTCATTAGGAGGATGTGTTCCTTAGTACTTCATGGTTAAAGACATATGTTGAAATTGTTGATAACATGATATGACAATCATGCAAGTATTTTAAAGTAATAAGCATGGCTAAGTAAGAGCTATGTGTCTATGTGATACAAAGTCAATAAGCTATGTGGCTATGTAATACAGATTCAACGAGCTATGTGGACTATGTGAACAAATATTTGGGTCTGATGACCTAGAGGTAATCATCATCTACTAAGTGATGACAATACTCACTGATGAATGAAGGGTTTGAATACCCAAGTATGATGATGACAAGAGATTGAGAATCTAAGTGATCTATGTGTTTTAGTGAATATATATGAAAGTATCTGATAAATGCTATTATGCTTTTCTTTGTAGCATTTGATATAATTCTTGCTTGTAACTTGGTTGATGTTAAAAGATACAGTAACATACCTAATTAAGCAAGATGAATATTATCATGTAATTTCCCAGACCATAGATCCATTCAGTGTCAGCATTTGTTGAATGGTGAAATGAGTTTTTACTCAGAACACATATTTTTTAATATGTGATAATATAAGGGTGCTTATTGGACTCCTAAACTAAATAAGGGTGCTCAGTTGACTTCCTAAATACATTAGGTTGCTCAGTGTACTTCCTGATAAAATCAGAACATGATCGCTCAGTGGTCATCCTGATAATCTGGGAAAGCTAAGTGGTCTTATCCCGAAGAGAGTACATGCTATGATAGTAACTCTATAGTGAAGATGTCGCTATACCCCAAAATAGCTACTTACAACAGACACAAGTTGTCATGCTAAACCTAAGTGTTACCTAAGTGTTCTCGTACTGACCACGAAAGGTGAGGTCTTGATAGCCAGCTTTGCCATTGACCTTGTATGGTACCGATTTTGACTTACTAGTGGTCGGTTGGAGTATGAGCAGTATATCTCATCTCCTCTAGGCATAATTGTGAATGTGAACATCTAATCAGTCATGTAGCATATTTGTTTAAGGATCAAATATAGAAACATTGGTTGACGCCTTATTACTTTTATACATCTGAGTAGATAAATGTTATACATGTTCTTCATATTCCTTTTCAAGCAAAAGATGATTTATAGATTTGGTATCAATATCTATGCCTTTTACTTAAAGATATATCTGTTAATTAATGGAATACATGTAGTTCAATTTATATTATATTTGTGATAATAATATTGTTGCCAGAGAGTTATATCTATTGTTGGGACAATAGTCTTCCCCCGTGGGATCCACAATTTTTAGGTGGACGCGGATGAGGAACTAGGAACCATACTGCAGAAGAAGGATCGTTTAAGCAAGGAAAGCAATAGTATTTCAGGTTGAGTACGCTGTCTGTTAGGGTTTTGTAGATAGAAGTTTATATGTCATCTCTGTACTCTCAGGTCCTTGAGAGATAGTCTTAGTAGTTTTCATGAACGACTTGAGATTTTAGTTTGCTTATCTCGAGGTTTTTATTTTGCTATTGTGTGTATTAAAGTACAAAAACAAGTACTTGTTATCTTCGAGAAGAGACATAATACTGAATGTATAATGTGAACCATGTGTATATGAGGCCTTGGTTCTTTGTGTGAAAGTTTTCTGGAAGATGGATCTATGTACAAAATGGTTTTAATTTTTAGTGGTTTTTATTAATTCTGTTGTTTATGATAATTCCGTGTTTTTACTGGTGATGATTTGATTTGTAATTGAGTCATCACAAAGTTTTGGTATCAGAGCCTAAGGTTCGCTGAGTCTATAGAGACATAGGATTAAGTTTGTAGAGTCTGTTCTAGTGTCCTCCAATATATCTTATAGTAAATTCTCCTCGTATAGGAGAAGAAGTAGAAACCAAAGATGACTGGAGCGCACGAAGAACATGCTGCTGAGAGTAGTGTTGCTGCACCAGGAGGTGGTGCAAGGGATCATGCTAGAAATGAACCAGTGCCTGAGAATCCCTAGCCTGACCAATCTCTACTAGAAAACCCAACTTTTCACACTCTTTTTGGGCCGATCATAAATATGGTGACGCATATGGATGACTGGATACTAGCACCAGCCCCTAGGACATCAGGGTCTAGTAAGAGACATGGAGCTGGCAAGACTTTTGAACGATTGTGTTGGGTAGGAGCTATTGAATATGCTAGCACAGCTGACCCAATAGATGCAGATTTATGGCTTACTGAGATAGAGAAAGCCTTTGGGATCCTTGATATCCCTGAAGCTGATAAGGTTAAACATGATGTATACCTTCTGAAGGGAAGTGCTGACCATTGGTGGGCCATCGACGAAGAGAAACGACCGGGTGTTGAGGTCATATGGTAGGAATTATGACAAGAGTTTGTTAATAGGTACTTCCCTAAGACTTATCTTGATGAGAAGATTTCACAGTGTGAGCGAATTAGACAAGGAATGATGAAGGCTAGGGAGTATGAAGCCAAGTTTATGGAGCTTATGTGGTTTTGTCCGCACATGGCCACTACAGATGAGGAGAGAATTCAACATTTTGAGAAGGGTCTAACTACTGAATTGACCACACATGTATCTGCTTTAGAGAATAGAGAGAGGTTTGCTAACTTTTTAGAGTCAGTTAGATGGATAGAAAGGTATGTGATAGAGAAACGAGAGGCGAACAGTAGGAAGGCACATGCACAATCACAGAATCAGAGGTTTGGTAGTTTTAAGAAATCGAGGTTTTCTGTAACTGTGGAACCATGGAGGTTCAATACTCAGACACAGTGGAACTCTAGCCAAGGTAGAGGTCATAGTTTTCCATCAAGTGGAGATCAGATCTCAACATCGATGTCAATGATAGGACCACCTAGGTCATAGTGGGATAACAGAGTCTGCTATAGGTGCAGGCAGACAGGGCATGTGATAAAGGACCGTCCAGTAAGGGATGTGGAAGTAACCCAACCCCTGAGGCAGATCCAGTAGGGCTCTCAGAGAAAACATTTCAGTAGTGGTTCTTGAGGATGTGGGCAAGCATCTCAAGAAGGATCATCTGCACCAGCCAATAGAGGACGAGGTCGGTAGCAGGCGACAATAAGATTCTATGCTATGAATCAGCCAGAGGCAGTGGTTAACCCACGAGTTGTGATAGGTCATATGGAATTATTTCATTCTGATATGTCTTCAGCCTATTTTGTATCTGGTTTGATTGATCTGGGTGTTACGCACTCCTTCATCACTCGAGAAGTGATTCATGACTGTAATATGATTGTTAATCCTAGAAAGGATGATTTGTTGCTAGAAACTCCATTAGTCAGATCTGCGATGTTGCGGGAAGTATGTTCTCCCTGTGTTCTTTCTTTCTCAGAACACAACATTCAAGTGGATCTTTTACCACTTGAAATGCATGGGTTTGATGTAATTCTTGGAATGGACACCTTAGAAAAGTATAAAGTTGTCTTGGATTGTAGTTCCAAGTAGGCTTTGTTTACATTTGGTGGTAAGACATGGGTTTTCAGAGGGAGAGAAAGATTCTTCTAACATGTCTAGTGTCAGCTATGGTAGTAGAGAAGTTGATGAGATAAGGATGTTTCACGTTCTTGGCGCATGTGGTAGATACCAGTTTAAAGAACCCTAGCCTCTCTGATGTTCCAGTTGCCAAGGAATTCAAGGATGTGTTTCCTAAGGAACTTCCAGGTGTTCCTCCACCTCGAGAGATTGATTTCGAGATTGATCTTGTTCCAGATACGCAACCTATAGCCCAAACCCCTTATAGGATGGCACCAGCTGAGATGGTAGAACTTAAGAAATAGTTACATGAGTTGTTTGAGAAAGGTTTCATACAACTGAGTACTTCACCGTGGGGTGCTCTAGTTCTTTTCGTTAAGAAGAAAGATGGGTCTATGAGATTATGCATAGATTATAGACAACTTAATAAGGTAACTATTAAGAACATATACCCTTTACCAATGATTGATGATTTGTTCGACTAGTTGCATGGTGCAACGATGTTCTCTAAGATTGATCTAAGATCATGGTATCATTAGTTACGCACCAAGGAGAGTGACATACCTAAATCGACCTTTAGAATGAGGTATGGTCATTATGAGTTCGTAGTTATATCGTTTGGACTAACTAATGCACCATCTGCATTCACGGAGTTGATGAATATAATCTTTTAGCCTTTCCTTGATCAATTTGTAGTAATTTTTATAGATGACATCTTGATATACAGTAGAGACAGCCAACAACATGAACAACATCTTCGTAAAGCTTTGACCTTGTTGAGACAACATAAGTTATATGCTAAGTTTAGCAAGTGCGAGTTTTGGTTATCAGAAGTATCTTTTCTTAGACATGTTATATCTGCTTCAGGTATTCGTGTTGATCCTAAGAAAGTAGAATCTATTGTGGAGTGGGAACAACCTAAGACATTGACTGAGGTTCGCAGTTTCCTAGGTTTGGTAGGATACTACAGAAGGTTTATCACAGACTTTAGCTCTATAGCATTACCCTTAACCAAGTTGACAAAGAAAGAAGTTCCTTTTGTCTGGAATGACAAGTGTCCGCATTCTTTCTAGTTATTAAAAGAAAAGCTGACTAGTACACCTGTATTAGTTCTACCCAAGCAAGGAAAGGGATATGTTGTTTTCTTTGACACTTCTAAGGATGGTCTAGGTTGTGTGTTGATGTAGAATGATCATGTGGTTTCTTTTGCTTCTCGATAGCTCAAGAAACATGAGGAAAATTATCTGACACATGATCTAGAACTAGCTGTCGTGGTTCATGTGTTAAAAATCTGGAGGCATTATCTCATGGAGAAAAGTGTCAGATCTTTACAGATCATAAAAAATTAAAATACATCTTTTCTCAGCATGAGCTGAATATGAGACAACGTCACTGAATGGAGTTAATCAAGGACTACGATGTACTATTGATTATCATCTAAGAAAAGCCAATGTAGTGGCTGATGCACTCAGTAGGAAATCCTCGTCTTCACCCTCAAATAATGCATAGTTGAATTCCTTAGTATGTTGTAAATGGGACATGCTTATATCTTTGAGACAGATGAATGTGTAGTTAGAAGTATCTTTGTTAGCAGGGTTGTTAGCTGAGATGCATGTGAAACCCACTCTGAAGGAATAGATCAAAGAGGCACATTAGACTGATATTGTGATTCAGCAGATTAGGTCAGAGTTGGGCAGTGAGAAACGAGATGGTTTCCATGAGTCGGAGGATGACTTAGTTTGTTACCATGGTAGGATGATAGTTCCTGATAGTACTAACTTGAGAAAGTTAGTTATGGAGGAATCTCACTCATCCATGTATGCAATGCATCCAAGGAGCACTAAAATGTATCATAACTTAAAAGATATGTATTCGTGGCCCAGTTTAAAGAAAGATGTAGCTGAGTTCGTTATGTAGTGTTCGGTGTGTCAGCAAGTTAAAGCAGAACACCAGAAGCCTGCATGAATGTTACAACCCCTACCTATACCTCAGTGGAAATGGGATCACGTAACAATGGACTTTGTGGTTGGTCTACCTAGGACAGCCAAAAGTCATGATTCCATCTGGGTGATAATTAATAGGTTGACTAAGACAACACATTTTCTTCCTGTCAAAACAACCTACACTGTTGAGAAGCTTGCATAGATCTATATAGATGAGATAGTGCGGTTACACAGAGTTCCAGCTATGTTCATATCTAATAGAGGTCCCCAGTTTACAAGTCATTTTTGGAAATGATTGCATAAAGCCTTGGGTACTCAGTTGAAGTTTAGTACAACTTTTCATCCTCAGATAGATGGACAGTCTGAAAGAACTATACAAATCTTGGAGGACTTGCTTAGAGCATGTGTTCTTCAATTTGTGGGAAATTGGGATCTACACTTGAGCTTGATTGAGTTTGCTTATAATAATAGTTATCAGGCCAGTATTGATATGGCACCATACGAAGCGTTATACGGTAGACGTTGTAGATATTTGTTATGCTAGTTTGAAACCAGAGAATACCAACTTTTGGGTCCTGACCTACTACAACAAACAACCGAAAAGATTAAAGTTATACAGCGACAACTAAAGGTTGTACATGATAGACAGAAGTCTTATGTTGATAAATGTCTTAGACCTTTAGAATTCCAAGTTGGAGATAGAGTGTATCTCAAGGTCTCTCTTTGGAAAGATGTTCTCAGGTTTGGGAAGAAAGGTAAGTTAGCCCCTAGATTTATGGGACCTTACCCAGTGATAGCACGGGTCGGGAAAGTAGATTATAGGTTGGAGTTGCCACCTGATCTACATAGACTACATCCAGTGATTCATGTGTCTATGCTGAGAAAGTGTCATCCTGATACAGAGATGGTGTTGCAACCTGTAGAGGTTGAATTGAATGAAGATATATCCTATGTGGAAGGCTCTATGATGATTCTTGATGGAAGAATCAAGAAGTTGAAGAAGAAATATATAGTTCTTGTAAAAGTTCTCTGGCATCATTGTGGCATTGAAGAAGCCACATGGGAGTTAGAGGAAGAGATGAGGAAGATGTACCCTTCTCTTTTCTCATGAGATTACAAATCAAGTCATCACCTTGGTATTCAATGTACGATTAATGCACAACATGACATCATCACTAATCTTTGATCTGATTGAATTGACCATTGAATCAGGTGGTTCATCATATGAACTGATCATTTGGGACCTTGAATCGGTCGGTTCATGCCCTAGTTCAACTATTGATCAGTCAATGTTTTTTTTAATTGACCTAACACTCCAACAGATTGGTTCAATACTTGAACCAGTCAGTTCAAAGTTCAGTCAGTCAATTTTAAACCTTAGTTGTTTACTTGAATACCTAAAAGCTTTTAGTATTTAAGCTATACATCATTCATGAATAAAATCCTATTCCTAGTGCATCCTATGTGTGTGACTCTATAGGTTCCAATTTATGTTGGCAGTGAATGTCCATAACTAACTTATGACATCACAAGCAATGAGTGGCATCTAGAAACACATCATTGCTACCCAAGTAATTTGGAGAGTTGGAGAACAACATAAACTTACAATCCATATCAGTGTTACCATGGTCATATAGTTTCTTTGTCTCTAATATCCAGATTGAACTCGAGGCATGGAATTGTCATCCTCTTCAACATCCAATTCATGTTCTTTGAACTAAAGTAGACTGTCTGAGATGCATGTGAGTTCACATATCACATATTGAATTATGTGAGTATGGCCATATGTTTCTCAGTCTAGCTTATCAAATGTTCTGGATACAAACTCCTATAGGAGGGACAAATCCCATTTACATCACTCACACTCAATCCCCATGTGTCATAGAGTACCCAAGCATCACCCTTGTGAAAACCCTTATTCAAGGTCACATTAGATAATGTCAAAGTACAACAAATGACATGTGATGAGTGTAGTAACTTTGGGTCTAAGAACCACAATCACCACTATCACTATGAGAGTTGATTCTGACTACGATTTCATGGTATCCATGTATCACTCTCAAGGTGGGTCTATCTGATACACTTTTCTCTAACATGTACCTATGTGCTTGACTTGATATCACATATCATGACTAATGAGACTCTATAATCAGTCAACACACACACTATCCATATGTATTAGTGTCTTCTATTTTGCTTCCACAGTAATATCCGACTAGGGATATTACAACAATGTATGTACTCTTATCATACATATGATCTCATTGTTCAGGTCTGCAACCTAAAGACATATGTCATCGACTAACATCATTCTTTAGACATCTATTATATTTGTGTCATCATCTCATGATTGAGACAAACATAATGGAAAAAAGTACCTTTATAATCATCAAATCAAGTATATGATGCCCCATTACAATCATCATATGATTGACTCTATGGGCATACATACCAACAGACTCCCACTTGCACCTAGAGCTAATCACTTATGAATCTTATTCCAGATGATCTTAACATGTCTATCATGTTTTTACTGTGTAAGCACTTTATAGCAGGTTAGCAACATTTGCTTCTAGTTGGTATTTTGCAAGTTTCACATCTCCTCGTTGTATGACATCTCGTATGAGATGGAAGTTCCGTAGTATGCTATATGAGATTCCTTACCTAACCAGTAGCTCTATTGTTGTAACAATATGTCTACTATTTTGTTATTGGTTGGAACCTCCCATAAGTTCATCCATATGAATATCAATATCAATACAATATCCTATGTTGTTCTCATAACACTAAGATACGTGGCTTCTAATTGTCAAATTAAACAACTATCTTCAGCTCAGAACTTTTCCAGCTTGTAGTTCTCATTTTAAGGTCAAACACAAATTTAGATTGTGATTATTAATTTTATTTTTCACTTTGGAAACTTGCATTGATGCCGTCCTTTACACCCAACTCTTCCTTATTAACATAATTAAGGAACTAATCCTTTTAGTACCTCTCAAGTACTTAAGGATGTTCTTGTATGGCAGTCTAGTAACTCTCACTGAGATCTGACAGGTATCCACTCATCATGTCCAATACATATGATGAATTAGGAGGAGTATACAAATTGCATTCATGATAAATTCAATAGCAAATGCACGTGGCATCTATCCATGTGTTTGTGTTCTTTATAAGAAGTAGAACACTAGGCTCCCCAATGACTAACTCCATGGAACTTGGACAAGTTTTATCTCATTGAGTCTTACATGTTGAACCCCTTCAACATCTTCCAATGTATGTGATCCTTACTTAGATTAAGAATCCCTCCATATTTATCTTTATAAATCTCAATTCCTATCACATCGAATGCTTCGCCTAAACCCTTCATAAAGAATGTAACACCCATGACCTAGGTTTTGGGATAACCCAAGAAGCTTTGCCTAAGTAAGTTGTTTAGAACCTTGTCTTAATCTTTTGAAAAGTAATTAGGACTTGAGGAGAGTTTATTTCTCAATTTTGAACTTATTTACAAATTGTTTATGCCTTATATGATAACTTTGGTAAAAATTGTAATTTACTAAAATGAGGGGTTTATGTGTAAATTATCACCTCTAGATGTTCCTTCTCTCTCTTAGCATCATCTAGAGGAGATAGAAAGAAGGGGGCACCTTGTTTGAGTCTTGGTTGAATGATAGCACTCATTGTGGTGAAAGAACCAAAGAAGTGTTGAGTGTTTTGAACTCTAGATGAGGTTGTGTCGAGCTATGAAGTGTATTTGGGAGTGCCTATAGGCTTAGAAGTCGTAGAGGAGGTCCCATATCCGTTTGGTAACCTTTGAAAGTACTCATCTCAGGATAAGCACCTCAAGTAGGTGAATCTTATCGGTTTACATGTTCCTTGGAAAAGTTGTATCAGTTTGCACATAAAGTGATATTGGGTTGTGATATCTTATCAAACAAGATACCCAATGGCCGATATCTTATTATGGATTATCCTCATGAGTTTTGCATGGCAAGATAATTATGGATGCATGAAGCCACCATGCATGGACGCGTATCACCTAAGTACATATGGTGATGACACTTCACAAGCACTCTCTCTCTCTCTTGACCCTCAACTATATAAGCATCTCTTTTCACTACAAGTGAAACTTTTGACTCTCATATCATCATTTTCTTGGCAGATGACAATAGAAGCTTGAGGAATAGGAAGGAGCTCGAGCATCTTTCCTAAGGTGAAGCCATGGTCATCTTCAACCTTGGGTGGACTATGCTTCTCGGGTCATGGTTTCTTTCTTTCTTTTCTTCTTCACCAAGTTCTTAACTATGGTATCTTCTTTCATATAGAGGTGTTGTCATCAAGTCTTGGACTTTTGATAAGTAATCTTCAACCTTGGGAACGTAGATCTTTGGAGCTTGAAGCTCTTGCGTTGATCTTGAGGCGGGTTATATAACTTTAACTCAACTCTATTATTTTTCACCTTCTATCATGTAATACTTGGTGATTCCTTTTCAATTTTGACTTTCCTTGATTGAATGATGATTTTATGAGATCTAATGGATATACATGGTTTTTGTCCATGAACTAAAGTGTTAATGGATGAAGGGTTGAAGCTTGAAGATGATGAGAACCCCTATACACAAACCGATATTGGTTTGTGGGAACCCTAACCCGACATGGTGATATGTGATGGGAAACTGATACATTAGGAATCCTAACTCCTTACTGATTTGTTACATGCAAAGAACCAATGATCTTTTAGTTGTCTAACCTGTCACCTAAAACAAAAGATGAGGGCAGGACGATATCCAGGAGGTAACTAAGCTGAAACACACTTGTACTATGATATGGATGGCCATCATGACTTGAGATGCCTAAAAATGATATGTTGTTGACCCTTCATGACCTAGAAGAAGCTATGCCGATATGCTTAAAACGATATGCCTTAATACCACTAACTCTTCATGACCAAGAGAATGTGTTGTAAGATGAAGTATCAAACCATGATCCTTTAGTTGAGTGCAGAGGCCGACATGACCAACATTAACCCTAGTAATATGATATCCCTCTATACAAGTGTAATGGGTGACACACTTAGGCCGACACACCAAGTAATGGTGAGGCCAATATCACTTGGTGATATAAATGGTTGATACACAAAGGGATAACTAGGTCGACACATTATATAGTACATTGTGGCTGATAACCTAAGTGTTAGGGTGGTCGATACCCTAAATTGAGGTCAAGTTGTAATGCCTAAGTGAGGTGAAAATATTTTGCAAAATTATAAAAGAGGTGATGCACCAAAGTATGATGAAGGTAGTTATCTAAGGTGTGATTCAAGGCTGATATCACCCTAAGCACCTCACAACTAATAACACCCTAAGCACCTCTAAACCAATATCTCTTTGAGGTGCCATGGCCGAAACAAATGAAGAGTGTCATGGCCGATATATGTGCCTTGGCCGACACAAGTAGATGTGTCTAGGCCGACACAAAGATTAGAGTGAAGGCTGATACACCTTGATGGGTGTAGGTCAATACACCTTGAATATAATCAATGGATACACTATGAAGTAATGATATGGATGCACTTTACTAAGTATATGTTGATAAGCCCTAAAGAGGATTAAATCAATGTAATAAGTATGTTGAAGTTAATATCCTAGTAAGGATGAGAGAGAAACGTGTACTACTCACATGAGAAAGGTAATACTTCATGTTGATAATCAATTTATGATATTTGATAAAGTATATTTGAAAACTTATGGTAATAATGTAGCTCTTATGATGGGAATTAGGGTTTGATTGATAATTATGAACTTGAAAGCCCTAAATTGGCTACAAAGGGAAACACTAATCCTAATTATGAGAGGGTTGCAACTTGAATGATTCTCTTTATGGTATGTTCATGATATTTACTTGATATTGCATTTGCTGTGAAATCCTAACCATGCATGTATTTTGAAATGATGAGCATAGCCAGGTATGAGCTATGATGATTTAGCATAATACAAATTATATAAGGCCTTCTGAGCCATGTGATATACTTGCACAACAAGTAGGATATATATATGGGTCTGATGACCTAGAAATGATTGTTGCCTGGTAAAAGGTGACAATGGGTCTCTGCCGTCTGGGCCGAGCTACCCTAGGGTGTGAGGCGTTTCTGGCGGCGACCTGGTAGAAGATCCCGGCGGCTCTGCCGTCTGGGCCGAGCTACCCCATAAGGACACCCTGTCCGCTGGGGGCCACCCTCCATTGATGCTGGTTGCACCTACCTGCTGCGGACAGACCCGATCCCAATAAAGCTGCCCATCAATGAAGCCCTAACGGCTTTGCCGATGAACGACAATCATGCTTCCATATCCGTCAGAACAGCAGTCGCTGAAAGAAGACGATACTTCGCAAGCACATCAACAGACTCGGAGCACGTTATCCTAGATCTTAGACGGTTGTGGGATCAGAACGATCACCCTTCGCATCCGATGAGCAATAACTCAATGGATAGAGATAAACACCATCATAACGGAGTCAAACGCAACCCGTTTGATATTCTGAAGGACACCTGCTATAGATGTCTGCAGAGAGGCCATTGGCAACATCAGTTCCGGAACCCTAAAGTCTGTTACAGATGCAACTCTACGGAGCATCTCGCTCGTTCTTGTCGGCTAGTCACAAGAAAGATCATGGATACACCGCGACCAGACATCTACTCATATGCGATCTTCCCTCCCTTGCAAAAGGGAGTCCCTGCCAGAGGAAATCCAAACCATATCCCCAAGAGAACCATCGTCCATCTGGACCCAGACTGTCCGATCAGGAAGGATTTTATGCAATCGCTAGAGCTGGCAATAGGCATCTCTTGGACCGAGAACGTCCAGTGGAACGAGGTTGTGAGTTTTCTCCATGTTAGATGGCCGCATGCTGTAGAACTTTTCAGATATGAAGAGAAGAGAGCAGTGGTGTATTTCAAATCTGCATATGAAGCATGGCGTCACTCTCAGATCACTACCTTGAAGATGAATTCGACCTGTCTGACTCTTGCCCCTTTACGAGACGGAGGAATGCACTGGAGGAAAGAGGCCGTGTGGTTCTGGGTTAGAAACATACCGCTCTACTGCAGAAACCAAGAATCCATCAGAGAGATTATCAGATCTTTTGGGGACATGATATGGATCTCTAACTGGCAGAAGGCTGAAGACGATGCATCAGGAATTCTCGTTCTTGTTGAAACTTTTAATGAAGATATACCTCAGTTCATTGCTTTGACGGACCAGATATATAGATCTGAGCTCAAATTGGATATCATTGCCAAAGGTCAGATTGGAGGTAGAACTTTCACCTTCACTGAGATCGGAAGAGATCTTGGAATCCCGAGAGAGGCTCTTCGAGTTCCCCCTAATGAAGACATCCCGGAGATAGAACATGATACTACAGAAGAAAGGCCATACATGACGCCTTCGCATGATCAGCAGCCTCCTTGTCTTGAGCACAATGAGAATAGGAGCTTTATAAATTCTTTGCCAGTTCAAGTGGTTAATCAACAAACAATTACACAAGCTGCAGCTAATAGCCCCCATGCAGATAGACATGTTTCTGTGCACAAGACTGATAAGAGGATCATTACTAATGCCGAAGGTACCAGAGCTATCTTAGCCAACACCCGTCTCAGTGATTTCATCGATTATACCCCGAACATTACCAATAGAAGAAGGATATGCAGAAACGAGTCTCTCAAAGATCAATCTTCTGAATATCTTGAATGGGCTGACAGGTTTGATAATCAGGAGCCATCAGAGGAATGGTTTGAAGACACACATGATGACACAAGGTCTGAGTCTTATCACGAGGAAGGAGACAGAAGAATTGGTAGAACCAGAAGTTTCTAGTCGTCGACTTCGTGACATCCGCCGCCGACCTTGGTGACGATCACATGCTGCCAGACTTCAAGTCGATGTTTTGGAACATCAGGGGAGCCGCCAATAACCCCACGAGAAGGGTTCTTGCTAGACTCTGTGGTAAGCACAAACCACACTTCGTGGCCCTTTTTGAGCCTTTCGTTCATGCCGAGAGGGCGTTAGAGCTTATTGACATCACTAGAGTGGACTGGGCCAGTGACAACGAGAACGAGCATGGGAAGATTTGGATTTACGCAAACAGTGATCTGCATCCTTCAGTGGTCCGTAGTCATAGACAACATATCACCATCAAACTAGAGCCTTCTCTGAATCTTACCATGTTCATTACCGCTACCTACGCCAGTTGCCAAAGACAGAATAGAAGTGAACTCTGGCACGACCTTGCTAACTTGGTCGGTGATTCTCCTTGGATCATCGCCGACGACTTTAACGTTATTCGCAACAACAATGAGAAAAGAGGAGCCGAGCTACCTGACTTCCAAGCGATGCTCGAATTCAATAATTTCATTCTAGATAATGATCTTCAAGAGTCAAGCTTCAATGGCAGTCATTTTACCTGGGTTAATAAGCAAACCCGTACACCGACAACCTGGGAAAGGTTAGATCGTGCCTTGTTTAATCACAACTGGAAGACGCTTTTCCCTTCATCCATGACTACACACCTGACGAGATTCAGGGTGTCCGATCACTGCCCTATCATCATTAACACTGCTCTAGCTGCTTCTTCAACTGCTTACAAGACAACCTTTACGTTCAATAATTCCTGGTTGGGACATCCAGATTGCCTCAACGTCATCAAGTCAGCCTGGACATGTCACCAATGGGGGGAACCTTCTTACCTTTTCTAGAATAAAACGAAAAGCTTAAAGAAATGTCTAAGACATTGGAGCAAGAGGACCATCGGATGCATCAAACAAAGACTTTTTGATTTAGAGGACGTAGTGCAGACTGCCCAGCTGGCCTATGACGACAACCCTACTGCTACAAACGAGCTTACGCTAAGAATGGCAGAAGAGGAAATGGAAGAGCTTTTGACACAAGAAGAGACGCACCGGAAAGAACGATCTAGAGTGAATTGGCGCACCGATGGAGATCGTAACACTGCTTTCTACCACTCTATAGTACAGAATAAAAGAAGGAAACGCCAAATTTAGTCCATCATTCAAAATGACGGCACCGAACTGTCAGACCCTGTGGGCATTGCGAATGCTGCTGCTGCATATTACAGAAACTTCTTCACTGCTGAAAGAGACGGTCCCCTAGATGTGAACCTTCTCAGTCATATTGATCAGGTTATTACAACTGATGATAATGCCACCCTGTCTGCCGTTCCTACCAATGAAGAAGTCTACAACACCATGAAAGATATGAATAAGAATATAGCTCTCGGTCCGGATGGTCTCACCATTCAGTTCTTTATTGCGGCCTGGGACATCATCAGTGATGACTTCATGCGGCTGTCATCGGCGTTCTTCAAATGTGATCACTGTCATAGAAGCCTTGCGGCTTGTAAGATTGTCCTCATTCCTAAGATTGAAGACCCGAGATATATTGAGACCGATTTTCACCCGATAGCCATCGAAAATGTCTCCCTGCGCATTCTAGCGAGAGTCCTGAGCAATAGGCTTGCATCCATGCTTGGAAGGCTCGTTTCAGAAGAGCAAGGTGCATACGTTAAGGGCTGCGATATTACTCATCAGATTAAGTTGGAAAAGGAAATCTGTCATGGCTTGAATAGAGGAACTGATCAGCCTAATATCATCATAGAATACGACATGTCCCGTGCATACGATCGAGTGGAATGGACCATTCTCAGATCTGTTCTTCAGGCCTTCGACATGTATCAAGACTCCATCAACCTTTGCCTTCGTTTCTTCTCTGATTCCTGGGTCTCTATCACAGTAGGAGAGCATTCAGGTGGCTTCTTTCCGTTGCAAAGGGGGATGAAGCAAGGCAACCCTCTTTCACCGCTTCTTTTTATCCTTTTCGAAGATCCTTTATGCAGACATATTAAACACCTTACGAACACTGGAGCCATCGCAAGATTCAAGACTAGAGGAGACGGCAACACGCCTCCCATCCTTTCCTACGCGGATGATCTAATTCTGTTTCATAATGCGGACCACAGATCCATGCAGAACCTCAATGAAGCCATGCACCTGTACACGAGCTCCACTGGACAAATTGTCAATCTTCATAAATCCTCCTGTATGATCGGCAAGTCGGATCCCGCTACCATTGCCTCGTTGACGGGTCTTCTGAATGTCCCTGTGACTGACCATGCTATTAAATATTTGGGCGTGCCCCTTTGCGTCGGACCTAATAAGCTATCTGACTTCAATCATCTTCTGGAGAAAATCAAGGCAAAAACTGCATCGTGGAAGGCCAAGTTTCTATCCTTCGCTGGTAGAAAACTACTTATTTCTCATGTTCTCACGTCGACTGCCATCTACTCTGCTGCCTCCATCGGCATCCCTGTCGGTATCACAAAACGCATTGAAGCCATGTTCTCCCACTTCCTCTGGACTAACAGGAAGGATGATAGGCACCGAGCGTGGTTAGCTTGGGATCGTCTTGCGCAGCCTACCCAGTCTGGAGGACTCAGTTTTTCTTCTATCAAACAGATTGAACAAGCCTACCTTGTCAAAGACTGCTGAGAATTGATTAACGGTTCGTCTCTTTGGGCAACCTTCTGTAGACAGAAATATGCTTCTCTTTTCAGGAATCACCAAGGATGCTATCCTCCTTATCTCAAATTGGGTTCCAACCCATCACCAAGATGGAAAAGGATTTGGAAAACTTTTCCAAGTGTTGTCCCTAACACGAGATGGCTCATTGGGCAGGGTAATATTTCCTTCTGGGATTCTAGATGGTGTGACCGCCCCCTACATGATTTTGCGCTTCATCAGAGTGACAGGCACAGAGACTTCCTTGTTAAAGACTTCTGGCTTCAACAAGAGGGGTGGGACTGGAGCACTATCGAGCAAATTCTAGATGAAGAGGGCTGCCTTCTCATCCGTAGATCTCATGCGCGCATTGATCACAGTCCTGACAAGTTGATTTGGGCGCCTAATCCGTATGGTCAGTTCAGTCTCAGATCGGCCAAAGCTATGAATAATCTCGGTGGGAAATATGTGAATGAGAACATATGGAATTGGATATGGCACGCTTCGCTGCCAAAAGCAAGTGCCATTATCTGGAAGCTTGGCAGACGTGCTCTTCCAACCGATGAGAGAATCAGAAGTTGCAAAATTCCCATTGCTTCGTGTTGTGAATGCTGCCAGGAACGATCTATTGAGAGCGATGCGCATCTTTTCCTCCATAGTGAGCTGACGTCGTGGTTATGGACTAAAGCGGCCAACCTGTTGAATGAAGATGATTTGAAACCTAATTCCATTGCTGACATTATTCACAGAGGTAGTATGCAGAATAGATACACCCTCCGGGGTTGGTTCACCATCGAGATCATCACTATGATTTGTTGGTCGGTCTGGAAAGCCAGATGTGCCTCTAGATTCAATAACCAGCCCGTTAACTATAACAGAATCTGGCAAGATATCACCAAGATTGTTAATTTCAAAAGTCGCACCTTCTTCTTCAAGCGTGAAGACCCAGAGTTGTACGCCAAGCTTACTAAAGAGCACATGATACAACCAATTATCAAGCTTAGGAAGATACACAGCATTAAATGGGAACCACCTGATATCAATTGCCTAAAGATGAACATTACGATTGGGAGACACCTTTTGGGGGATGGCAGCAGCAGAAGATGGATGGCTGGCATCATTAGAGATAGGAATTCTATCATTCGTCTTGCCTTCAGAACATGGTTGAATGCTAAAGATCATATTTCTGCCTATATTAGTGGCATCATGGTTGCCCTTAAGATCATGGATGATAACAACCTCACCATTTCCTCGATTGAGATTGATGATCCACATGTGCTTCAAACCCTCTGGCATGATGCACACGGACCATGGAATATCAGTCACATTACTAGAATAGTCAAAGATATGATCAATGACGAAGCTATTCTAGGATACTTGGTGCCCAAGATCATCAATTCTATACCAAGGGAGATCGGCCTTTGGGGGACTACACACATTGGCAACTACATCACGACTGATCATGCTGCATTACCTATGAAGATCAGAGGTATGAACTTTCTTGAGAAGAAGAACACCCCTTATCTGTTCTTCAGATGGGATAAGCTTTAGCTGGCCTTGTGGTGTCTATGCGTCTTTGTTTCCTTGTTCTGTTTTTTTGGTCTTTAGGTGGATGCCTGCTTGATGTTTACCTGCCTTAGGTGCAGGAGCTGTAATATTTTTCTATGATTTAGCCCACAAGAGAGGGGTGGGATGAATAGAGAGCCCTCTGACTTCCTTAAAATAAAAAAAGGTGACAATGTTCAATAATGAACTGAGGGTTTGATACCTAAACATGTGATCATGATAATGATAATGTTGAAGGGATGGGATTCTCATCAAAGTGTTCAGGGGATTGAGATCCCAGGATGAGTGTAACAAGATATGTTCCAATTGATACAAGATTTCTTGAAAAATATGTTACACCTTTCTATGTAGCATTTATCTATAATTCATGCTTGTAACTTGATTGATGCTAAAAGATGTAGTAATGCACTTAACCTATAAAGTGAACTAAAAATGTAGTTTCCCTGGACATAGATCCATTCAGTGTCATAATTTCTAAAATGGTGAAACGAGTTTTTCTTGGAGTGCATATTATTGAATATGTGGGGTGCAAGTTGAGGTATCTCTTTCTATCCTTAACTAACAAGATTGGCTATGGGCCATACCCTGAAGATTAGGATTGTAATGACCCTGACCTGGGTTATAAGGTAACCCTATTTGTTTTGGCTAAGTAAGTTGCTTAGAAATTTAATATAATCCTCTAAGGTGTTTTTTTATCATGTGACACACTTATGTTTCAAGTTTGGTCCTGATTGAATGTTGTTTGAGCAATGTTCCTTTATTTTGGACCAAAGTGCAATTTACCCAAGATAAGGGGTTATATTGCAATATGTCACATGTTGAACGTGAATTAAGTTATTTAGAATCATAAGAGAGAGAATTATGCTAAGTGGTAGCTTGTGGAAAGCCTAAAAGACAAGTTTGAACTTGTTTGAATAATGTTAGTACCGTGTGCACCAATTTTGGTTCAATTTGTAATTTACCCAAAATGTAAGGTTGATATGCAAATTACCACCTCTATAGTGTTACTACTTCGTATATGTATCATTTTGAGGAGAGATAATGAATGAGACACCATGTTTTAATCATTTATGAGTGGTAGTATTCTTGGTGATGAAAAGACCAAGAAAAGGGGTTGAATGGAAACCCTAATTTGAGCTTGTATTAAGTGTATCGGGTTGTAGTGTTAAATGGGAGTCCCTAATGGCCAACGAGCCAAAGAGGAGACCCCCATATTGTGTTTTTAACTCTTTGACTTTTCAAAAACAAGCTAAGCACCTCAATAAAGCAATGGACATCGGCTTGCAACTTTCCTTGGGAAAGGTTGCATTGAATTGTGAATATAATAATGTGAGTGGAAGTGGCTTGTCCTAGAAGATAACCAAAGGGGGGCTGACCCTTATCCCTTGCATTATCCTCAAGTTTTTATTTTGCATGGCAAGATAAAGATGTATTGCATGCAAGAACATGTGTCAATCCATGCACGGACACGTGGCACCTAGTAGCTCAAATTGATGATACCTCATATACACACTTTTTCATGAACCTCAAGTACATATACCCTTCTTTTCACCCACTAGTGAATTTTTTCGAATCCTAACACCTCCTTGCTCTAATATATCGTGCATATGGTCCTTGTAACATGCATAGGTGAAGTGGTATCGTGCATAGGCCTTGGGTATTGGCCTTAGCAAGTTGATATCGGCCTAGCAAGGTGATATCGGCCTAGCAAGGTGATATCGGCCATAGTGGAGTGTTTTTTGCAACAAGTAAATGGGATATCAGACACAAGTGATATAATATCATTCATGAGTAGTGAGGTATCGTGCAAGGTGCTAAGGAGCAAGAGGTATCTCAATACTTAACCCTAAGGTGAGGCCATGATCATCTTCGACCTTGGATTGAAGCATGAATCTGGGGTTATGATCTTCGTTTCTTTTCTTCTTCACCAAATGCTTATCCATGGTGATTCTTTGCATATATAGGAGTTTTGAAGTCATATTCAACCTTAGGAACGTGGATCATTGGAGCTTGGATCTTTGAAGTTGTTCTTGAGGTGGGTTATATAACTTGAACCCAATTATATTATTATGCACTTTCAATTCTGTCATACTTGTTGATCTACTTGCAATTTCGATTTCTCTTGAATAATTGATGATCCTTTTAGTTCTAAAAGCTTAACGGGACTGTTTTCCATGACTTATAACAGTAAGAACAAGAGTCTATAGGTTTATGGTGATGACATCATCAAGGGTAAAGTGATATCGGGTTGAAACACACACCTCTTTGCCCGATATGGTGTGAAGCACACACACACCTCTTTGCCTGATATGGATTGAAGCACGCACACACCTCTTTGCCTGATATGGTATGAAGCACACACACACCTCTTTGCCCGATATGGTGTGAAGCACACACACACCTCTTTTCCCAATATGGTGTGAACCACACACCCACCTCTTTGCCCGATATTATGTGAAGCACACACACACCTCTTTACCCGATATGGTGTGAAGCACACACACCTCTTTGCCCGATATGATGTGAACCACACATACACCTATAAAGTGATATGGTAATCAAGCACATGCCTCTTTGCCCAATATGGTGTGAAGTACACACACACATCTTGCCCGATATGGTGTGAAGCACACATACACCTCTAAAGTGATATGGGTAGCAAGCATACACCTCTTTGCCCGATATGGTGTGAAGCACACATCCACCTCTTAACCGATATGGTAAGCACACATACACCTCTAAAGTGATATGGGTAGCAAGAATACACCTCGAAACTGATATTGGGTTAAGCATACACCTCTTGGATGATATGGTGTTGAGAACACATCTCTAAAACAATATGGTGGGTAACTCAATACACTATATGACAAAAGTGGTAAGGTGGTTAATACCCTAGAACATATAATGGCCAATACACTAAAGTATGATGTGGCCAATATCTTCAACTGAGGTGAGGATGTTATATCCATGTATGGTGAAGGTAATACACCATATGATTGGAAGGGTCGATACCTTTATGGGTAAGGGTGTGAGGGATATGATGATGTCTAGCTCAAAATACACCTAACCCAATACATGTGTTCAACTTTACATACATGATTCAACCCGATACACCTTGTAAAGGTGAGGGCAAGACATTCTTAGGAGTAATGAGTGTAACACCAAGTAATGGTATGATTAATGCCTTGATTGGTGAAACACCTAAAGCAGTTGATAATGGTCAACGCTACATCAACAATGCCTTAACCCGAGATGAGTCCATATCACTTGATGATAGTTGGGTAATTCAAGTGTGTGACTTATGACCAATACATAATAGGATAAATGTGATGAGTTAGTGCATAAAGTATTAGGATGAGAAATACCCTAATACAAGATAAGTTGATAAACTTAAGTAAGTTAAAAGTGACGAGGGAAGTGATATACCAAGGCATGATAAATATCACATCCAGCACCTCAAGGTTGATACACCTTGATGCACCTCAAATCCAATTTACTTCGATGAGTAACACATGAAGTGTGTCATGTCAATTGTTACATTAAGATGTAATGAGTTAAATGTGCTTTGATAAGTGTAGGCTAACATACCTTGAGAAAGGGTTAAGCCAAGATAATAAAGTATGATGTAATTAATATCCTAGTGAGGATGAGAGAGAAACACATACTTTGTGTTGAGAATCATTTAATGACAATGATGAGAATTTATAAGTATGATTTAATACTTATGATATCAATGTATGCTCCTAGATGTGTGGAGCAATGAAGTAGGGTTTGTATTGATAATATGAACTTGAAACCCTATTCAGCTATAAAGGGAAACCCTAGCCCTAATAATGGGAAGGTTGTATTTCTCTTATTGCATAAGTCTTGTGAGACATGTTAAATTCTTGTATAAAAAGTATAATATTTATGTGGTATGATGACCTAAAAGATGGTTGTTGCCTAGTGATAGGTGACAAGATGTTTAATGGGCCTTGTGAGCCATGTGAATAATTGTTGCCTAGTGAGAGGTGACAAGACATTTAAATGGGCCTTGTGATCCATGTGAGATGCTTGTGAAACAAGTATCATGTATACTATGGACTGAGGACCTTGAGATAATAATTACCTGATAAGTGGTAACAATGTTCAGTACTGAACTAAGGGTTTGAATACCCGATCTAGTAATCATGATGATGATAATATTAAGGGATGAGAATTCCCAGTAATGTGATAAGGGACTAAGATCTCAAGTGTTATGCATTCCAAATGTTCCAAAGGTTATAAAAGTACTTCATAAATGTATTACAATTTTCTTTATAACATTTGTTATAATAATTCATATTTAAAACTTGACTGATGCTAAAAGATACGGTAATGCACTTAATTAATCAAGTGGAATCTTATACTGTAGTTCCCTGACCATAGATCCATCAACGTCAGTAGCTGCTGAATGGTGAAACAGGTTTTCCCACAGGATCTCCTGGAGGGCATATTTTTGAATATGCGGGGGTGATGGGTGTGAATATCCTTACACCCTAATGAGGGATTGATGTGTAGATCATTGAGATCTCTCAATCCTTCATTATAAATGCAGGGATGGATTATCATGAATCTCCCGATGATGATGAATTTCAGGATTGATGTGTAGATAACTGAAATCTCTCAATCCTGAAGAGAATGCATGTTGCGGCTATAGCTCTATAGCAAAGTTGCCAGTATACCCTGGAAAGCTATTTAGCAATTGACATGAGATGTCTTGCTTGTGGTCTCGCACTGACTGAGACAAGTGAGGTCATGGAAGCCGACTCTTCGATTGACCTTGTATGGTACCGATTTTGACTTCGCAGTGGTCAGTTGGAGTATGAGCAGTATACCTCATCTCCTCTGAGCATAAGTGTGATTGTAAAATGTAATCAACCGTGTAGCGTATTTGCTTAAGGATTGAATACGGAAATCATTGGTTGATGGCAATCAAGTGAGTCTGAATCAAGAAATGTAACATCAACCAATGATTTTCGTATTCAATCCTTAAGCAAATACGGAGATCCCGTGGGAAAACCTATTTCACCATTCAGTAGCTACTGACGCTGATGGATCTATGGTTAGAGTGTTACATGATAAGATTCCACTTGATTAATTAAGTGCATTACTGTATCTTTTAGCATCAGTCAAGTTTCAAACATGAATTATTATAACATATTCTACAAAGAAAGGTGTAATACATCTATTAAGTACTTTTAAAATATTTGGAACACATATCAAATTCGGGATCTCAATCCCTTATCTCATTACTGGGAATTATCATCCCTCAACATTAACATCATCATGATTACTAGATCTAGGTATTCAAACCCTTAGTTCATCACTGAACAATGTTACTACTAATCAGGTAACTATTACCTCTAGGTCCTCAAACCAGGGTATACATGATACTTGTTGTACAAGTATTTCACATGGCTCACAAGGCCCATTAAACATCTTGTCACCTCTCACAAGGCAACAATTATTCACATGGCTCACAAGGCCCATTTAAACTTCTTGTCACCTCTCACCAGGAAACAATTATTCACATGGATCACAAGGCCCATTAAGCATCTTGTCACCTCTCACTAGGCAACAAATATTCACATGGCTCACAAGGCCCATTTAAATCTTTATCATATAAAACATCATAGCTCATACCTGGCTATGCTCATCTTCTCATGATACTTGCATGGTTAGTATTTCATGATAACATCCATATCAAATACATATCAACGCCATGCAAAACAAGGGTAATACCATTATCCCAATATTAGGGTAGGGTTTCCCTTTCTTATCGATTAGGATTTCACATACATATCATCACCCTTCATTAGGGTTGGGGTTTTCCATTATTAATTATTTAGGGTTTCAAGATCATATTATCAATGATCAAACCCTAATTCATTGCTTCACACATCTAGGAGCAAACATTGATATCATAAGTACTCAATCATACTTGTTTATTCTCATCATTTATCATTAAACACAAAGTATGAGTTTCTCTCTCATCATCATTAGGATATTGATTACATCATACTATATTAACTTGGCTTAACCCTTTCTCAAGGCATGTTTGCCTACACTTATCAAAGTGCATTAAACTCATTATATCTTAATGTAACAGTTGACATGACACACTTCATGCGTTACTCATCCAAGTATATTGGATTTGAGGTGCATCAAGGTGTATCAACCTTGAGGTGTTGGATGTGATATTTATCATGCCTTGGTGTATCACTTCCCTCATCACTTTTAACTTACTTAAGTTCATCAACTTATCTTGTATTAGGATATTTCCCATCCTAATACTTTATGCACTAAATCATCACATTTATCATGTGGTATATTGTCCATAAGTCACACACTTGAATTACCCAACTATCATCAAGTGATATGGACTCATGTCGGGTTAAGGGATTATTGATATAGGGTTGACCATTATCAACCACTATAGGTGTTTCACCTATCAAGGTATTAGCCACACCATTACTTGGTGTTACACTCATCACTCCTAAGAGTGTTTAACCCTCACCTTTACAAGGTGTATCACGTTGAATCATGTATGTCAAGTTAAACACATGTACTGGGTTAGGTGTATATTGGGCTAGACATCATTATATCCCTCATACCCTTACCCATCAAGGTATCAACCTTACCAATAATATGGTGTATCATCTTCACCATACATGAGTGTAACGTCCTCACCTCTCTTAAAGATATTGGCCACGCCATACTTTAGTATCGGGCAAAGAGGTGTGTGTGTGCTTCACACCATATCGGACAAAGAGGTGTGTGTGTGCTTCACACCATATCGGGCAAAGAGGTGTGTGTGTTCTTCACACCATATCGGGCAAAGAGGTGTGTGTATGTGTGCTTCACACCATATCAGGCAAAGAGGTGCGTGCTTGCTTCCATATCACTTTTGAGGTGTGTGTGTGCTTCACACCATATAACTTTATCCTTGACGATGTCAGCACCATAAACCTCTAGACTCTTTTTCTTACTGTTCTAAGTCACGGACAACAGTCCCATGAAGATTTTAGAACTTAAAGGGTCATCAATTATTCAAGGGAAATCGAAATTGCAAGTAGATCAACAAGTATGACAAAATTGGAGGTGCTTAATAATATAATTGGGTTCAAGTTATATAACCCGCCTCAAGAACAACTTCAAATCTCCAAGCCCCAAATCTCCACGTTCCTAAGGTTGAATATGACTTCACAACTCATCTATATGCAAAAACATCACCATGGATAAGCATTTGGTGAAGAAGAAAAGAAAGGAAGATCATAAGCCCAGATTCATGCCTCAATCCAAGGTTGAAGATGATCATGGCCTCACCTTAGGGTTAAGTATTGAGATAACTCTTGCTCCCTAGCACCTTTCACGATACCTCACTACTCATGCACGATATGAGATCACTTGTGGCCGATATCCCCTTCACTTGTTGCCAAAAACACTCCACTATGGCCGATATCACCTTGCTAGGCCGATATCACTTTGCTAGGCCGATATCAACTTGCTAAGGCCAATACCCAAGGCCTATGCATGATACCACTTCACCTATGCACAATAAAGGGACCCTATGCACGATATCTTAGAGCAAGGAGGTGGTAGAATTCGAAAAATTTCACTAAGGGGTGAAAGGAAGGGTATATATACTTGAGGTTCATGGGAGAGAGTGTAAGAGGTGTCATCTCCTTACTACTAGTAGGTGCCACATGGCCATGCATGGATTGACACATATACTTGCATGCATTCCATATTTATCTTTCCATGCAAAATAAAAACTTGAGGATAATGCAAGGGATAAGGGTCGGCCCCCCTTTGGTTATCTTCTAGGACAAGCCACTTCCACTCACATTATTATATTCACAATTCAATGCAACCTTTCCCAAGGAAAGTTGCAAGCCGATATCCATTGCTTTATTGAGGTGCTTAGCTAGTTTTTGCAAAGGCAAAGAGTTAAAAACACTATATGGTGTCTCCTCTATGGATCCTTGGCCGATAAGTACTCCCATTTAACACTACAACCCTGTACACTCAATACAAGCTCAAATTAGGGTTTCCATTCAACCTCTTTCTTGGTCTTTTCATCACCAAGAATACTACCACTCATAAATGATTCAAACATGGTGTATCATTCATTATATATCCTCTAAATGATACATATAGGAAGTAGGAACACTATAGATGTGGTAATTTTCATATCAACCCTACAAATTGGGTAAATTACAATTTGTACCAAAATTGGTGCACAAGGCACTAACATTATTCAAACAAGTTCAAACTTGGCATTTAGGATTTCCACAAGCCACTACTTAGCATAATTCTCTCTCTTATGATGCTAAAACACTTAGGGCACATTAAACATGTGACATATTGCAATATAACCCCTCATATTGGGTAAATTGCACTTTGGTCCAAAACAAAGGAACATTGCTCAAACAACATTCGATCAAGACCAAACTTGGAACATAAGTGTGTCACATGAAAAAAAAAACTCCTTCGAGGATTATATTAAAGTTATAAGCAACTTTATTAGCTAAAACAAATAGGGTTTAACTCATAACCTAGGTCAGGGTCATTACAATAGATAACTGAAATCTCTCAATCCTGAAGAGAGTGCATGTTGCGCCTGCAACTCTATAGCGAAGTTGCCAGTATACCCTAGAGAGATATTTAGCAGTTGACATGAAATGTCCAGCTTGTGGTCTTGCACTTACTGAGACAAGTGAGGTCATGGCAGCCGACTCTTCCATTGACCTTGTATGGTACTGATTTTGACTTCGTAGTGGTCGGTTGGAGTATGAGCGGTATACCTCATCTCCTCAGGGCATAAGTGTGATTGTAAAATATAATCAGTCATGTAGCGTATTTGCTTAAGGATTGAATATGGAAATCATTGGTTGATGTTACATTTCTTTTATACATCTTAAATGGATAGATGTTATACATGTTCTTCCTATTCCTTATAAAATGAATAGATGATTTACTATTTTATCATATATAGCTGCAATGCTTCAGAAGATGATATTGATCTACTCTTATTAAATAGTGATTAAATCCTATTATTAATGTAAAATAATCCTTTGCCCAGTTTTATATTGTTTAACTGTGATAATAATATTGTTGGCGGAGAGTTATATCTCTCGCTGGGACATGGGTCTCACCCCGTTGGTCACCAACATTTTTAGGTGGACGCAGACGAAGAGGTAGAGACCATATTGCAGAGGTACATCAATAGCAGCATGGACAATAGTAATAGCTCAGGTTGAGTATATTGTCTGTCATGTCTTGTAGATAAAAGTTCTATGTGTCATCTCTGTACTCTCAGGTCCTTGGAGTCAGCACGTAATGGTTTTATAAACAATATGAGATTTTGGCTTGTATGCCTTGAGGTTTTATGTTGCTTCAATATATGTTTTGACAAAGCAACTGTTATATGTTATCCTCGAGATGAGATGGTACAATGTAGGTACAATTTGAATAATGATGTATATAAGGTTTTGGTTCCTCCTTAAAAAGTTTTCCTGGAAATGGGTCTCTTTGCAAAATGGTTTAAATTTTTAGTGATTTTTGTTAATCTGATGTTTATGTTTATTCCGCTTAATTAGTAACAATTTGTCTATCAGTTTGGTGGCGGTTGTTACAAGTTTTGGTATCAGAGCTTAAGGTTCGCTGAGTCTAAGAGACATAGGACTAAGGTGTTGAGTATGTTCTAGTGTCCTCCAGTATACTCTATAGTGACTTCTGCTTATGTAGAAGAAAGGGTGAAGTTTAAAAATGACTGGAGAACATGAGGAACACATTTCTAAGAGCAATGTTGTTGCACCAAGAGAGGGTGTAAGGGATCAGGCAAGAGAAGAACAAGTGCCTGTGAATTCCCATCTTGACCCAATCAGGATAGAGAATCCTATTTTTATGCTCTTATTGGGAAGGTTAGGACAACATTGATGCATATAGTAGACTGGATACTAGCATTACAACCTAGGTTACCAATCCTCAATGTAGAAACTTTGGGTTCCGAAAGAGTTCCTGAATGACATAGTCATGTTGGAACAGTGGAAAATGAGGGAAAGATTAACATATGGCGAGAAAATAGACTCTGCCATAAGTATAGACAGATAGTACATCTATGATGGTAATGCCCAAGGAGGGGAACTAAGCTGAGAATTAAGGAAATGTATCTACAATTCTAGAGACATTTGCCTAGTTGTTCTGAAAAGACAAAGTTTTTGGTGCCACCAGTGCAATAAATGCCTAGTGTACCAGGGTAGTAGTCACTAAGTAAAGGCAAAGGTCCTAACCTTCTACCTGTAAGAACTTCTGATTTAGCTTCTACATTGGTAATAAGACTGATAATACCATGTATGAGGACAAAACATGTTATAGATACATACATGTTGAGCATACTAAACTCTTTTGTTTAAAAAGAAGGGAGGAAATGACCCAACAACTGAGGTAGACTCGGAAGGGCTTACGAAAGTTACAACCCAATAGTATAAAAAGGCAAAAGCAACAACATGAAACAACCATACTCTATGACCGCGAGGGGTAACAGTCATATAGAGCTTTTTTCCATTTTGATATGCCTTCTCTTGATTTTATCTGATAATCATAAGAGGGATTGTTGTTATTGACTTCCCTATTGATTGCCCTATGGGAACACATGGAAGAAATGATGAGAACTAGAATTCATATTCTGTTCAATATTCTTTTAAATGCTTTATAATTGCTCTTATCTGTGTAAAAGAGGATGATGTGTAGAGGTGATGCCTGGAGAAAATGGGGATGCTAAGTCTTATGTTTTTGATGATATGAAAAGTAAGGAATATGATATTAAACAAAGTGCATACTACCTAATCTCAGTACTTGTATACCCTGGCCAGGTATTCAACTATTGAAGATAAGGTAAGTATGGAACTCTTAGATTGTTATCTTTCTGATTACTCTAATCAAGTAGTCATTTTGAGACAATCTAGTGAGTATAAAAAACTAGAAATATGGCGTGGATATTTTTATCACATCCTAAGTGCAATAAAATGGAATATGAGATGATCTCATATCAATCTATGTGTATGAGGAAGTAAAATGTATAATTCTCATGATAAGAGAAAGAGAACAAGGGAGATGATCCCTGCCTGATAAAGTTTGTGTGAATAGTAAAGATCTTTTCCATAATGTGAAAATGGGAAATGTGATAAAATCACAAAATGTTCATAACATGTTAGACAATAACAAAGAAAGGAATGATGATATGTAGTCATCACTAGTACAGAAACAACGTTCAATGTCACTTTTCTGGGCATCGATTATTTAGGAAATCTGACGCCTATAACATTCAACGCCGGTGATGTAGGTCATCCGAAGTCTATAGTCAAGACACGGGTACCACTTTGTATTCAGCGTCGGCTGGATAACAAACAACCGACGCCTAAAATCGCCCGCAAAATCAAAATTTTCGAGCGAAAAAAATTTGGCCCCAAAGTGTCACATACAGCGTCGGTTTTTTACCAACAAACTGACGCCTATATAAGATGAAAATTTGTGCAAAAAGTTCCATCTTAGGTGTTGGTTATCTTTTGATAACCGACGCTGATAATGGTTCCTGCCAAATTATTTAGGGCAAAATTTGTCTAATTGGACGCTCGGTTGTTTAAGTAGAACTGACGCCGAAGACTTTAGGTGTCAGTTGTATGTTATAACCGACGCCTTTTACCAACTTAATAGACCCACAAACAATGATTGTTCCCCTTTCTTCTATTTCATCGCGTCTTCTGTTTCATCGCCCGCTAGCTGCTGCTCGCTGCCTGGTGCCTGCTACTTCTTGCTTGCCGTCGACGCTGTCTGCTGCTTCCTTGTCGTCGACAGCGCTACTGCTGCTCTGCATCGCCGTCGCTGCCGCTTCCCGCTGCGGCGCGCTCCTTCCTCCCTGCTCACGCCCTAACTACTGCGGCGCCTTCCTCCTTGCCCACCGCTGCCACCGCCCACTGCTTCTTCCTTACCCATCGCCCGCCGTCTTTTTCCTTGCCGCCGCCCGCTGCTTGCTGCTCTGCTCTCCAAGTATTAGCCGTAGCCTATGTTCTTCTTTCTCCCTATCTCTTTACCTACAACAAACATGACCGTGGCTGTGTTGGCCTACCATGGACGTGCTGTCCAGCACGGCCGTGCTACCCAACACAGCCGTGGTAGGCCAACACAGCTACGGTCGTGTTTGCTGTTGGTAAGGATATGAACAAATCTATATGTAATGCTTTATGTAAATTCTAGGATACGAACAAATCTTTTGCTTGCATATATTTGTGTTTCTAATCCTAATTCTTGACCTAATTCAGTAAATTTTGATGCATGTTTAAATAAGATTTAAACTTGTCCATTCTAGCATCCTAATTTGATTTGATTCAACCCTAACATTGATGAAACCCTAACATCAATTGTGATGAAACCCTGACATGTACATATCTATTATTGTGTTTGTTGGCCTAGAAACCCGTCCAAGATTTACTCATTAGGAGTAAATCTTGGATAGTCCCTGGTTTGGGGCTGTTCTTGAACACCTAATCTCACTTAGGATGTAAGTGTATAATGTGTATTGGGTTTTCGAGAAAATTTCAGTAGCATTTCCTCGTTTGTTCTCTAAGTACATATGTACTTAGAGAACAGCGGGGAAATGCTGCCGAATTTTTTTTGAAAACCCAATACACATTATACACTTACTAGTGAGATTAGGTGTTCAAGGATGGGATAGGTGGTACACATTTATTATATATAAGAATGACATCACATGTGTTTGTTGGCCTAGAAAGTGAACAATCTTGGATAGGATGTAAGTGTATACCCTAATCTTGTCCTAATATATACTTGTTTTCTCTTTGATCATAGAATGGATAGATCATGGATGTCCATTCGCAATCGCTGCACCCCAGAGTTTATATCTGGTCTTGATCAGTTTATTAGATTTGCCGAGGAACATAGGGAAAAACCTACATATAGGTTATATTGTCCATGTAGGCATTGCGGTAACAACTTGAAAGTTAGCACTGGTGAGGAAATCAAAAGTCATGTCATGTGCAACGGGATTGTACAAGGCTATACAGAATGGCACTGGCATGGAGAGATTTCAAACTCAAAACCAGTAGATGTCGATAGCAGTGCTTGGGTGGAAGAAGAAAATGCCTCCGATGACGTAGATGTGAACGAACCAGTTCCAGTAGACATCGTTGATGCGATGTTGGATAGTTGTAGGGTAGAGCACACTGATCCACATCCTATCTTTAGAAACATTATGCATGATGCTGAGATACCGTTATACACAGGCTGTGCTAAGTTTACGAAGCTTAGCGTTGTGTTGAGATTGTATAAGTTGAAAGCTAACAATAGATGGAGCGACAAAAGCTTCACTTCATTGTTGACTTTGTTGAAAGAAATGCTTCCTGAAGGAAACGAGCTGCCAATCTCAACATACCGGGTAAAGAAAATGTTGTGCCCAATGGGAATGGAGGCCAAGAAGATACATGCATGCCTGAATGATTGTGTATTATTTCAAAAGGACTATGTAGATTTGAAAGATTGTCCAGAATGTGGTGCGTCACGGTATAAATTGACGACTTAGGGGGAGTCTAAAACTGGTTCTCCTTCCAAGGTGTTGTGGTATCTACCTATAATATCACGGTTTCAATGCTTGTTTGCAAATCTGAAAGATGCGAAGAATTTGAGGTGGCATGCAGATGTTAAGAAAAATAATGATGGGATCCTACGACATGCGTCTGATTCCCCACAGTGGAAGAAGATTGATATATTGTACTCTAAATTTGGTGAAGAAGATAGGAATCTAAGACTTGGGCTTTGTACAGATGGGATGAATCCGTACGGGACATTGAGCAGCCAACATAGCACTTGGCCAGTCATGCTTGTTATATACAATCTTCCTCCCTGGCTGTGTATGAAAAATAAGTACGTTATGTTTTCGTTGTTGATATCGGGCCCTAAACAACTCGAAAATGATATCGATGTTTATCTTGAACCTCTGATTGATGACTTAAAGAAACTTTGGGCTGAAGGTGTGATGACCTATGATGCTTCAAGAAGAGAGACATTTCGTTTGCACGCTATGTTGTTTTGCACTATTAATGACTTTCCAGCATATGGGAATTTGTCTGAATATAGTGTCAAAGGAGCTAAAGTGTGTCCTATATGTGAAGAAAACACGGATTCAATAAGACTAAAACATGGTGGCAAGACTGTATATCTTGGTCATCGAAGGTTTCTTTCAAAATTCCATCTGTATCGTAGGAAGCACAAAGCATTCAATGGATGGAATGATGAACGGAGTGCACCTAAACCTATACCAGGGGATGTTGTTTATGAAAGAGTAAAAGACATTGTCAATAAATTTGGTAAGAAATCACAATGTAGTATGGCCACACGGAGTGACAATTCTTCATTCAAGAAGAAGTCAATATTTTGGGATCTTCCTTATTGGAGTTCTTTGACAGTCATGCATTGTATCGATGTAATGCATGTTGAGAAAAATGTCTGTGATAGCATCATTGGTACTCTGTTAAATATACCAGGTAAGACTAAAGATGGGATAAAATCCAGACTGGACCTACGTGAAATGGGAATAAGGTCAGAATTAATAGAATTACGTGAAATGGGTAATAAAATAACATACTTATCTCCCGCTTGTTACACATTGTCTAGAAAGGAGAAGAAATCTTTTTGTGAATGCTTGGTAAATGTTAAGGTGCCACATGGTTACTCATCCAACATCTGTAGATTGGTATCAATGAAAGATTTGAAGTTGATAGGTCTTAAATCTCATGATTGTCACACTCTAATGCAACAAATATAGCTTGTGGCAATTCGATCTATATTGCCAAAGCATGTAAGGTTTGCAATCACCAGACTTTGTTTCTTTTTCAATAGTCTATGCAGCAAATTTATTGACCCTGATACTCTCGATAATTTGCAAAGAGAAGTGGTTGTTACCCTATGTCAGCTTGAGATGTATTCCCCTCCTTCGTTCTTTGATATCATGGTACATCTTGTTGTCCACTTGACTAGGGAAGTGAAAATGTTGGGACCAGTTTTCTTGCATTGGATGTATCCCTTTGAACGATACATGAGCGTTTTTAAAGGTGATGCTCGAAACTGTTATCGGCCTGAAGGAAGTATTATTGAAGGTTATGTGGCGAGAGAGGTTATGAAATTTTGCAATGACTTTCTGAGTGGTAATAACACTCCTGTTAATGACAAGAATATTGAGGAGGGCAAAGGAATTTTGGGATCACAGGTGAAAGTAATCAGCCATGAGCAGTTGGAACAAGCTCACTTGTATAATTTACACAACATGGACGAAGTGAGTGTTTATATCAAGGAACATACCAATTTCATCAAGAGACAACATCCTAGAGCAAGTTCAATGTGGCTTGCTAGAGAGCATAATAAGACTTTTACTAAGTGGTTTGAAGATAAAGTCTTACATCAACTATCTCAAACACCAAATGATATTACAGAAACTATCAAATGCCTCACCTTTAAACCAAAACTGAATGTTATGTCTTATGAAGGGTTTGAAATTAATGGTTCACATATTACACAAAGTGCCAAGATGATAAGAGTGTCATCCAAAACAGTGGGGTCACTCTTCAAGCGTCGACTATGTATTTTGCAAGTGCAAAGGATAAGAGTCCATGTGAAGCTAAAATGTCATATTATGGTGTCATTGAAGACATATGGGAGTTTGACTACATAGATTTCAGAATTCTACTCTTTAAATGTAATTGGGTTGATAACACCAAAGGAGTTATAGTGGATGAATTGGGTTTCACTTTGGTGAACTTTGAAAAGATTGGCGAGAAGGGTGAACCATTCATATTGGCATCACAGGCGAAACAAATATTCTATATCGACGATCCTATAAATGATAAATGGTCGGTTGTTCTTCATGGTAAAAGACAGTTCATTGAAGATCCTATAGATGAAGAAGAGTACTATGATAAGTATGATGACTCCAGTCCATTCTCAGTTGGGTTGCCAACTCCACAAAATATTGAATCTAATGATGACTTATATGTGCGCGGAGATCACAATGAAGGATTGTTAATTGATAAAAGATCACAATTTTAGAGGCATGTATGTTTATATTTTTTTATTGAAGCTAAATGTTTGCTTTTTTAATATCAATATCATTTTCAGATTTGATTTTTCATGATCTTCTAGTTAATACAAATGCTAAATGTTTGCCTTTTTCTAGTTAATACAAATGCTAAATGTTTGCCTTTTTAATGACATTTTTAGATGGTTGACCATGATGAGCATGATGTCCATGATGAGCATGAAATCCTTGATGAGCATGCTGTCCATGACGAGCATGGAGAGGATACCAATGTAAGTTCTAAAAACATATCCTGTATTTCTATAAAATTCATTATCTTCTAGTTATGTCATATATCCCATATTTCTATATTGTGCTAATTCAGTGTGTTTATTTTTGTCAAATTTTAGGTTGATGATGCACATGTACCGACTGAAGCACTAGAGCAACTTGATGCGTAGCACCAAACACTTAACAAGAAAAGGGGCATCACTCTGTTGAAGAAGTTAATAGCGCTAAGTGGCAGTGGATCCAAATTGGTCGTGGAGTTTGATAATGGAGGAAATGCAATTGGAGTGAACTGCAATAATTTTGTAAACTATCTTGGGTGTGTCACTCGAAGCCATTGTGGTGTTAAGTATGATAATTGGCATAAAGTTCCTCAGGCGAATAAAGACTTGATATGGAAGGATTTATGCGTGAGTTATTATTATTTGCAATTCTATTTTGTAGATTACAAATTATATTATTTGCAATTCTTTTTTTGGATACTAGTTAATAAGAATTCTATTTTACAGAATTTGTTTGCATTGGATGAGAAGTTACATCGTAAAAGCATTATGTAACACACTGGAAATATGCTTAGGAACTATAGGACAAATCTCAACAGAGAATACATAAAAGATGGTGATAAGAAGAAGAAGTCACCCCTTGAACAGTGGAACTTCTTCGACAAAGAAGATTGGGACAATTTTGTTGCTTCAAGAAAATCTGAAGAATTCAAGGTATTAGGAGTCACTCCCAATTTAATTAATATATGTTGTATTCACATATTCAAGATTAACATTTAGTGCTACTAACCAATCATTAATGTGCATACTAACTAGGCCCTCAGTGAGGCGCAAAAAGCAAGGCGTGCACTGAATGTGCATGACCACACTATGGGTCCAAAGGGCTATGCAAGTGTTCGCCAAAGACTACAGGCGGAGTCTGCGGCTACTCAGGAGTCTGCTGCTACTCAGGAGTCTGCCACACCCATGCCTCGCCATGATATCAGGATAGCTAGGAGGAAAAACAAGAAGGGTGAAATAAAGAAGCCCGTAACTTCTGAGGCGGCTGCGAAAATGGTAAAATACAACTCTTAGAGCAATCGTTTATATATTGATTATTTTTGGTGTTAACTTACCAATTTTTGTTGATGGTGATTAGCGGGAGCTGCACAAGCAGAGGAAACAAGGCATGTTCATCCCTCAGGGCACAAGGGATGAATTGACAGTTGCTCTGGGTAACCCAGAGCATCCTAGACGTGTTAGGGGTGCAGGCGCTGGTGTGGGCCTCAAAGCATTCTTTGGGCCATCCCAGCGCAAACCCAGAGCAAGACTTTCACAAGAAGAGGTAATCTATTTTTTTTAAGAATGTTATTGCAAAAGGGAATTCAATAATAAGAAGCTAATGTTTCTTTTATCCATGTATAGGAGAATAAAAGAGTCGAGGATATATTTGCCAAGAAGGTCAATGATATAGTTGCTGAGAAGGTCAAGGAAGAATTGTTGTGGTGGCAGGCATCTCAGGCTTCCAATCAGCCTATGGTGACCCACTCTTCTCCTGATGTACAAACTACAAGTAATCCTGTAGACCCACTGCCTAACACGTCTGCTGTAAGTATTGTTTATGACATTGTAGCTAGTCTTTTCAAGATGATATGTTTTCAAGATGATATGTATATATGTATAGTATTCTTTACATAAATTTGTAGGCATTGAAGCCATGCCACTTAAGAATGTAAGACTATGTTGTTGCAGAGGCGCAGGCTTACCCGTCCCTTCCTAGGACAATGTTTCACGGGACTCCAATGCCACAGGGCTACATTCGTGTGAGCTCGATACGTGTGTTACCCGGTTGGAGGGAAGCTACATTGCCATATCCCCACCTGGATATTGATACACTAGTTGAGGCAGAAGGTGGGGTGATATTGTGGCCCAAAGCAGATGTCATCTACACTACTGAAATTGTAAGATAAATTTACATTACTTTAGATTGTTAATGTGCATATATGAGGTCAACTGATCTAAAATTATATATACAGGTTAAAAAGAAGACACCCAGAGCACCTAGGCCTCCACCTCCACTTCCTGCATTACCAAGTTGGGTTCCAACTGACCTAAAATACCCGTTAGGTCCTACTTGTAGGGGAATGGCATGTTGGCTACGGGCACATAATATACATTGCCCTATAATTGTTTCTTTAGAAGAAGATTATGCAGGTCAATCATACGATAGCTCTTTATTTATACAAGATATTATTGAGCTGTTTATGTATGATTGGATGAATACATCAATGATAGAGACATGGATAAGGTGAGATCTTGTTTATACATCCATATACCTTGTGTAAGATCTGGTGATCTGGTTTCTTATATATTAGTGCATACGTAATACATGTTTTGCAGCTACTTAGTCGAAGATCAATGCAAACAATTAGCATTTGATCATGTGGGATTTTTTATTCCATCATTGATTAGTATGGTAGATAAAGACCCTGATAGTGTTCAACAATACTGTATAGATGCTTTTACAATTTTCAGTCAGCAAAAGAAGACGATAATAATAGCTCCATTCAATGTCAAGTAAGTTTACTTTATTTATAATTTGGACTTAAGAAAATTCCATTTTTATTCTGCATTTTGAGTTATTAATTTTTAACTTTTTTACCTCTAGTGGTAGACATTGGGAGTTACTAGTTATTGTCCCCGGGACGTTCACTGTTTATTATCTAGATCTTGCGGGAAGTACATTGAACACTAAAATTGGACACGTAATGAGAATGTCATTATTCTGGTGAGAAATATTTTATTTTTATATCCGTTAACATATGTTATTACATTACTATTTAATTATGCAATTTATTGTGTTACATTAACATGTAGGGGTTTAGATGCATTGAAAAATTCTGGAGTAAATGTCCCAAGGAGAAAGAACCAACCAATAATTTGAGAGAACGTAAAAGTAAGTTCCCGACTCCAATGTATATATTATTTATATGAACTATGCTTAGTTGTATTTTTTAATATTTTGTATGTTTCAATTTATAGTGCGCTACACAAGACAACGGATGGGCATGCGCATACTATGTGATGTGATTTATGCAGATGATTATCAAACATGCCGCATTGGACATCATACCATACATGAGGTATTATATATAGTCTCATTAGTTAATATGAAATATATTAATCTTATTTTTATATTATTACTTATATATACATCATTCTCTTTGCAGGTGTTTAAAACTGACCACACTATAGGTAAACGCTTAAAAATGTACATGCTCCATATACGATGGAAGCATTAAATGAAGTAAGAGAAGAATGGGCAAAATCCATACAAGCAGTGGCGATTGTAAGATATAATTGGGATGATGATAGCGATGTTGAATGATATTTTGTAAATGAATATTTCTGAATGTTTCTACATGTATTTGAATGTTTCTACATGTGTGAATGTGAGAATTAAATTGATGTCTGAATGTATCTACTTGTGTGAAAAAATATTTGTTGATTGTGTAGGTTTGTGGCCTGTTTGTAGGCTGATATCAATAGATGTCGTAAACCTGTAGTTCAGAAAACTGAACTGCAGGTTCTCATCCTGCTGACCAGCCACAGTAGGCCTGCAAACTGATAAGAAAAAAAAAATAAAATATAGGCGTCGGTTATTTATAGAACACAGTCATCAAAGGTCTACAACGTCGGTTATTGTATAAAACTGCCGCCTAATGTGACAAACAACCCGCCCGTGCAGGAAACCACGGCCGTGGTGGAAATGGCGTCGCTTATTCATAGAAATTGACACCTATAGTAATAAACACGGCCGTGCAGTGAAGCACGGCCGTGTTGTCTGGGAGTATGGCGTCAGTTGTTCAGTTGTTAACTGACGCAGAAAGTGTCCTAGGTGGTGCCCTTTTTTGTGGCGCGAACCCTATAGACGTCGGCCGACTATATATAATTGACGCCTATAAGTCATATAGGCGTCGGTTATAAAACGGACGCCGAAGAGTTCAACCTTTAACGGCGCCCACATAGCCGTCGCTTGAAAACCGTCGCCAAAGGGGGTTAAACAACTGACGCCAAAGGCGTGTTCTTTAGTAGTGCATCCATATAATTCCTATGCAGATGGCAAGGAACCGAGGATGAAACAAGAGTAAATGACTCATGAACGGTAAAAGTTCATGCAATGATCTGAGGAGATGATAATATCTTCTCTTTGATGAACAACCCTGGGTAATGATGGGGTGATAAAAGGAATATGTTCCTTTATGTTCTTTCCTTTCAGGGACATGGCAATCAAGTGAGTCTTATGACACTTGATGTGCATGAGTTAGAAGTGTTCAATTAATGAATACTTAGAAAAGTATCAGTTCGTCTGGGACTTTGGTTCCAAGATAAAGATACGTGTAATATATAATGTCCCAAGATAAAAGAAAGATCATTTTATATGTTTGACTTTGGTATTAACAACAGAGAGATGGATATGATGTGTTTTCGACACATGTGAAGGATACCAAGGTAAGGAATTCAGGTATCCAAGATATGCCAGGTGGTATGGGAAAGTGAGAATATAACTCCTAATCATATGAATAATGTTTTGTTACCTAGAAGGGCCAACCTAGAGATAACTCTAGTATGGAGATCATATGTTAGGGGTTTATGCTTTGCATAAACATAACATTGATAAGGATGTATTAATTGAAGGAACAATCGTAGAATTGTTTTGAGAGGAATATTATCAAAGCTAAAAATAATTCATTAATGCATCCCTATCTAGATCCGTTGAGGCAGTCTATTCATAACATCTAGAGGTATCTCGGAGATAAGTTCTTCTTTAGTAAGTGACCTTTCCTTATGATAAGAGAATGTACAACTAGGAAGATAGTTGGTACAAATCATAAGAAAGTTTAGTGTTGTGTCAGCATATTAGAGTGGCACAGTAGATGTTTGAAAAGACATGTAGTCCCAAGTGGGTGACATAACGTAACCTTGGTCTTTCCTTGAAAGTGAAATGCTAAAATGAGTGAGGAGTATGGAAGAATCCCTAGAATCTAGGATCTTATCACATAAGTTGTAAGTTGAGAAGGTGTCAAATCAGTAAGGTTTGACACCTGAGTTAAATAAGGTATGTATAATGCTTCTTTGACTAAGAAAAGAGTTACCTGACACAGAGTTGACTCTGTAGTCAGTAATGGATAGGACATCTGAGTATGTGTCATGTGTGACACATTCTATGATAACCCTGTGTGGAAGAACTTTGTGCTGGTCAAAGTTCTATGGCATCTCCATGACATCAAGATGTTATGTGGAGACTTGATGATATGATGAATGAATAATATCTATCTCCCTTTACCTAGGATTTTGGGGACGAAATCCTTATTAGGGGTTTATAACTTATAATGACCCCGACCTGGGTTATGAGGTAACCCTATTTGTTTTGGCTATGTAAGTTGCTTAGAACTTTAATATAATCCTCTAAGGTGTTTTGTTATCATGTGACACACTTATGCTTTAAGTTTGGTCCTGGTTGAATGTTGTTTGAGCAATGTTCCTTTATTTTGGACCAAAGTGCAATTTACCCAAGATAAGGGGTTATATTGCAATATGTCACATTTTGAACGTGCATTAAGTTCTTTATCATCATAAGAGAGAGAATGATGCTAAGTGGTGGCTTGTGGAAAGCCTAAAAGCCAAGTTTGAACTTGTTTGAATAATGTAAATACCGTGTGCACCAATTTTGGTACAATTTGTAATTTTCCCAAATTGTAGGGTTGATATGTAAATTACCACCTATAGAGTGTTCCTACTTCCTATATGTATCATTTATAGGATAGATAATGAATTATACACCATGTTTGAATCATTTATGAGTGGTAGTATTCTTGGAGATGAAAAACCCAAGAAAAGGGATTGAATGGAAACCCTAATTTGAGCTTATATTAAGTGTATCGAGTTGTAGTGTTAAATGGGAGTCCCTATCGGCCAAGGAGCCAAAGAGGAGACTCCCATATCATGTTGTTAACTCTTTGAATTTTCAAAAACAAGCTAAGCACCTCAATAAAGCAATGGATATCGACTTGCAACTTTCCTTGGGAAAGGTTGCATTGAATTGTGAATATAATAATGTGAGTGGAAGTGGCTTGTCCTAGAAGATAACCAAAGGGGGGACGACCCTTATCCCTTGCATTATCCTCAAGTTTTTATTTTTCATGGCAAGATAAAGATGGAGTTCATGCAAGAACATGTGTCAATCCATGCATGGACACGTGGCACCTAGTAGCTCAAATTGATGACACCTCATATACACACTTTTTCATGAACCTCAAGTATATATACCCTTCTTTTCACCCACTAGTGAAAATTTTCTAATCCTACCACCTCCTTTCTATAATATATCGTGCATAGGGTCCTTGTATCATGCATAGGTGAAGTGGTATCGTGCATAGGCCTTGGGTATTGGCCTTAGCAAGTTGATATCGGCCTAGCAAGGTGATATCGGCCATAGTGGAGTGTTTTTTGCCACAAGTGAAGGGGATATCAGCCACAAGTGATTTCATATCGTGCATGAGTAGTGATATATCGTGCAAGGCACTAAGGAGCAAGAAGGAGCTCAATACTTAACCCTAAGGTGAGGCCATGATCATCTTCAACCTTGGATTGAAGCATGAATCTAGGGTTATGGTCTTCCTTTCTTTTCTTCCTCACCAAATGCTTATCCATGGAAATTCCTTCCATATAGAGGAGTTTTGAAGTCATATTCAACCTTAGGAACGTGGATATTTAGAGCTTGGAGCTTTGAATTTGTTCTAGAGGTGGGTTATATAACTTGAACCCAATCATATTATTATGCACTTTCAATTCTGTCATACTTGTTGATCTACTTGCAATTTCGATTTCTCTTGAATAATTGATGATCCTTTGAGTTCTAAAAGCTTCATGGGACTGTTGTCCATGACTTAGAACATTAAGAACAAGAGACTAGAGGTTTATGGTGATGACATCATCAAGGGTAAAGTGATATCGGGTTGAAACACACACCTCTTTGCCCGATATGGTGTGAAGCACACACACACCTCTTTGCCCGATATGGTGTGAAGCACACACACACCTCTTTTCCTGATATGGTGTGAAGCATACACATACCTCTTTGTCTGATATGGTGTGAAGCACACACACACCTCTTTGCCCGATATGGTGTGAAGCACACACACACACACGTCTTTGCCCGATATGGTGTGAAGCACACACACACCTCTTTGCCCAATATGGTGTGAAGCACACACACACACACCTCTTTGCCCGATATTGTGTGAAGTACACACACACTTCTTTGCCCGATATGGTGTGAAGCACACACACACCTCTTTTCCTGATATGGTGTGAATCACACATACACCTCTAAAGTGATATGGTAAGCAAGCACACACCTCTTTGCCCGATATGGTGTGAAGCACACACACACCTCTTTGCCTGATATGGTGTAAAGCACACATACACCTCTAAAGTGATATGGGTAGCAAGCATACACCTCTTTGCCCGATATGGTGTGAAGCACGCATACACCTCTTACCCGATATGGTAAGCACACATACACCTCTAAAGTGATATGGGTAGCAAAAATACACCTCTAAACCAATATTGGGTTAAGCATACACCTCTAAACCGATATTGAGTTAAGCATACCCCTATGATGTCCCCGAATTTTGACTTCTCCAAACCCTATTGGGAATGAGAAGTCAGAATCCAAAAACATCATCCAATCATATCAGAAAGCGATGCGGAAGGATAATACGCATACATGAACATACAACCATAACATTTCTCAACATTCAACATGTACATTATTACAACATGAATTACAATTGTATATTGAAAGAGAATTTTTACAAGTCTATGAACATGTATGCTAACAGGATCTTAGACAATAGGTACAACCTGGACAACTGCTCACTTCCCGTCTTTTATCCCAAGCTATCTCTGAACCTAAAACATACGTGAAACAACGAATCAACACACAAGGTGTTGTGCACATGGGTAGAAAGATACATACTAGTATGCTTGCATAATTGAAATAACTTGAGAAAGAAAGAGGAAAAGAAAACATTGTTTTAAAGCGATAATCAGGTAAACACATATTTTTAGATGTCTTTTGATGCGTTTGTACTACTAAGTGGTGTTGCACTTCATTTTTCCCCGCCCCTTGGGCTATGGGGACAGAGTGCCAACCTTATATTTAGAGGGGAGAGAGAGATGTCGCACTTCATTTTTCCCCGCCCCTTGGGCTATGGGAATCGAGTGCCGACCTTATATTTAGAGGAAGAGAGAGAGAGAGAGGATTGAGGGAGAGAGAGAGAACATATATCCACTTAGTAGCTACAAACCATCTATACTCTTTGTTGTTCTTATTGACATGGCGAAGATACTACAATCATAGTACATCCAAGCAATATTCTCAAATAAAGACAAGCAATACATCATAGCTATTGCACACAAGAAAACTAGTCATATACTTAGATAAAGCCCACGTACCTGAGTTCAGAGATTCTTAACTTATCCTTGATCATCTAGAAGTCTGGTCATCACCTGATTAAGAGAAGACCACATACTATCATCAGATTCTCATCATCTTAACCCTAGTCATGTTCATTAGGGTTTATATTATCTCATTAGGATATTCCAACGTTTACTTGCATTATTGTCTTATATTTATCCTACAGATGTCATTTTCCAGATTATGATTCATTATCTGAATATTAGGTTCCATACCCTTTTTGTGCACATATTAACCCTGGTTTATATACATTATTCAACATAAAGGTACAACCCATGTATTAAGGGTTATCTTCATATAACATGAATTCTATGCATATAACTGATCTAAGATCTATATATTATATTCCAGTTACAAATATGAGGGTTTTCTGTAAATCACATCATTTATTGAGCATGCATGCATTGATTGCATTATCTTTAGTGTTATTAGCCCTAATTAGCCATATTAATCAAATTACAGAATTTTGTGTATCAACATGACGATATCTGACATCATATGCATTCTATACATAATTGTGGACTTACTGATATTTTTCCATGATTTTATATCATCCTTTGATATTTATTATCCATTAAACAAGTATTACATGTCTTATATGATATTGCTAATATTAAAGCATAAAAAGTCTGATATTAAGCTTTCATATTGTTCTACATATTTTTTCTGAGAATTTCAATACCTTATTTACATTTTTCTGATCAGTAGACTATTTTCTATGATTTATTGAAGATTTGCAGATTTACTGAAGATTTTACCTTAATCAGCCAATGGGGACTCGCCACGTGGCCACTAGGTCTGGCGCAACTCCTTTGCTTGTTGTGGCCGGTTCACTTGGTTGAGTCGGTGGTTCACATTTGGTCTGGGTCAGGTTCAAGGCAGCAGACCCTATCCTCCTTTCTTTCCTTCTCACGCGACTAGGTTCACGGCTCTGTTCTTCCGTGAACAAGCGCCGCCGCCGCCTAGGATCCAGCCTCTAACGAGCGATCAGCTGCCGAGTCTCTTTCTCCTCCTTGTCCACTGGGTCGCCGTCCTTAGGCGTTGCGCCTGCTCTACCGATTTTCAGCACACGAGAGTGCCGCCTCCTGGGGGTCCTCCTCTCTTCTTCCCCGCGCTCCTGCCAGGCCGCCGCCGATGTGCGTGCCTCCTCCTCGTGACCTGCTACCGGCCAGGTCTCCAGCACACGAGACCTCCATTCGTCTCATTCTATAGCGAATCGCCATCTTGCACAGCACGTCGCTAGCTCGTAGGACACCTGTCTGTTTCCTCCTTCGATGACCTAGGGTCAGCCACCTCCATGAGTGTCGGCCAAGGCTTCCTCCATCCCATAGCGCAACCTTCTCGCCGTTGTTGCCAGGACGTGGGACTGACGATGCTGAGGGATATCTCCGATGAGTGAAAGAAGGCATGAAGATGAATCTAATCATCCGGCCAGGCCTTCATCGTCTTCAACGACTACAACAAATCTCGCTCGTCATCTGCTCCGAAGCACCAGTGTCGACTTCACCTTGCAACTGCTTCATTCTGCAGGATAGGGCACCGCTGTGAGGTGGACCTACAGCGAGCTCCAAAGCTGGCTCCTTGTACCTTTGGTCACCGCTGAGATCGGCAGTTCAGCTGGTTGTTGGAGCCGGTGTTTGGATTGATGACGCCTCCGTGTACAAACGTCGACGAAGCCTAGATCCAACTAGATATCAGTGGAGCAGAGGATGTCTTCCTCTACTCTTGATGTCGTGGTTGGGTTTGCGCTACACCTGAGATGAATGGTGATGGGCAGATTGCGTATGATCTTGGAGCATTGCCGAGGAACATGACTGAATACTCCCATGGCTGCTGCCTGCAATATAAAAAGCCTCAACCAATCGCCTGCCACTACCTATGAGATGTAATGGAGAGGTAGAGAGAGATCTGACTCTGGTTGTTTCCCTAGTACTACTAGGAAGCCCATCCGTCGAGTGAGATCCTACAATTGTGGTGGATTCAACCAATCTAGTTAACAAACCCAAACTCCTCGCACTTGACTAATTCCACTAGATCCAGAAAAGAGTCACCTGCTCCTATGTTCTCGGAAAAAAGCTAGGTCTTTGGTTTCTCAAACCTTGGCCAAACATGTGTCCCAGCCAGGCTGGTTTATAATGGCCAAACATGAAAATTGAATCCTGAAGTATATGATAAACCTTACTTTGGGATTTGAGTAGCGCCCTAGCCATGATTTCAAATAAATTGAAATTTGAAACATTGATACCCTTTGTCTAACATTAACTAATAATCATAATAAGACCAAAATAAATGTTTGTTCACCCTTCAGTGAAGATAATCCCAATTGGTACCCATACTAAGATTTGAAGTCAAGTATGCATTACATGACATCTAAAAGTGTCGACACAAGTTCAGCTTAATTTAGTCGATCACATCACACCTCAAGCGACACTAAAATCATTTTACACCAATATGGCTTCAAATATAATATTGGATATTAGAATCCTAAGTTCTGGGTCATCACAACACCTCTCGGATGATATGGTGTTGATAACACATCTCTAAAATGATATGGTGGGTAACTCAATACACTAGATGACAAAAGTGGTAAGGTGGATAATACCCTAGAACATGTAATGGCCAATACACTAAAGTATGATATGGCCAATATCTTCAAGTGAGGTGAGGATGTTATATCCATGTAAGGTTAAGGTAATACACCATATGATTGGAAGGGTTGATACCTTTATGGGTAAGGGTATGAGGGATATGATGATGTCTAGCTCAAAATACACCTAACCCAATACATGTGTTCAACTTGACATACATGATTCAACCCGATACACCTTGTAAAGGTGAGGGCAAGACATTCTTAGGAGTAATGAGTGTAACACCAAGTAATGGTATGATTAATGCCTTGATAGGTGAAACACCTAAAGCGGTTGATAATGGTCAACGCTATATCAGCAATGCCTTAACCTGAGATAAGTCCATATCACTTGATGATAGTTGGGTAATTCAAGTGTGTGACTTATGACCAATACACAACAAGATAAATGTGATGAGTTAGTGCATAAAGTATTAGGATGAGAAATACCCTAATACAAGATAAGTTGATAAACTTAAGTAAGTTAAAAGTGATGAGGGAAGTGATATACCAAGGCATGATAAATATCACATCCAACACCTCAAGGTTGATACACCTTGATGCACCTCAAATTCAATTTACTTGGATGAGTAACACATGAAGTGTGTCATGTCAATTGTTACATTAAGATGTAATGAGTTAAATGCACTTTGATAAGTGTAGGCTAACATACCTTGAGAAAGGGTTAAGCCAAGATAATAAAGTATGATGTAATTAATATCCTAGTGTTGTGTTGAGAATCATTTAATGACAAATGATGAGAATTAATAAGTATGATTGAATACTTATGATATCAATGTATGCTCCTAAATGTGTGGAGCAATGAATTAGGGTTTGGATTGATTATATGAACTTGAAACCCTATTCGACTATAAAGGGAAACCCTAACCCTAATAATGGGAAGGTTGTATTTCTCTTATTGCATAAGTCTTATGAGACATGTTAAATACTTGTATAAAAAGTATAATGTTTATGTGGTCTGATGACCTAAAAGATAGTTGTTGCCTAGTGAGAGGTGACAAGATGTTTAATGGGCCTTGTGAGCCATGTGTAATTGTTGCCTAGTGAGAGGTGATAAGACATTTAAATGGGCCTTGTGAGCCATGTGAGATGCTTGTGCAACAAGTATCATGTATACGTTGGACTGAGGACCTAGAGATAATAGTTACCTGATAAGTGGTTACAATGTTCAGTAATGAACTAAGGGTTTGAATACCCAGATCTAGTAATCATTATGATGATAATATTATAGGATGAGAATTCCTAGTAATGTGATAAGGGACTGAGATCTCAAGTGTTATGCATTCCAAGTGTTCCAAATGTTATAAAAGTACTTGATAAATGTATTACACTTTTCTTTGTAGCATATGTTATAATAATTCATGTTTGAAACTTGACTAATGCTAAAAAATACGCTAATGCACTTAATTATTCAAGTGGAATCTTATCATGTAGCGCCATGACCATAGATCCATCAGCGTTAGTAGTTGCTGAATGGTGAAACAAGTTTTCCCACAGGATCTCCTGGAGGGCATATTTATCAATATGTGGGGGTGATGGGAGTGAATATCCTTACGCCCTAATGAGGGATTGATGTGTAGATAATTGAGATCTCTCAATCCTTCATTATAAATTCTGGGATGGATGTATCATGAATCTCCCGATGATGATGAATGTCGGGATTGATGTGTAGATAACTGAAATCTCTCAATCTTGAAGAGAGTGCATGTTGCGGCTATAGCTCTATAGAAAAGTTGTCAGTATACCCTGGAAATCTATTTAGCAGTTGACACGATATGTCCTGGTTGTGGTCTCGCACTGACCGAGATAAGTGAGGTCATGGTAGCCAACTCTTCCATTGACCTTGTATGGTACCGATTTTGACTTCACAGTAGTCGGTTGGAGTATGAGCGGTATACCTAATCTCCTCATGACATAAGTGTGATTGTAAAATGTAATCAGTCGTGTAGCATATTTGCTTAAGGATTGAATATAGAAATCATTGGTTGATGTTACATTTCTTTTATACATCTTAAATGGATAGATGTTATACATGTTCTTCCTATTCCTTATAAAATGAATAGATGATTTACTATTTTATCATATATAGCTGCAATGCTTCAGAAGATGATATTTCTCTACTCTGCTTAAACAGTGATTAAATCCTATTATTAATGTAAAGGAATCCTCTGCCCAATTTTATACTATTTAACTGTGATAATAATATTGTTGGCAGAGAGTTATATCTCTCACTGGAACATGGGTCTCACCCTGTTGGTCACCAACATTTTAGGTGGACGCGAACGAAGAGGTAGATACCATACTACAGAGGTATATCAACAATAGCAGGGACAACAGTAATAGCTCAGGTTGAGTATATTGTCTGTTGTATCTTGTAGATAGAAGTTCTATGTGTCGTCTCTGTACTCTCAGATCCTTGGAGTCAGTATATAATGGTTTTATAAACAATTTGAGATTTTGGCTTGTATGCCTCAGGGTTTTATGTTACTTCAGTATATGTTTTGACAAAGCAACTGTTATATGTTATCCTCGAGATGAGATGGTGCAATGTAGGTACAATGTGAATAATGATGTATATAAGGTTTTAGTTCTTCCTTAAAAAGTTTTCCTGGAAATGAATCTCTTTGCAAAATAGTTTTAATTTTTAGTGATTTTTGTTAATCCGATGTTTATGTTTATTTTGCTTAATTAGTAACGATTTGTCTGTAGGTTTGGTGGCAGTCGTTATAGGGATTGACTTCAAGTCATACCCTAACAAAAGTGTGGTTGTACCGTGACTCAAATAAACAATCAGGATTGGTTACGAACCACATCCTGATATAATCAGGATTGACTACGGATCATACCTTGAAAAGGGAACAACTACGTGCTATATTTATCTAGCGATGAGCTCATATACCCATGCTAGCTAATTTCAGTTTGACTCATAATGTCACTACCAATAACCTCATACTGATCGAGAAAGGAGAGGTCGTGGAGTTTGACTTTTCTATGAACCTTGTATGGCACTGATGCTACTTAGCAGTGATCAGTTGGAGCATGAGCGGTATATCTCATCTCTTCAGGGCATAAGATTGGATGTTAAAAGATGTAATCATCTGTGTAGCGTATTTGCTTAAGGATCAAATACGGAAACATTGAATGAGGTTGCAATTAATTTTATATGTCTTAGTTGATAAATGTTATACATGTTCTTCATATTCCTTTTAAAAATGATTAGATGATCTATTGCTCAGTCATAGTTATTTGAACTACTTAAATGGTAAAGATTTCTCTACTCTACATATAATAAGTAGTTATACCTATTTAATTCAATAAATGTTTCTTCTATTCTCTTTCATAAGATTTATCTGTGATAATAATATTGTTGGAGGAGAATTATATCTCTCGTTGAGATATGGATTTCACCCCGTGGATTTCCACAACTTTTTAGGTGGACGTGCACAAGGAGATAGAGATTGTGCAGCAGCAGCAAGGACAACAGTAACTACTCATGTTGAATGTGTTGTTATGAGTCTTGTAGATAGAGAGTCCTATTTTTCATCCCTATACTCTCAGGTCCCTTGGGAGATAGTACGTAAACAATTTTATGATTGATATGAGATTTTGGCTAGTACACCTTGATGCATAATGTTGCTTTTGTATATGTTTTGGTAAAGCAAATGTTATCTCATATCCTTAGAAAGTGATGGAGCTATGTAGGTATAAAGTGAACCATGATGTATATATGGTTTTGTTCTTTCTGAAAAGAGTTTCTTGGTAGTGGATCTCTTGGAAAAAAGGTTTTAATTTTTTGTAATTTTTGGTAATCCACGGTTAATGATTATTTCCACATAGTTTTGTGCGATAATGTTGTTAGTTTGATAGCGGTCATCACAAAGAAGGTACTTCATTGTAGGTTTTAACATTTATAGTATAAGGATGTTATTCCCCATTATTATGTGGAATATAAACATGCTCCCACTAAATATTTTGTAATTACAGATTTCATCTTTACTCAAGTCACACTCTTTGACTATCTTATCAAATACAAGATTCCAGCTCTGAGATGTGTGCTTCAATCCACAAATTGACCTTTGTAGCTTACATACTTTATTTACAATATTGGATTTATAAAACCTTTAGGTTGTGTCACCCACACATCCCCATGAATATTACCATTAAGGAATGTAGTTTTAACATCCATATGACAAATCTCATAGTCATATTAAGCTGCAATAGAAAGCATGATCTTGATGGATTTAACCATGGTAACTAGTTAAGGTTTCATTATGTTCAACATCTCAAACTTGAGGCGTATCCTCCTAGATCTATTAGGTTTTGTGTTACATAAGGAACTTGAGATTCCATAACATCTTGTGATTCTCCATGTTCCTACTGTACCTCCTTACGTTCAATGTTTTCTTGTTTGTCTTGAACTTTTCGAGTTCTACTTTTACTCCCACTTATTCCTCTGGAATTAAGTTCCCATTCAGGAATACAACCATCCTGGTCAAAAATAACTTTGTTGTTGGATTGGAATATAAAAGTAGTATTCAACAAAATAACATTTATGAGATTTGTGGACAAAGCTTTTCAAGAAACTATTTTCTTACATAATCTTTCAATCCTAATCTTTATAAAAGACTCATCGACACACTTCCCATTCCATATCATATGATGTCTTTTTGAACCAATTTAGATGGTATATTTTTTAGTGTAAAGCATGTGCCAAAAAGGAAACTGGAAGACCAACTAATTTATTGATAATCACACCATGACTAACAAGGTGTGATTCCTTCTTTCTAATACAACATAATGTTTCATGTGGATTTCATCATGATACACTTATTGACTCAAGGTCAATTAGGTCAATATTGACTCACGTCTAAATTGACTAAACCCATGTTTTGATGATGACTAACCATTCCACATATTGGTGTCTAATGTCTCTACTTGAGTGATTTCAGATTAGGTATAGACACACGCCAATTGCCCTAACTTGCGCATATCAAATTGGAGAAAAGACAAGTCAAAGTCATACAAGTGCACGTTTTTGTAATATGATGTATATCCATTAGAATCATGTTGTAAATCACTTGTAATGATTGTATGACTTGTAATTAAGCTTAGAAAAATATCAGGAACACTTAGATCGAATATTAGAGCATTTTAGAAGCATCTTAGAAAATCAATTACAGGCACTTGGTCGATCGAGTTTCCCCAGCCTGAAACTCGACCGATCCACCTTGGTTGATTTTCTGAAGATTGCATCGGTCGAGTTGTGCACTCACAAAACTCGACCGATTGGGTAGTAGGCCATTTCCAGTTGAAATGGTCGGTCGAGTTTCCTCAGGACAAACTCAACCGATCCTTTGAACATCGGTTTGCCTCCTACTTGATCGGTCGAGTTACACCCATTAGAACTCGACCGATTGCACTGTACGGAAAAGTGCAGAAAAGTGTTTCTAGCCGTTGTGGAGTTTCAACAAGTGAAAATAGATATGTTGCAAGCCACAAAATGGCTAGTTTTCGTTCACAAGTGTTCCCAAAGGCTAAGAGGCATCCCCAGCTATAAATAGGACCCCTTGGGCTTCATTCCAAGGTTGAGCATTCATTGCAAACTCTATGTGAGGCTCCTATTCTATAGTTGAGTTACATGATATGCAATGCATGACAAAAAGAGCAATTTTGTTGAAAATTATGCAAAAATTGTAGGGAAGTAACTACATGGAACGCAGGTATGTGAAGAAGGTAAATTCTAAACTAAAATAAACAAAATCAAACAAACAAAATTAAATGGTAGGTGAAATGCAAAATGAGAGTAAAAATGAGATAAGAGCATACCGCCCTACCACCCCAAACTTTTGAATCATGTTGTCCTTAGCATGACACTAAAGTCTAGGAATGATAGGGTAGATGATCACTATGGTGGTAGTGCTCCTCCCTGTGGTGGAGGATGCTGGTAGTAGGAACCCCAATAGTCTAACTGTGGAGGCAGGTAGTTGTCCTGAAATGCTGACAGTGAACTCTACCAATCTTCCCCCCACTGGGGGTTCCTCTATGACTGGGTGTGCTGGAACTGATATAAGTGGTTGACTTGATAATGAATCTGTTGATGGTCTAACTACATAGCATCTTGTGTGCGTTGGAAACCCTCTTTTACTCTCAAAATACCCTCCTGGGTGCTTAGTATGCCATCCTAAGTGATCTGGATGCCCTCTAGTTGTACATGTATAGTGGACATGTCATATGCATTTGATGTGGGTTGTTGTTGTGATGTCTCCGCCTCGCGTTGCCTCACCCTAAGTGTCTCTAGCTCCTCGGCTATCCTCCTCCTCTCGGTAGCTTCCTGGGACTCCATGCCCTTCAGGAAGATCTCTGGGCTACTGCTGTCATGTATCTCTTGGGTGCTCCTCTCCCCACCCCCTCAAGATGTCTAGAAAATCCGAAGATGGACCACATCCCTGTAGGAGAGGTGTGGCCTGGTAGAGGATCCCTAGTGAAACCCCTACATAAAGAGGGTTGACCTGGTAGAAAATCTTCTGATCAACCACTGAAATCATAGATGAGTGAGTCAAGTAGTGTACGTCAATGAGCTTTCGTCCTTCTGCCTTTGTGTAGCCAGATACATCATGCCCCAGGGCCAAAGCAATGGAAGTAACAATCCCTCCCATGATAAAAGGATTCTTTCTCTTGGAAGGGATTGTCTTCATGTGATAAATAATAAGTGACCCTAGATTTACAAGCTTTCCCTGCATCATCCATCCCAACACAAAGAGGTCTTTCTTGGTGCAACTACCTTGATTTTCATATCGAGCAAAGATGGTGTTCTCCAAGACCTTTTGAATGTATCTTAAGACGGGTTTGTGAATCAGACTTGTCTTTGATTTACCTGCCACAAAACTACTTTGCCCTATAGGTTTCTTCCACATCACAGTGTAGTTCGCATTGGTTACCCTATTTGTTTCCATGATCAAGTGATGTTGCTGCCTCAGGGTTGGAGTAAAAATGCCATTCAGAAAAGATGCAGTGATGAGGTAGGTGCTATTCCTTAAAGTGACATTGATGGCATCCCATAAGACCTTCTCTAGGGTTGCAAAGAACTACTATGTAAGCTCCACATAGGTATCCTTAAAAAAAATCAAAGATGCCCAAAGTTCTCATTGTCTCCCAGAACGTGTAGCGAGTGGCAATCACTCGGTGTGTCAAGTACTTTGGGTGCTTTGACTTCTTCCCTTTCTTGCTATGCCTATTAGGTGTTTCCTCATGATGCGCTTCAGGTGCACCCTCTTGATGTGCATCCATAATTATCGCATATGCATCATCTATCAGTAGCCACCATCATGCTCTCGGTTGTGGTTGTGGTTGTGGTTGTGGTGCCTTGGACATTGAAGGTCGTGCAACTAAAAATGACGGTGAGTTGTCGAAACTGGTGAGAGAGCTACCGAAACTGATGGTCAGGCTACTGCCCTACCTCTGCTGGGTTGTCTAGAAGACTCCTCCATCATGGGATCCACCGTCACAGCTGCATGGGGTGATTCTCCTTGTGAACCGGAGGCTACCGATGGTGGTGGAAGTGCTAGGAGAGCCGACAGAGATGAAGAAGATGCATTCTTGGGCCGACAGTCATAGGAAATGACCTCCTTGGGCTTAGACACAACCTTCTTAGCCATTTTCTCCATTTTGGATTGAAATTGGTGGAGAAAATGAGATTTTAGGTTTTCTCCAAAGAACTGGGTTGTTGGTGCGGATTGGAGAGAAATGGGGTGTTTTGTGGATGAAAATGGGTGGAATCCAGAGATTAAGGTAGTGGAAATTATGGGGGATTGATTTGAGATGGATTGGGGGTGATTTTGTGGTGATTTGATGGTATTGGGGTGGGTGGGAGATGTTGCATGACCACCGTTCACGGGGAATAGTCGTGGTGATTGCGGAGTTCAGAATAGATCTGATTTGAGAATTTTGCAAATTGCTGACTTAAGTGATGGAGTCGGGATGCATCACGACCACGGTGGATCACTTTCTACATGACTGTTGTACCCCACATGTCCATTCTGAGTGGGTGGCTACACGGTTTTGCTGCCTTGCACGACCGTGGTAGGTCTATTCTTCAGTTCTCAACTTCTTTGATTTTTCTCGATTCTCCTATTGATTGTGAATGCACCACCATGGATGTTCCATGTCACCATGGTCATGGTGAGTACTGTGGCAGTTTTCTCACACTTGAATCTTATCAAAACATCAAATCTATGATTCAAAATGACTTTTCATGGATTACTTGTCAAAATTTCATCAAATTTTCCTCATTTCACCCTATCATCACATGCATCTTAAAACTAAATAAAAACTATTAAAAACAAGTGTGTGTATGTGTTTTCTTGGAAAGTGTAGAAACAGAGCAAACATATAAAAATGGAAGGTTGGGTGAAAAATTCCCAAATCTAGATGGGTTGCCTCCCACAAGCGTTGAGTTTCATGCCTTCAGTGGGCTTCTTGGTGATTCTTCAATCAGTCATCCATTTAACATCCTCATGTGCCCATTTTCGCAATAAATACATCTCTCATTTGCAGTGAATCTATGTTCCTCATCCCTTTTATCACCAAAGTTGTCATCAAATCCTTCATCTAGATCTCCTCTTCTCGAACGATCAATAAGACTCTTGAAGTAACCATATCCAATATCCTCACCTCAAACCTATCGGTTTGAGGACTTGTATATGTCGATCTTTATCTTCATGTCCATGAAAGAGACTATCATTATGCCGCTACAAACATGTTTCTTGACATCAGATGTAGATAAGAATGTTCTCCCCAATATGATGGGGATCTTCCCATCATCCGACTCCATGCAAAGAACAATGAAATCAGCTGGGAACACTACTCTTCTTTCCTTATCAATCATCACCAAGACATCATCCACTCATCCTATAGGCTCTTTGATGAAGTGATCCTCCAATTGGAGAGTGAAATGTGCCAGTTTCAACTTTCCTAAACCTATCTCAACATAGACACTATATGGCATCAAATTCATACTGGATCCCAAATCAAGTAGGGATTTCCTATGTGATGCCCCCCAATGTAACTAGGTATGATTGGGGCTCCTAGGTTCTTCCTCTCCATGGGAGTGGGTGTTGGAGGATATAGCTCACTTGTTCAGTCAACTTCACTTTCTTTGATATCCTCCCCATTGACCTTCTCTTCACAGTGCATAAGTTCTTCAGAAACTTGGCATATGATGGAATTTGCTTGACAACATCCAATAATAGAATATTGACCTTCACTTGACGAAACACCTCAAGAATGTCAACATTGTGCTTTTGTCTCCTCCTTACTTCTGGTGGCTCATCTAATGCTTTAATGAATGGTGGCTCATTTGCTTTGGCCTTTCTTGCATCGATGTGAGATGGAACACTAGGGATGGTGGAATCTGTGAATGGAGTATGAGGTGGATCACATGGTATCCCAAAATCAACAAGATGTATCACATAATCATCTTCGAAAATCTCAATCATAGTATCACCACTTGGCTGCATTTGCTTTGCTTTGCTTTATCAACCTTTCTTTAACTAGCAGGCTGCTCAAGAGATTTTCCACTCCTTAGAACTGTCACAACACTTCCTTACTCATGGTGGAGGGGGATCCAGTTGTGGTTGTGGAGCAGGTGGAGGTGACACTTGGTGTTGAAATTGAGGTGGAGGGGAGAATTGAGGTCGGAAGGTGAATTGTTGAGAAATTTGTGGTAGTGAGGGGAGGGGGGGACAAGTATAAGGTTTGGAATTGCCTTGGAAGTGGTATGTGGGCTGAAATTGCATGGGAGGTGGACTATATAAAACTTGTGAAGACGGTGTTGGTCCACTTGCTTCATTGAAACTCAAGATGGGTTTTGAAGAATTTTTTTCTTCTTGGAGAACAATTATGGAATATAGTTGCTCTATCCTTTCTTCAAGCCTTGTCACATTCATTTGTATGTCATCAAAACTCTTCAACCTAGAGAGAACATCTTCCTCAAACCTTGAGTTATATCTTGGACTTTGTGGTTCTTGGTAGCTATAGGAGTGAGGTGTCTTCTTTTCTTCACCATAGAACTCAATAGATTGACTGGGTGGCAAGGAACATTTGTCACATGGTTCTTCATGAAACTCACCATGTCACCAAGAATCTTCATCAGTTGCAGGCTTGAGTCATTATGAGTCAGAGATGTCATATCAAAGGCATGGACACCATCATTCATCATGCTTGAAGCTTGGATTCTTGAATCTTCTGCCAACTTCTCATATAAGGGCCATATCTTCTTTGGGTGGCCTAGCCATGAAAACTCCTCTACAAGCAAAGTCTACTGAGGTTTGGCTCTTTAGAGATAGACTGGAGTAAAAGGATTGAACTAGCTTCCACAAAGGGATCTCATGGTGTGGGCACTCTCTCAACATCTTCTTAAACCTCTCCCATGCATTGTGAAACTTCTCATTGCTTATTTGACTAAAACTTATCACGTCACACCACATTTGTGTTAACCTTTCTATAGAGTAGAATTGTCTTAAGAATGCATTCTTCATCACTTTTCAATTCATGATGTCCCTTCTTGAGTCATACCAATCTTTGTCTTTGCCTTTGAGGGAAAATGAAAACAAGGTCAATTGGATCGTGTCATCACTAGCCGTCGGCATCCTGAAGGTGGAGCATACTTCAAGAAATGAGTCCAAGTGCTTGTAGGGGTTCTCACTCCCCAATCCGTAGAAAATGGGAAGGAGGTCAAGAAGACATGGAGGGATGGAGAATTGCTCCCCTGGCATTTGATCAACCCTGCTAGCAATTGGCAATTTGTAATTGGTAGGCATGAAGTAATCTTGAAGTGGCTTGTGGGGTGCATTTTGGCCTTCCATCTTTTCCTCCCTCGAGTGGCTTGTCACATGCACAAGGCACAACCAAACAAAAGCGAACAAGTTAGCAAACAAATATGCACAAAGAATGCAAAGAATAAAGAATAAATAAGCAATGATGAGGGCAGTAGGAAAAGTCAAAGCAAAGTTAACTAGCTAGGTCGAGCACCTTTCTCCCCATAAACGATGCTAGAAAGCTTGGTGCATTTCTGCCAATGGTGTTACACACTAATCAATTGGAGTTTGAATAGATGTAACCCACATGGTGGATTAATCTTTTGAAATCTATAAGGACCTACACAAACGTACTCACATACACCAAAACACTACACCCACAAACACACAGGGTCATGTCATAGCATAGGAGGGTGGCAAGTATAGGGTAAATCCATAGGAAAAAAATGGGGCACTAGAGCTAGGCTAGTTTTTGGTGCTAGGTTCCTACTGCAAAGTCTAGGATTAAGGGTTTGAAGGTTGATTTTATGATTAAACAAAGGATTTAGCAAGAAAGCAAGTAAAGGAAAACAAGCAAGAACAAAACCTAAGTTAACCCTAGATAATTAATTCTACTAAGCAAGAAAATACAAGGTAAGGTAAGAAAAGAACAATCTACACTAAGGCAAGCATGAAGAGAATTAAACTACACTGGACTAGTAAACAGAGAAAAAGAGCAATTAAAGACCTAAGCTATCTAGAACAAAGCAAGAGTAGGGCAAGAAGCTAACTAAGCAAGAAAAGAGCTGACACTAGCTAAGCAAGAAGGCAATTAGGGTTTTAAAGCAATAAAGGGGTGTGTGAGATGTTCAGGGGATGCACTTAGCAATTAAATTGGGGGTGACATATGAACATAATGATTTCATTTAGATTATCAAACCAAACAACAAGCTAGAGTCTATTGAATTATCCCAAACTACTATCCGGCCATGTGTATGCTAGGTTGTGTATAGAGGAACTAAATCCTAACACTCCCTACTACCCTTATGAGGCTCAATTAGGTTAGGGTTTAGGTGTAATTCAATTAGAGTCTAAACAAGTCTAGGTTTCTAGTTTAGATTATCTTAGGATGATTAGTGTAAGGACCCTGACCTCCATTTAGGGTTTACCCTATTTTCTTTGCTTAACCCTGGTGCTTTGTTGCTTGCTAATCACCTTCTGTGATGATTAGGGTTTGTTGGTGCTTTGTTGAGATATGGAGGTGCTACTTGCAAATAACCCAAGTTTAGGGTTTGTGGGCAAGTTTGTCACCTTGTGAGGTGTTCCTCCCTCTCCTTGCTTCCTCTAGTGTTGAGAGGAAGGTTGGGCTCGTTGCTTGAGTTCCTTTGGGCTTGGTTGAGCTTGTTGGGCCTTGTGGTGTTTTGCCTTCGCTTCTTTGGACCTTGTATCGGGCAAGAGTATGCTTGTGTCGGCCTAGGTGTGTCGCCCAAGATGTATGTCGCCCAGGGTTGTATCGGCCATGGTGGGGGGTGTCGGCCATGTTGTGTGGGTGTGTCGCCCATGGACCCCTTTGACCTTCTTTGACCTTGTTTGTGTCACCACTAGTGGACACTTGGTGCTTGAAGCTTGCATGTGGCAATGGCTTTGGACATGTGTTTAGGGCATGTGGCTTTGCCCATGGACAAGTGTCCCTAGGTGGGCGACACCTTGCTTTGTCTCTCTTTGGTTTCTCCTACATCCCCTTATATATGTGTTTCCTTTCCCTTTCTAAGGATCCCTTTAGTTCCTTAGTCTCCCTCTCCTTGGTGCACGACACCCTCTCTTCTTTTGCAAGCTTGGTGGCCGATCCTTCTTGGAGTCTCCTTCTTCCTCTAGTGGTGGCCGAACCCTAGAGTGCCTTGCTCTCCTTCTTTTGGTGGTGCTTGGAGATTGGAGCTAGGAGCTTGGAGCTTTCTTGAGGCGGGTTACATAACTCCTAACCCTAACTACATTACCATCTTCTATGTTCTTGTTTATATGTTGCTTATGATCCGCTAAGTATGTTGTTAGTTTAGTTCCTTGCTTAGTTGCACCTTGTTGGCCGAACCTATGTTCTAGGGTTTCTTGGTGAGAAATTGTTACAACCCCAAATTTTGGGTTCATTTGATGAGAAATGTAATTTCTCATATGATAGATACTTGAACAAATGATGATATAATGTGCTTCAAATAAATGGATTTTTGTTTACAATAGTCTTGATGTTTGTATTGTGGGCTTTATTGGCTATTGGGCCCAAATAACAACAAAATTCAATGAATAAATGGATAATTGAAGAAAAGAAATATGTGGAAACCTCTAGAAGGCAAATCCAAAGAGGATTTCGTGCCTCTTGGGTTCCTTGGGTACCAAGGAGTCCAAGGTTGCAAAAAGAAAACAATGAGAAAAGAAAAGATTAAATAAGTATTTCTTTATGAAGAAAGAAATTGAAAACATTGATGAAATGCAGAAAATAAGTGAAAAGAGGTATATTTGAGTTATCCTTAGTGGAATTATCCCAAGGATTCCTAATGGTAAAAGGAATACCAATGAGGAAAATAAAAGAGAAATAAAGAGGAATCCTCAAAAAGAAATATTTTAATAAGTAAGATAATGGGAAATAAAGGATGTAGATGCCTCTAGAAGGATAAAAAGGATTTTCGAATTCCTAATTCTAAAGATAATGGGAGAGAGAATATATATATACTTTAATTTGCTTATGAGGTAAAATCTCAAACTAGGCACACAAGTCGTGAACTTCCCTTTAAAATTTAGAAGTAAAAGGATTAACGAGTAAAGAGATATGGATTATGGAAATAATCCTAAAATGAATAGTTACCAAGTTATTTTCATTAATTGTCGCAATAATACTTTTTCGGACAAGGAAATAGTTGGGTCCAAGCCAAGTTTACCAATATGTTTAGTGAAAGAATAAAAGAAACTGGGAGTACCCAAAAGGAAGGTTTCTTGTGCGACTTGTATTAAGGATACAGTCATATCTTATGGAAAGAAGGTGGCGAGATTGGTAGTTGTAGTATGGAGGCAATTAGGGTTTCCCCTAGGTAAGTTTATATAAATAGAAAGAGAGGCCACGAGGAACCCTCATTGCAACCCTCCATAGAACAAGCTCGCCTTCACGCTAGAGAGGTGGGTTCCCCGAGATTAACTATTGTCGAGTTGGGGCACCATATCTAGCGGACTCTGTTGACAAGGGAGCGACTCGGCAAACAGCAGTAAAGGTTGACGAGGAGAAGCTGGAAGATGACGACTTCTGACCGGACTTTGAGAGGCGTCGCAGTCCACAATCACCAGTCTGTCGACGGAAGACTAGATGGTGGCGGGCGCAACACCAGGTACATCATAGTGCCTGGGATAACAAAGAGCGAAGAGAGGGAGAGGGATCCGTGGTGTGCTCCGTAAGGAGTTGGGCGGAGACCTGGCGGAGATCCGGTGGAGCCCTGGTGGGGGAACAACTCGGGTGAGCAGCATAGGCGGCGGCCTCACCTGTGGTGGTGCCGAGGATGGGGGTGGCACCGGCAGCCCGGACTGGGCCGAGGAAGTGGGCAGGCATGGTGATGAGGCGGAGGCGCGACGAGAAGGATGTCGCGTGAGCCCCCGACGCGACTCCGGCGGCAAGCGCTGGGCAGATCACACGTGCACGAGGAAGGAGAGAGACCCACGCTCAAATGACTAAATTGCCCCTTTCATGCACGCTGAAGACCCAAGGGTGTAAGAGTCTTTTCCATCTAATTCTCGGTGGATCCTGGTGAGTCAATAATGTGATACTTATGCTGACGTGGCGGCCCCTGATTGGCTAGTTTAGCAATAATTTGGAATATTTATAATTAATTAATGGTAGCTCAGAATACAGTGATATTATATATCAAATTGATCGGAAAAATGAGAGGAATATAAATAAAATATAATCAGAGTCTGATTAATCTTTCTATTCCAAATTATATGCAATACATGTGCTAAGGTGTTTGATGAAAAAGAAAGCCTAGATTTAGGTTAATATGATGCTTAATTGATTAGATTTGGTTATATTGAGTTAATACCTGATCTTGCTATGTATAATGATTAAAACCTTGATAATGTTTAATAATGGATGATTCTAGATTAATAGTCATATACATGCTATTTTAGGATTTTAAAACTAATGTGGACATCTTGCTATGATCTAATGCTGATATTAATCTAGATGTCATGAATAGTTTAATATGCTTAAGTTGACGATTAGGGTTTAACCTAATATGCATAAGTGAGATTGTAATCTTACAAACCATAACGTGAGGAGTTAGGGTTTGTGGCCCTAATCCCGGATCCAAACATGAGAAAATCCTAAACCCTAGTTTAGGAGCGAATCTAGATGTAAATAATGTAATATGAATACATGGTGACACACACGTAGTATGCTTTGTTTCAGATACTTGTTGATTACACGCTTGGTTGATTGGATGTTTGGATTGAATTCCTAAAGTACATAAGATATTCTGCATAGTTTCTGCGATGGCATAAGGTATGTGGTTACGCTTATGAATAATCACTCTAGTTTCACGGTGATTCCTGAAGTTTTAATCGGTTGTTTGAAAATAACTGTTGGATGTTTATTTATTTTATGCAACTATAAAGTGACTATGGTTATCACTATAAATGTACATATATAATTGGCTAGATCCGGGTCCACCTCTGTTACTTTGAAAAGGGCTAAAAAAGGGGTAATCCTAGAGCAAGGTCTAGGTTACCGTGAGTTAGAAATTGGGCTACCTACATGTAGTGCCATGAGACTCTTTAGCATACCCCGAGTTAAGGAGTGGTCTACTTACGAGTAGTGCCATGTGACTCAACCCTAGAAACTGGTTCGTTTATAGGTGGATCATGAGGGGTTTAATGGGGACAACACAGAGGATAGGGTACCCTTGGATCGCGGAGTTATATTTAAAATGTAATCTTGGTCATTAAATGATTAATTGAATGATTACATTGTTATCATAGTTGCATGTTTATTGTTTCCCCCACATACCAGCTTCGGATGACCGACGTTTTGTTTGTCGGCGTTTTAGGTACAATGAAAAGAACAAACAGTAAAGCGACACCTTGTGAATTCAAGAATTAAAGAACAAGGAGGAACTAGTTAGAATAATTCAGCTGAGATTAGAAGTTTAGTTTGTTCCAAACTTTTCGAAGGTATGCAAAGAAAAATTTTATTACCATTTTCAGTATAGTCTGTTAGAATTTAATAATTGTTTATGGTTATATGTCAAACCTTTGATCTAGAAGTCATGGGTGCGGCTTCGACCTCTCGGTCTCCCTTAATTGGGGGTTATCAGGAGGTGGGGTCGTAACATTTGGTATCAGAGTCTAGGTTCCTCTTTTAATCATTAATAATTATTAAATTTTACAAACTCCATAGAACCCAAGGGTGTTATTAGAGGATTATCCGAAAGACGGAGGTGTCTAGAAAAGGATCACGACCGGGGGCTGGCAATATTTTCCTCCGCACTGCTAGTCGGAATACGAGGACTCCCGGATCCTTGTGACTGCCTGGCCAAAGTCTTAGGGTATGAATCGAAATAAGACACCTTTAGGACTTCTCATCTTATTCATCCCTTCTCATCTCAAAATTCTGATAAGGACCTAAAGGATTAGGGTTTTCTTTCTTCTCCTCACCCTCTTGAGGTATGGGTAAGGTTAATAAGGTTTAAGGAATCCTCCACCAAATTAATGAAAGGAATGTAAATAAGATGTCATGGACATAAGCTTAATAGATTAAGTAAAAACTAAAGAATAGATACATGCTTAGGTCGTATGACATAAGTTGTCATGTCCTCAGAAGAGACCTGAGGCTAGACCTTCTTATCAGGAGGATAAGTTAGTCTTGGAGATAGAGATCTCCATTGCAAGTAAAGACCTGGCACATCCTCTGAGGATGATGCTAACCCTAACCCTAAGTGAAGGTTAGAGAGAGATGAGTTGGACCAGGTGTTTAAAAGGACATGCCTTTGGGATGCCATATGAACCATGGGTGGCCTAACACCTCTGGCGACCCAAGGGTCGTGCATGTTAGGGTAAAGGATAGCTCCTTAGATGATGATGTTAGTGAAGGACCATAGAAACCCTATGGGCTTGTGCAAGTAGGGCATAGCTGGAACCTAGGGCACGTCATAGTGCTGACAGTAGGATGAAACCCTGGATAAGGAATTATGATGGAGCATAAAGGGTTATGGATGATCTTGAGCAACCATAAGTTCGAACCTAGGCTTCACCCATGTAGAGCATGCTTTTGAGGTTGATCCTTCATGAAGAAAGGACCTCTAATTGTGAGGTTGGTTGTGGGGTTAGCTCTAGGGAGTGCAGGAAACCCAGCAAGAAGGTTGGAAGCCTAAAACCCTGAACAATGGATGATAGTGGTTGCCTCATGATCGATCCCTGAAAGTTGATGATACCTTGGTTGCCTTTAGAGGGACCAAACCCTAGAGAAAAGATGAAGCTTATGGTACCTACGTGCCTATGGTATAGGTGTTTACCTTCTGAGGTAGGAAGAAGAATTCCTTAGGCCTAGAAAGGTTTAGTAAACAGGTTATGAGGGCTTGTACCTTGTTGGTTATCCTTAAGGAGGACCCAACCCTAAGTGTTGCTCGAGTTGAATGATGACAAGAAGTGCATGGCATGCCTTTTGCATGCTTGGTTCGTAGTTAAGAGATAGAGCATGCAGTTGGACACCTGCAAGTGAACCTAGGGTTCCTAGGCCTAAGAGGGGAAGTGGTGTACCTAATGCTCATGATGAGAAGTTGAGTTCTGATAGACGTGAGCATGGTACTCCTCATGTATAGAGGAAAGGGAAGCCCCTTAAGTTTAGTGTATGTTTGATGGACCACTCACAGCTAGGTTGATGATAAAGAAAGGTATGATTTTGATCCAACTTTGAGGAAAGAGGATAAGTATGACCTAGCATGGTTCAGTAGGTGATCTGCTTGTGCCTTAATAGCCTGGTAGGGTTAAGTAGGCTCTTGTGGATGTAAACCCTAGACCTAAGAGCTTTTGTGACCTTGTTACCAAGAGATAGTTTTCCTCCCATCCTGGGAGAGGGACCCCTTTGGTAGGGTGTATATCAGTTTTGTTGGTTTAAGGTAACCTAAAGAGGTCTCATAGGATCTTGAGAAGCTAAGTGAAAAGTACATGGTGTGAGAATGAACCTATAGACCCATAGATATCCATCTCTAATTGCATATGAATGTGTTACCATGGAGGTAACTGGTATGGGGCTTGACCAAAGTAGGCAGGTTGCCATGATCCCTATGAAAGGATGAAAGCCAGCCATGAATGCAGAAAGAGAGATGATGAAGACTTGGGTAAGGTTCTAAGTGAACATGTACTATTATGGTGAATCCTAAGTCTAACCTAGGGTCAGGTAGGGATAAGACCGATGAAAGTAGGAGTTGCCTAATTCCCCAGTCGCACATGACCATAGGGTCAGGAGGTAACAGCTATCATTGTCTGAGGGCCATGGGTAAGGAGATTGATCACCTTCATGAACTCATGGGACCCAAAGGGCAGATGAGTAGGGCACTCTCTTGATGTATAAGGGAAGAGGGATGACCCCAAAAGAGTCGGTACCCTATAGACCTAGAGGAGATGACCAAGGATATAAACCTCAATAGGTTCAAGACTAGTTTGATATCATGATGTCTGTGACGTAGAGACATATGTAACACGTACAACTTAGATGTAAAGGTGTATGGGCAAGGTGGGATGTACCATCTCTACTCTTGGAACAGGAAGAACTCTGTATTTGGACTGCATCCAAATGCTTATTTCCTCTTGTTATGGGGGTGAGAGATAGGACATTACACATGTCATACACCAAGGATAAGAGATGATGTAGGTTGGAACGTTTCCACAAGCAATGGAGATAGAGAAGATAACCTACCCTGGTAAAGTGAAAGATACATGGATGGTTTGCAAACACTAAGAGGAATGAGGTAGTCACCTTATGAGGATGTTTTTTATTTATCATGAGCTATGTGGAACTTACAAGTTATACCATGTTGAGTTTGATCACCATGATGATGAAATCAGAGAGTGTTCTTAATAAAGATGGACATATAGTTTGAGGAGAGATGATAAGTGAAATACATGGAAGTGTATGTCTTCAATGTTACCTAATACCTAAGGATGTGAAGTGGTAATGGATGCTCTGGTTGAGATACATCTGACTTGAAGCTAGAAGAGGTTTTTTGGCTAACCCTAAGTTTGAAAAGGAGAGGTGTTTGGATAACACTCAAAAGTTAAAGGTTGTTTGGTTAGCCAGTCTAGTCCTTAATGCAATGAAAGGATGGTGGTAGAACCTCAGATGTACTTCTTTGGAAAAGAAGGTAATGAAACCCTGATGAGGGTGGTTTAGGGTTTCGAGGAATCTATCTTAAGGAATCATGACAATAGAGGAGATCATGACTTAATACAGTGGTACTACCAAGATAATAAGTGATAGTGGTACTTTAAATACCTAAAATAAAGTTGCATGTGGTATATGACCATGCAAGCCAAAGGTAAAGGACGAACACCAGTACCCCATTGCATTGTTATAAAGGATAAAAAGTTCCCAAAAGAGAAAGGGAGTTCATCACAATGGGTGTTGTAAGTCTCTCTGGATCAATGAAGGTCGAGATGCAATATGGGTTATGGTAGTTCGCCTTACCTAGATGACATGAGAAAGAAAGAGTTTTGTCAAGGGGCAAATTTGGTTGAACTACCCATGAGAGAGGGATGGTTCAACTATGAAGTGAGTTCAAAAGTTCTTGAGTTTGACCTAAAGGTTCCCTTCCAAAGGATGGAAGTATGTGCATGAAGGACTCAATGTTAGTGTAGTTTATCACCCCTAACAAAGGGTTAGTGTGATCCAAACTAAAGGGTCTGATGAGAGCATATGTGCTCGTTCACGGTGATAGCTAGAGACAGTTCTTGTCCTATGAAAGATGTGATGATGACCACCATAGCCAGTATTGGGATTCTAAGAAGCTCTGTAAGGGAGGTTGTGACGGTCACCACTTCAGTAAGGTGATGTTGGTGAAAGGACCACATGATGATTAGCAAAGGACCACAGTGCATGAAGATGAAAGTCACTTTAATCGTGCAATGGCTAAAAGGAGCCTAGAGACGATGAGAGTCATGAGCAGAGGCAAAGTAGACTAACATACAGTGCATTGTGGGAGAATATAATGTGAGAGTCTGACCCCTCTGAGCTGCAGCTGAGAAAGCTGAGTCCCCGATACATGGGTCCATTAGAGATGGATGGGTGGAGATGGTTAGGTTTTGACCCTACCCCTCAGGATAGAGTTATGTGAGATGTTTTCCATGTCCAATTTAGAGCACTATGTGAGGTACCCCGGCCATGTGTTGAACAATGAACTTAGTGAGCCCCAAGGGAGGCTGATATGGCCCGAGTCACCTGTGCAGTCTATAGACGCCGGGATGGGAGAACTCAGAGAAAAGAATATGTGATCATAAAGGTTCTTTGGAAACGCCATGAGTACGGTAAATCCACATAGGGGCCAATGATGGACATGAAAAAGTCTTATCCTGTTTTGTTTGTTTGCTTGATAGAATTTTGAGGACAAAATTCCTATAAGAGGGGGAGGATGTTACAACCCCAAATTTTGGGTTCATTTGATGAGAAATGTAATTTCTCATATGATAGATACTTGAACAAATGATGATATAATGTGATTCAAATAAATGGATTTTTGTTTACAATAGCCTTGATGTTTGTATTGTGGGCTTTATTGGCTATTGGGCCCAAATAACAAGAAAATTCAATGAATAAATGGATAATTGAAGAAAAGAAATATGTGGAAACCTCTAGAAGGAAAATCCAAAGAGGATTTCGTGCCTCTTGGGTTCCTGGGGTACCAAGGAGTCCAAGGTTGCAAAAAGAAAATAATGAGAAAAGAAAAGATTAAATAAGTATTTCTTTATGAAGAAATAAATTGAAAACATTGATGAAATGCAGAAAATAAGTGAAAAGAGGTATATTTGAGTTATCCTTAGTGGAATTATCCCAAGGATTCCTAATGGTAAAAGGAATACCAATGAGGAAAAAAAAAGAGAAATAAAGAGGAATCCTCAAAAAGAAATATTTTAATAAGTAAGATAATGGGAAATAAAGGATGTAGATGCCTCTAGAAGGATAAAAAGGATTTTCAAATTCCTAATTCTAAAGATAATGGGAGAGAGAATATATATATACTTTAATTTGCTTATGAGGGAAAATCTCAAACGAGGCACACAAGTCGTGAACTTCCCTTTAAAATTTAGAAGTAAAAGGATTAACGAGTAAAGAGATATGGATTATGGAAATAATCCTAAAATGAATAGTTACCAAGTTATTTTCATTAATTGTCGCAATAATACTTTTTCGGACAAGGAAATAGTTGGGTCCAAGCCAAGTTTACCAATATGTTTAGTGAAAGAATAAAAGAAATCGGGAGTACCCAAAAGGAAGGTTTCTTGTGCGACTTGTATTAAGGATACAGTCATATCTTATGGAAAGAAGGTGGCGAGATTGGTAGTTGTAGTACAGAGGCAATTAGGGTTTCCCCTAGGTAAGTTTATATAAATAGAAATAGATGCCACGAGGAACCCTCATTGCAACCCTCCATAGAACAATCTCGCCTTCACACTAGGGAGGTGGGTTACCCGAGATTAACTATTGTCGAGTTGGGGCACCATATCTAGCAGACTCTGTTGACAAGGGAGCGACTCGGCAAACAGTAGTAAAGGTTGACGAGGAGAAGTTGGAAGACGACGACTTCTGACCGAACTTTGAGAGGCGCCGCAGTCCACGATCACCAGTCTGTCGACAGAAGACTAGATGGTGGCGGGCGCAACACCAGGTACATCATAGTGCCTGGGATAACAAAGAGCGAAGAGAGGGAGAGGGATCCGTGGTGTGCTCTGTAAGGAGTTGGGCGGAGACCTGGCGGAGATCCGGTGGAGCCCTAGTGGGGGAACAACTCGGGTGAGCAGCATAGGCGGCGGCCTCACCTGTGGTGGTGCCGAGGATGGGGGTGGCACCGGCGGCCCTCCCTTAGGCAGCCCGGACTGGGCCGAGGAAGAGGGCAGGCATGGCGATGAGGCAGAGGCGCGACGAGAAGGATGTCGCATGAGCCCCCGACGCGACTCCGGCGGCAAGCGCTGGGCAGATCACGCGTGCACGAGGAAGGAGAGAGACCCACGTTCAAATGACTAAATTGCCCCTTTCATGCACGCTGAAGACCCAAGGGCGGAAGAGTCTTTTCCATCTAATTCTCAGTGGATCCTGGTAAGTCAATAATGTGATACTTATGCTGACGTGGTGACCCCTCATTGGCTAGTTTAGCAATAATTTGGAATATTTATAATTAATTAATGGTAGCTCAGAATACATCGATATTATATATCAAATTGATCAGAAAAATGAGAGGAATCTAAATAAAATATAATCAGAGTCTGATTAATCTTTCTATTCCAAATTATATGCAATACATGTGCTAAGGTGTTTGATGAAAAAGAAAGCCTAGATTTAGGTTAATATGATGCTTAATTGATTGGATTTGGTTATATTGAGTTAATACCTGATCTTGCCATGTATAATGATTAAAACCTTGATAATGTTGAATAATGGATAATTCTAGATTAATAGTCATATACATGCTATTTTAGGGTTTTAAAACTAATGTGGACATATTGCTATGATCTAATGCTGATATTAATCTAGATGTCATGAATAGTTTAATATGCTTAAGTTGACGATTAGGGTTTAACCTAATATTCATAAGTGAGATTGTAATCTTAGAAACCATAACGTGAGGAGTTAGGGTTTGTGGCCCTAATCCCGGATCCAAACATGAGAAAATCCTAAACCCTAGTTTAGGAGTGAATCTAGATGTAAATAATATAATATGAATACATGGTGACACACACGTAGTATGCTTTGTTTCAGATACTTGTTGATTACGTGCTTGGTTGATTGGATGTTTGGATTGCATTCCTAAAGTACATAAGATGTTCTGCATGGTTTCTGTGATGGCATAAGGTATGTGGTTACGCTTATGAATAATCACTCTAGTTTCATGACGATTCCTGAAGTTTTAATCAGTTGTTTGAAAATAACTATTGGATGTTTATTTATTTTATGCAACTATAAAGTGACTATGGTTATCACTATAAATGTACATATATAACTGGCTAGATCCGGGTCCACCTCTGTTACTTTGAAAAGGCTAAAAAAGGGGTAATCCTAGAGTAAGGTCTAGGTTACCGTGAGTTAGAAATTGGGCTACCTACGTGTAGTGCCATGAGACTCTTTAGCATACCCCGAGTTAAGGAGTGGTCTACTTACGAGTAGTGCCATGTGACTCAACCCTAGAAACAGGTTCACTTATAGGTGGATCATGAGGGGTTTAATGGGGACAACACAGAGGATAGGGTACCCTTGGATCGCAGAGTTATATTTAAAACGTAATCTTGGTCGTTAAATGATTAATTGAATGATTACATTGTTATCATAGTTGCATGTTTATTGTTTCCCCCACATACCAGCTTAGGCTGACCGATGTTTTATTTGTCGGCGTTTTAGGTACAATGAAAAGAACAAACAGTAAAGCGACACCTTGTGAATTCAAGAATTAAAGAACAAGGAGGAACTAGTTAGAATAGTTTAGCTGAGATTAGAAGTTTAGTTTGTTCCAAACTTTTCGAAGGTATGCAAAGAAAAATTTTATTACCATTTTCAGTATAGTCTGTTAGAATTTAATAATTGTTTATGGTTATATGTCGAACCTTTGATCTGGAAGTCATGGGTGCGGCTTTGACCTCTCGGTCTCCCTTAATTGGGGGTTATCGAGAGGTGGGGTCATAACAGAAATACTCCTTTCTCTCCTTGGTCTAGAGGAGTGAGCTTGAGTTCTAGTATCATGGGAAATACCCCTCTCTCATTTAAGTAGAGAGGTGAGCTTGTGTTCTAGTTGCTTGAGCAACACCCTCCTCTCACCATGGATTTGAAAGGTGAGCTTTGTGGTGGTTGTGAACCTTGCTAGGGCTGTTCCTTGTGTTGCTCGTTTGGTGATAAGAAGCTTGGAAAGACCCCTCTCTCTTAGTTGTTGAGAGCTGAGTCATCTTCTTGATCCCTTAGGGTTTGTTGCCCTTGTGTTTGAGGTTGATGACGACCTTGTGGAGTTGCATCTTGACCGTTATGATCTTGGGGGAAGTGATGTTCAATACCCTTCTTGACCTTGAGCTTTGGACGGCACATGTTGTGGTTGTGACGTGCGTCACCCTTGGTCCCTGCTTTGTGTGTGTCAGGCATCACACCTTGATAAGCAACCTGCCCGATACACTTAGCCTATGTGATGGTTTGGTATCGTTATGCCTTGTTGTGGTGGAGCATTTCTAGCTAGTATGTGGTGGGAGTCACCCTTTGGCCTTAGCTCTGTGTGTGTCGGCCGACAGAACAACTTGAGGGGTGTTGCACGACACCTTAGTGCCTGATACATGTGCTGACCGATATGCCATGAGGCACGACACACTGTCGCATGGCACGCTTCTTGGCTAGTTGCACGCTTGGTTTCCCGTTACCCTTGCTGCCCGACAGAGCGTCACCTAGTATCCCTAAGCCGTTGCACCTGGTGAGCGACACACCCATGGGCTCAGTTGCCCGATAGGCTTCATGGCCATTGTACCCTTGTTACCTGATGCAGCATTGCCCGTCTTGAGGTGCACGATATGCATGGCTGCACGACATGCTTGGTTCCCTGATGTATAACGCGTTGTGCACGACACAGCGTTGCACGTTACACCCTTGTGCTTGGCCGATAGGTGCTGGTGTGCCTGGCCGATATGTGCTGATCGTTATGTGTTGGGCGATAGATGAGGGTGCTCTGCCCGATACCACTTCTGGTGAGGGTAGTGGGTACTTTTAGTGAGGGTCCTTCTCCTTATGGAAAACCGATATGTTGGATGTTGTTCTTGGTAATTGTTATAGTAGAGACCATCTATGTAACTTGACATGACTTTGCATATGTTATGATCATCTCAATGATATGAATAATGCTGAGATAATGGTAGGCATATAAGCTTGCCTTGCATGGACTGTATTTATGATCACATGTTGGGAAATGTATGATAAAGCATATAATCATCAATTTGCCCGATGTTTGATAATACGATCTTTCTGTACTATCCATGCAGGTTTCATACATATGCATATCCAGGTAAAGGGCTATGAGGTATATATGTTGAGTAACTCTACTGTGGTGGTTACTCTTGATAATGAGATAATATGTATGATGTGTTTGGATAAAGTGCTTGGGATTGCTATCCATGATGATGATGTAAGCCTTAAAAGGCAGTGGCATTATGTGATAAGGGATTGAGATTCCATGGCAATGTGATGATCCTTGAGATGGATCTAGATGATTGGAAAGAGGCCAAGTAGTAACATGTAATGGTGGATCCTTGGGATGGATCAGGATGATGTTGATTACAATAAAAGCATAATATTGAGTTTCATGTTGTTTATTCTTGTTATAGATTGCATGTTATATAACTTGGTTGAATCTTGCAATCCACTTAAAATATACTAATTAATCACAGTGGAACAAATCATGTAGTTTGCCCTGGCCATAGATCCATCATCGTCAGGAGCTGGTGATGGTGAAACGGGTTCTCCTACGGGTTAACCCAGAGCGCATATTGTTGAATATGTGAGGTTTCTCCTAGCCTAAAATAGAGAGGGAATCGAGTGTAGCTGCGGTTGCAGACTCGGATATATATATATATATATATATATATATATATATATATATATATATATATATATATATATATATATATATATATATATATATATATATATATATATATATATATATATGTTTAGAGCATGGTGAACAGGCCCATGGCTCAAAGTGATAGAGCATGAATGTGTTCATGGCTCAGAGCACGGTGAACATGCCCGTGGCTCAGATATACTAGTGTCGTGACCTGTACCGAGGCAGGCTAGAGAAAGGGTAGCCTATGGAGCTGACTCTGTGGCTGAGGCCACTTAAGCATGAGACTGTAGTCCTGCTTTAGTTCTCGTGCACTGACCACGAGGTGGGAGGTCGTGGAGTCCAGCTCTTCCATTGACCTAGTATGGCACCGACTCCGAGTTTCGCAGCCGTCGGTTGGATCTAAGCGGTACGGCTCACTTCCTCAGGGCATACTAATACGTAATCCAGCCGAATAGTATTTACTGCTTAAGGCAAAACACGAAACATTAGTTGAGGCCTTGCTTGTGTAGTTAATCCTGTTATATCTTGCAGTTGCTTATATGTTCCTCATGATATGTGGTAAGACCTCATAAATATTATCTTGTTAATCATGTTCCATAAAGAAATACTTGGGTATATGCCTTCCGTACATCTGGTAAGCTTGATAATATGAACCGCTTTACTTTATAACTGCTCTTGTTATACCTCTTACCAGTTATCTGCTGTTGTTGCCTTATCTTTCTAAGGTTTGGTAGTTTCCGCGGGGAGTTATGTTTCTCGCTGGGACTGTGTGTCTCATCCTGTTGGTTTACACCCTTTTTAGGTGGTCGAGCTAAACGTGGTGGTGGTCGCGGAGTAGCGGCTGAGTAGCAAGACGAGCAGTAGAAGGTAAGAGATGGATATGTTGTTGTTTTGGATGTTTTGTAGTAGAGTCCTAGAGTCATCCCTCTACTCTCAGGTCCTTGGGGACGTTTTGACATTGTTTCACGATGTATAACTGTTGATCCTTTGAATATCCTGATGTTGGCCGGATGTGGGCCTTTATGTACATATGAATAGGTGATGAACTCATGTGATGGTTTGACAGTTGTTCCTCTAAGATGTGGACACACATCAAGGCTTGTAAATGTTTATATAACCTGTTTCCTTGCAGGATGTGGACCTGAATGTAATAGTTTCTCAGTTTATCAGCTTTCCACAATCGGTTTTAATTAACCTGTGTTTTTGGTAATCTGTGGTTATGGTGATTTCCGCATGTTTTCACGTAACACCTCGCTGTCTGTGTGATAGTGGGATGTGTTGCCACAAGTTTGGTATCAGAGCTTTAGGTTCACTGAGTCTACATGTATTTAGGACTAGGTTGTGTCTGTTCTTGTGAGTTTTCCAGATTTTCTTACAATCATCTTCTGCCCTCAGCGAAAGAAAAGCCAAGATGTCTTGAAACCATGAAGAACATGCTGCTGAGCACAACGATGTTGCATCAGTTGATGGAGCTATAAGGCAGGCACATGAAGATCGGGTGCCTGAGGTCCCCCAACCTGACCCAGCCATTCTTGAACACCCTGCCTATTAACAGCTTATGGGGCAGATAATGGATATGATGAATCTCATGGTAGAGAGATTTCCAGTGCCTCCACTGAGAGCACAGACTCCCCATGGTGAAACATCGGGTATTGGGAAGACCTTTGAGCGGCTTCACCGAGTCGGAGCTTCAGACTATGTTGGAACGGCTGATCCAGCAGATGCAGATTTGTGGCTGACAAGTCTTGAGAAGGATTTTCGGATCCTCAACATCCCCGAAGCATACAAAGTAAAGCACATTGTCTACCTCCTGAAGGGTAGTGCTGGTCACTGGTGGACCATTGAGGAGGAGAAGCGACTTGGTGAGGTGATATGTTGGGAGGTTTTCTGGCGTGAGTTTGTCAGCAGATACTTCCTGAAGACGTATCTGGATGAGAAGATCAATCAGTTTGAGAGCATGCGACAAGGAACGATGAACATCACCAAGTACGAAGCCAAGTTCATGGATCTGTTGAGGTTTTGTCCTCACATGGCAGCAATAGATGAAGAGTGGATTAGACGCTTTGAGAAGGGTTTCAATACTGAGCTGACAACACCTGTTTTTGCGTTAGAGAACAGAGAGCGGTTTGCTACATTTGTGGAATCCATCCGGAGGATCGAACGATCAGTAAGGGAGAAAAGAGAATCTATGTCTAAGAAGAGGCCTGCTCAGTTTCAGGGACAAAGGTTTGGTGGCTTCAAGAAGCCAAGGTTTGTAGCACCGTCAGTGATGAGAGGTTTCAGTGCACCATCGCAGTGGTCCCCAAGTAAGGAAAGAGGTTACGTTTCTTCACCATCAAAGGCACATAGTACAGCTTCAATGGCAGTGATAGGGCCATCTAGGCCACGGTTTGAAGATAGGTCATGCTATATCTGCGGTCAGATGGGGCATTTCAAGTCAAACTGCCCAAGCAGAGATGTTGAAGTGATGTAGCAGCTGAGGCAGAATCATCAAGGGTCAGATAGATAGCAGCCCAGTAGTAGCAGAGGGCGAGGGCATGGTCCAGCATCACAAATGGGATCGTCTTCTCAAGGAAGCAGAGGACGTGGACAGCACGCAACGGCTCGATTCTATGCTATGAGTCAGCTAGAGGCGATAGTCAACCCACGAGTGGTGACAGGTCAGATAGAGTTATTTCATTCTAATATGTCTTCTTCTTGCTTTATATCTGTTCTGGTTGACCTGGGTGCTACACACTCTTTTATCGCCTATAGTGTGCTTGAGAACTGTCGTTTACCTGTTAGCTGTAAGAAAGACAGCTTGTTGTTAGAAACCCCTCTTGATGGTTCCTCGATGCTTTGAGAAGAGTGTCCATCTTGTGTCTTATCTTTTTCGGGACACAGCATACAAGTGGATCTCATACCACTTGATATGCATGGTTTCGATGTTATTCTTAGAATGGATACTTTAGAGAAGTATAAGGTTGTTTTGGACTATGGTTCCAAGCAAGTTGTGTTTGATGATGGCGGTAGGAAGGGGATCTTCCAAGGAGATAGGAAGATTCTTCCGACGTGTCTAGTATCCACTATGGTGGCAGATAAGTTGCTACGACAAGGATGTGAGGCATTCTTAGCTCACGTTGTGGATACTGTTGTGGATACCAAGGCGAAAGGTCCTAGCCTGGAGGAGGTGACGGTTGTCTGAGAGTTTGTGGATGTGTTTCCTGATGAGTTCCTCGGTGTTCCTCCACCCCGAGAGATTGATTTCGAGATCAATCTGATTCTAGGAACACAGCCAGTTGCACAGACGCCGTATAGGATGGCTCCAGTAGAGATGGCGGAGCTTAAGAAGTAGTTGCAAGAGTTGTTGGAGAAAGGTTTCATCCGACCAAGTACGTCGCCTTGGGGTGCTCCAGTGTTGTTCGTTAAGAAGAAGGACGGTTCGATGCGGTTATGTATAGATTACCGGCAGTTGAACAAGGTCACCATCAAGAACAAGTACCCATTGCTGAGGATATATGATATGTTCGATCAGTTGTGTGGTGCTATAGTGTTTTCAAAGATCGATATACAGTCTGAATATCATCAATTGAGGATTAAGGCGGATGACATACCAAAGTCAGCTTTTAGGACGAGGTATGGTCACTTCGAGTTTGTGTTTATTCCGTTTGGGCTAACCAATGCACCTGCTGCTTTCATGGATCTGATGAATCGAGTGTTTCGTCTGTTTCTAGATCAGTTTGTTGTAGTCTTTATAGATGACATCTTGATCTATAGTCGAGACAAGCAAGAGCATGAGAGACATCTTCATCTAGCGTTGACTCTTCTTTGCCAACACCAATTATACGCCAAGTTCAGTAAGTGTGAGTTCTGGTTAGAAGAAGTAACTTTCTTGGGTCATGTGATATCTGTAGAAGGAGTCAAAGTGGATCCGAAGAAGGTGGAGTCCGTTGTAGAATGGGAACAGCCGAAGATGCCGACAGAAGTCCATAGTTTCCTTGGTTTAGTAGGTTACTACTGGAGGTTTATCAAGGACTTCAGTGTGATTGCGTTGCTGATGACAAAGTTGACTAGAAAAGATGTACCTTTTGTCTGGGATGATCGTTACCAGCAAGATTTCCAAAGTTTGAAGGAAAAGCTGACTAGTGCTCCAGTTCTAGTACTGCTAGAGCCTGGGAAGGGCTATGTTGTTTTCTGTGATGCTTCCAAGAAAGGTTTAGGTTGTGTGTTGATGCAGGAAGATCATGTGGTTTCTTTTGCTTCGTGATAGCTTAAGAAACACGAGGAGAACTATCTGACTCACGATTTGGAGTTAACAGCGGTAGTTCATGCATTAAACATTTGGAGACATTGTCTTTACGGGGAAGTGTGCTAGATCTTTACAGATCATAAGAATCTGAAGTACATCTTTTCGCAGCAGGAGTTGAACATGCGACAACATCGATGGATGGAGCTAATCAATGATTATGACTGCACCATCGAGTATCATCCCAGTAAGACAAATGTGGTAGCTGATGCGCTTAGCCGAAAGTCTTCTTCTTTTTCTTCAAAGAAGGCATAGTTGAGTTCCCTGGTATGCCATAGACGGGATATGCTTGTTTCCTTGCGGAAGATGAATGTGCAGATGGAAGTTTCCCTATTAGCTGGACTCTTAGCACATATGCAAGTCAAGCCTACGCTGAGACAACAGATCAAGGATGCACAGCAAGCAGATGATACAGTACAGTTGATCAGATCAGAGTTCGGCAGCGAAAAGCGTGATGGGTTCCATGAGTCCAAGGATGGACTACTCTGCTATCATGACAGGATGGTGGTTCCCGATGTTGACAATCTAAGGAAGTTAGTGCTCGAGGAAGCACACATGTCAATGTATGCTACACATCCAAGAGTCACCAAGATGTATCATAGTTTGAAGGACCTGTATTGGTGGCCCGGTTTGAAGAATGATGTAGCTGAGTTCGTGGCCAGGTGTGCGGTATGCCAACAAGTCAAGGCTAAGCATCAAAAGCTGGTAAGTACGTTGCAACCCTTGCCAATACCACAGTGGAAATGTGATCATATAATTTTGTATTTGGTCTACCCAGGACAACTAGGAATCATGATTCCATTTGGGTTATAGTGGACAGATTGACGAAGTCTGCTCATTTCATACCAGTGAAGACAACGCATACAACTGAGAAGCTTGCTAGAGTCTATGTGGATGAGATAGTGTGTTTGCACGGTGTGCCAGCGACGATAGTTTCTGACAGAGGTCCTCAGTTCACGAGTCGTTTCTGGGAATATTTGCACAAAGCGTTGGGAACACAGTTGAGGTTCAGTACCGCCTTCCACCCGCAGACAGATGGACAGTCTGAGAGGACTATTCAGATTCTGGAGGATATCCTTCGAGCTTGTGTTTTGCAGTTCCTAGGCAGTTGGGACGTACACCTCAGTTTGATAGAGTTTGCCTACAACAACAATTATCAGCGGAGCATTGACATGGCTCCTTATGAGGCCTTATATGGCAGGAAGTGCAGATCTCCTTTGTGTTGGTATGAGTCTGATGAATATCAGCTTCTGGGTCCTGAATTAGTACAGCAGATGACAGAAAAGATCAAGGTGATACAACAACAGTTGAAAGCAGCACAGGACAGGCAGAAGTCTTATGTAGACAATTGCTGACGACCTTTGGAGTTCTAGGTAGTATATAAGGTGTATCTTAAAGTCTCGCCGTGGAAAGGTGTGCTGAGGTTTGGCCAGAAGGGTAAGCAAGCACCCAGGTATATGGGGCCATACCCGGTCATAGAACGTGTTGGCAAGGTAGCTTATGAGTTAGAGCTGCCGCCAGAGTTGCACATGTTACATCCAGTGTTCTACATCAGTATGCTGAAGAAAAGTCATCCAGATACAGGGACAGTGATACAGCCAGATGAAGTTGATCTTGATGAAGATGTGACCTACGAGGAAGGTCCTATGATGATCCTTGACATGAGAGTTAAGAAGCTGAAGAGGAAGGACCTGGCTCTTGTAAAGGTTCTTTGGCATCATCGTGGCGTTGAGGAAGCCACGTGGAAGCTTGAGGAAGAGATGAGGAGGAAGTATCCTTGGCTTTTCTCTTTGGATTTTGGGGATGAAATCCCTTTGTAGGGGGTTAGCTTGTAAGGACCCTGACCTCCGTTTAGGGTTTACCCTATTTGCTTTGCTTAACCCTAGTGCTTTACTGCTTGCTAATCACCTTTTGTGGTGATTAGGGTTTGTTGGTGCTTTGTTGAGAGATGGAGGTGCTACTTGCAAATAACCCAAGTTTAGGGTTTGTGGGCAAGTTTGTCACCTTGTGAGGTGTTCCTCCCTCTCCTTGCTTCCTCTAGTGTTGAGAGGAAGGTTGGGCTCATTGCTTGAGTTCCTTTGGGCTTGGTTGAGCTTATTGGGCCTTGTGGTGTGTTGCCTTTGCTTCTTTGGACCTTGTGTCGGGCAAGACCATGTTTGTGTCGGCCTAGGTGTGTCGCCCAAGGTTGTGTCGGCCATGGTGGGGGTGTGTCGACCATGGTGGGGGTGTGTCGCCCATGGACCCCTTTGACCTTATTTGACCTTGTTTGTGTCACCACTAGTGGACACTTGGTGCTTGAAGCTTGAATGTCTCAATGGCTTTGGAAATGTGTTTAGGGCATGTGGCTTTTCCCATGGACAAGTGTCCCTAGGTGGGCGACACCTTGCTTTGTCTCTCTTTGGTTTCTCCTCCATCCCCTTATATATGTGTTTCCTTTCCCTTGCTAAGGATCCCTTTAGTTCCTTAGTCTCCCTCTCCTTGGTGCATGACACCCTCTCTTCTTTTGCAAGCTTGGTGGTCGATCCTTCTTGGAGTCTCCTTCTTCCTCTAGTGGTGGCCGAACCCTAGAGTGCCTTGCTCTCCTTCTTGTGGTGGTGCTTGGAGCTTGCTTGAGGTGGGTTACATAACTCCTAACCCTAACTACATTACCATCTTCTATGTTCTTATTTATATGTTGCTTATGATCGGCTAAGTATGTTGTTAGTTTAGTTCCTTGCTTAGTTGCACCTTGTTGGCCGAACCTATGTTCTAGGGTTTCTTGGTGAGCAATACTCCTTTCTCTCCTTGGTCTAGAAGAGTGAGCTTGAGTTCTAGTAGCATGGGCAATACCCCTCTCTCGTTTAAGTAGAGAGGTGAGCTTGTGTTCTAGTTGCTTGAGCAACACCCTCCTCTCACCATGGATTTGAAAGGTGAGCTTTGTGGTAGTTGTGAACCTTGCTAGGGTTGTTCCTTGTGTTGCCTGTTTGGTGATAAGAAGCTTGGCAAGACCCATCTCTCTTAGTTGTTGAGAGGTGAGTCATCTTCTTGATCCCTTAGGGTTTGATGCCCTTGTGTTTGAGGTTGATGACGACCTTGTGGAGTTGCATCTTGACCGTTATGATCTTGGGGGAAGTGTTGTCTGATACCCCTCTTGACCTTGAGCTTTAGACGACACATGTTGTGGTTGTGACGGACGTCACCCTTGGTCCCTGCTTTGTGTGTGTCGGGCATCACACCTTGATGAGCAACCTGCCCGATACACTTAGCCTATGTGATGGTTTGGTATCGTTATGCTTTGTTGTGGTGGAGCGTTGCTAGCTAGTTTGTGGTGGGAGTCACCCTTTGGCCTTAGATCTGTGTGTGTCGGCCGACAGAATGACTTGAGGGGCATTGCACGACACCTTAATGCCTGATAAATGTGCTGACCGATATGCCATGAGGCACGACACACCGTCGCATGACACACTTCTTTGGCTAGTTGCACGCTTGGTTTCCCGTTACCCTTGCTGCCCGATAGAGTGTCACCTAGTATCCCTAAGCCGTTGCACCTGGTGAGCGACACGCCCATGGGCTCAGCTGCCCGATAGGCTTCATGGCCATTGTACCTTATTACCTGACGCAACGTTTCCCATCTTGAGGTACACGATATGCATGGCTGCACAGCATGCTTGGTTCCCTGATGTATAATGCGACGTGCACGACACAACGTTGCACGTTACACCCTTGTGCTTGGCCGATAGGTGCTGGTGTGCCTGGCCGATATGTGCTGACCGTTATGTGTTGGGTGATAGGTGAGGGTGCCCTGCCCGATACCACACTACTACAGAACCTACCTTTAGTGTCGGTTATTTAAAGCCTTTAGTGTCAGTTTCTAAGCGACACCTATGTGGGCGACACTAAAAGCTCACCCATTAGGCGTCAATTCCAAAACCGACGCCCAAACTCTTCGCACGCCACCGAAAACGCGCCATCATGGCACTATAGGCGTCAGTTATTAGATACGAAACCGACGCCCAAACCCTTCGCGCCACAGAAAGGGTGCCATCTTGGGCACTATCAGTGTCGATTTTTTACAAATAACCGACGACATATATCTTCACGCCACAGGAGGGCGCCAACTTGGGCACTATAGGCGTCAATTATTAGCTAACAACTGACGCCATATAACTCCCAACACGGCCGTGCTGGACAGCACGGCCGTGGTGTTAAGGAAATAGACGTCGGTTTCTATTAAAAACCGACATTGTAACCTATTTGGCGTCGATTTTATACAAATAACTGACGCCTATTGTTTTTTTTTTCTGTCAGCCTGTAGACCTGCTGTGGCTGGTCGCAGGATGAGAAACTTGTTCAGTTCAGTTATGAACTGCAGGTTTTACGACATCCATTGATATCAGCCGACAACAGGCCACAAACCTGCAAAATTAACAACAAAAATATTCACACATGCATTTAGCAATGCAACCTGCAGTTCCATTTTATTTTCACACATTTAGAAACATTCATGTAGCTAGCAATCTGTAGTTCCATTCATTCACATTCACACATGTAGAAACATTAATATAGCAACCAACACTTTCATTCATTTTCACTCAGACACATGTAGAAACATCCAGACATGTAGAAACATTCACACATATATTATAATTCAGAAATTCATTTACAAAATATCATTGTTTAGTCATTATTCGCTATCAGGATCCCAATTATATTTTAAAGCCCCCACTATTTGTATGGCTTTTGCCCATTCTTCTCTTACTTCATTTAATTCTCCCATCGTATAGGGAGCATGTACATCTGGTAAGTCCGTTCCTGTAGTGGGGTCAGCTTTAAACACCTGTAAAGAGAATGATGTATATATATAATTAATGAGCTATAAATAAGATTGATATATTTCATATTATCTAATGAGACTATATAATACCTGAGCAATACAATCGATGTCCATACAACGTGACAGACTAACACATATATAGTACATAACAACAACAGCGTCGAATTTACATACAACACTAGCTTAGTACATATATAGTGGGACTTATAAGGTGACGATCCCACCTGGTAAAACAGGTTACCAACAACTACATGTTACGACTGGGAGGTCGTGATTCAGCAACCGTATGCATTAGCAGGAGGACAAACAGATCACCATATGTTTGTCCTCCTGCTAATGCATACGGTTGCTGAATCACGACCTCCCAGTCGTAATATGTAATCGGTAACCTGTTTTAGGAGGTGGTATCGTCACCTTAGTCCCACTATATATGTATTAAGCTAATGTTGTATGTAAATTCGGCGCTACTGTTGTTATGCACTGTATATGTGTTAGTCTGTCATGTTGTTATATGAATCTGAAGCACTTGTGTGTGCTGCACTTTATGTATTGTATCTGTATCCTGCTTCTCTTCATTGGGGCTTCTTTTGCTGTTTAGCATTTGTATTAACTAGAAGATAATGAAACATCAAATCAGAAAATGATATTGATATTAAAAAAGTAAACATTTAGCTTCAATAAAAAAATATAAACATGCATGCCTCTAAAATTGTGATCTTTTATCAATTAACAATCCTTCATTGTGATCTCCGCGCACATATAAGTCATCATTAGCTTCTTCAATATTTTGTGGAGTTGGCAACCCAACTGAGAATGGACTGGAGTCATCATATTTATCATAGTACTCTTCTTCATCTATAGGATCTTCAATGAACTGTCTTTTACCATGAAGAACAACCGACCATTTATCATTTGCAGGATCATCGATATAAAATACTTGTTTCGCCTGTGATGCCAATATGAATGGTTCAGCCTTCTCGCCAATCTTTTCAAAGTTCACTAAAGTGAAACCCAATTCATCCACTATAACTCCTTTGGTGTTATCAACCCAATTACATTTGAAGAGCGGAATTATGAAATCTATGTAGTCAAATTCCCATATCTCTTCAATGACACCGTAATATGACATTTTAGCTTCACGTGGACTCTTATCCTTTGCACTTGCAAAAAACATAGTCGATGCTTGAAGGGTGACCCCACTGTTTTGGACGACACTCTTATCATCTTGGCGCTTTGTGTAATATGTGAATACATTAATGTCATACCCTTCATAAGACATAACAGTCAACTTTGGTTTAAAGGCGAGGCATTTGATAGTTTCAGTAATATCATCTGGTGTTTGAGATAGTTGATGTAAGACTTTATCTTCAAACCACTTAATAAAAGTCTTGTTATGCTCTCTAACAAGCCACATTGTATTGGCTCGAGGATATTGTCTTTTGATGAAATTGGTATGTTCCTCGATATAAACGTTCACTTCTTCCATGTTGTGTAAAATATACAAATGACCTTGTTCCAACTGCTCACAGCTGATTACTTTCACACGTGATCCCAAAATTCCTTTGCCAAATAGCTCGTCAATATTCTTGTCATTATCATGAGTCACTACTACAGAAATAGCATTCAGTGTCACTTTTCTGGGCGTCGGTTATTAAGGAAAACCGACGCCTATCATATAAGGCGTCGGTTTTTTAAGCAAACCGACGTCTATATTCGAAGACCAGCCAGACACGGGTACCGCTTTGTATTAAGCGTCGGTTGTTTATAAAAAACCGACGCTTAAAGTCGCCCGCGAAATCCATTTTTTGATAAAAAAAAATAGTGTCATTGTCAGCGTCGGTTATATACCTAGAAAACCGACGCCTATGTGCGATGAAAATTTGCGCCGAAAATGTCACTTTCAGCGTCGGTTATCCTTGTATAACCGACGCTGAAGGTGGTTCCCACCAAACATTTTCATGAAAATATCGTCCAATTGGACGTCGGTTGTTGCAAACAACTAACGCTAAAGTTGTTTAGGCGTCGGTTGTTGTAAACAACCGACGCTATTTGGGAACTTATAACCCGCGATCGCCCGACTCTTCCCCTTTCTTCTGTTTCATTGCTACCCTATTTCCCTGTTGCGGCGATTTCTCCGGCGATTTCTCTGTTGCTGCTGCTAGTTTTTCTCCGGCGCTTCTCTCCGGCGCCCCATCTCCGGCGTCCCCTCTCCGGCGCCCCTCTCCGACGCGTTTCTTCTCCGCCGCCCCTGCTGCCCGCCCCTGCTGCCCGCCCTGCTGCTCCAACCGCCTGCGTCGCCGCCACGCCTGAGAACCGGTGGCGCCGCCACGCCTGGTGCCCACCTGCCTACCCACCTGCCTGCCCACCGCCGCCCTAGCTCCTTTCTTCCTGCTCACGCCTGGCGCCACCCCCTTCTTCCTGCTTCGACCACCACTGCTGGAAAAGGTATGTAAGCTGCTTTCAGTGATTAATGATTGGTACTACTGGTTTCCTTATATACTAGTAATGCATGATTAGTTTTACTGATTTCCTTGCTGCTTTCAGTGATTAATGATTGGTACTACTGGTTTCCTTATATACTAGTAATGCATGATTAGTTTTACTGATTTCCTTGCTGCTTTCAGTGATTAATGATTGGTACTACTGGTTAGTATTACTTTAGTGATTACTTTAATTCAACAATTCATAGTTTGTTATTTACAATTACTGATCTGCTTGCCGATGTTAATGATTAGAGATACTGATTAATAGTAAGTATTGATGAATACTTAGTTAATTACTGATTTATTGATTAGATATGTATAGAAGTTCCTTATAAATATATTTTTTATATACACATACATGTAATTTTGTATAAAATACATGATGTAGTGTGATCTTAAATCCTAGAGTGTACCCCTTTTGTTCTATGATGGTACCTATGACCCTAAATACATCCATAAGGGTCTATTGTATCCTAAAGAAGATTTATTTCTTACTTCTGCCCTAATTTTTATATGGATCTTAATCTTATATCGCTTACTCATAAATAAGGAAACATCCTCCCTTATGACCACCTTGATGTGTATGTCCCATATAATCCACATGTTGGACCCTAATGATACAAATTTTTTATGTTGAAAACGAATGTATGTTTCAAGTGTTGAACCTAATGTTGGACAATGTGTTTGTTATAGGTGGTACACATTTATTATATAAGAATGACATCACATGTGTTTGTTGGCCTAGAAAGTCAACAATCATTGTTCTTTATATTACTTGTACATTGGTATAAATTAGAATGAACAATCACTAAATTATATATTATTTGTATGGAGTCCGGCTTCATTGTAGATATCTATTATTGTGTTTGTTAGCCTAGAAACCCGTCCAAGATTGACTCATTAGGAGTAAATCTTGGATAGTCCCCGGTTTGGGACTGTTCTTGAACACCTAATCTCACTTAGGATGTAAGTGTATAATGTGTATTGGGTTTTCGAGAAAATTTTGGTAGCATTTCCCCGTTTGTTCTCTAAGTACATATGTACTTAGAGAACAGCGGGGAAATGCTGCCGAAATTTTCTTGAAAACCCAATACACATTATACACTTACTAGTGAGATTAGGTGTTCAAGGATGGGATAGGTGGTACACATTTATTATATATAAGAATGACATCACATGTGTTTGTTGGCCTAGAATGTGAACAATCATTGTTTTTTATATTACTTGTACATTGGTATAAATTAGAATGAACAATCACTAAATTATATATTGTTTGTATGGAGTCCGGCTTCATTGTAGATATCTATTATTGTGTTTGTTGGCCTAGAAACCCGTCCAAGATTGACTCATTAGGAGTAAATCTTGGATAGTCCCCGGTTTGGGACTGTTCTTGAACACCTAATCTCACTTAGGATGTAAGTGTATAATGTGTATTGGGTTTTCGAGAAAATTTTGGTAGCATTTCCCCGTTTGTTCTCTAAGTACATATGTACTTAGAGAACAGCGGGGAAATGCTGCCGAAATTTTCTCGAAAACCCAATACACATTATACACTTACTAGTGAGATTAGGTGTTCAAGGATGGGATAGGTGGTACACATTTATTATATATAAGAATGACATCACATGTGTTTGTTGGCCTAGAATGTGAACAATCATTGTTTTTTATATTACTTGTACATTGGTATAAATTAGAATGAACAATCACTAAATTATATACTGTTTGTATGGAGTCCGGCTTCATTGTAGATATCTATTATTGTGTTTGTTGGCCTAGAAACCCGTCCAAGATTGACTCATTAGGAGTAAATCTTGGATAGTCCCCGGTTTGGGACTGTTCTTGAACACCTAATCTCACTTAGGATGTAAGTGTATAATGTGTATTGGGTTTTCGAGAAAATTTTGGTAGCATTTCCCCGTTTGTTCTCTAAGTACATATGTACTTAGAGAACAGCGGGGAAATGCTGCCGAAATTTTCTTGAAAACCCAATACACATTATACACTTACTAGTGAGATTAGGTGTTCAAGGATGGGATAGGTGGTACACATTTATTATATATAAGAATGACATCACATGTGTTTGTTGGCCTAGAATGTGAACAATCATTGTTTTTTATATTACTTTTACATTGGTATAAATTAGAATGAACAATCACTAAATTATATACTGTTTGTATGGAGTCCGGCTTCATTGTAGATATCTATTATTGTGTTTGTTGGCCTAGAAACCTGTCCAAGATTGACTCATTAGGAGTAAATCTTGGATAGTCCCCGGTTTGGGACGGTTCTTGAACACCTAATCTCACTTAGGATGTAAGTGTATAATGTGTATTGGGTTTTCGAGAAAATTTCGGCAGCATTTCCCCGTTTGTTCTCTAAGTACATATGTACTTAGAGAACAGCGGGGAAATGCTGCCGAAATTTTCTTGAAAACCCAATACACATTATACACTTACTAGTGAGATTAGGTGTTAAAGGATGGGATAGGTGGTACACATTTATTATATATAAGAATGACATCAAATGTGTTTGTTGGCATTTCCCCGTTTGTTCTCTAAGTACATATGTACTTAGAGAACAGCGGGGAAATGCTGCCTAATCTTTTCCTAATATATACTTGTTTCCTAATATATACTTGTTTTCTCTGATCATAGAATGGATAGATCATGGATGTCCATTCGTAATCGTTGCACCCCAGAGTTTATATCTGGTCTTGATCAGTTTATTAGATTTGCCGAGGAACATAGGAAAAAACCTACAGATAGGTTCTACTGTCCATGTAGGCATTGCGGTAACAACTTGAAAGTCAACACTGGTGAGGAAATCAAAAGTCATGTCATGTGTAACGGGATTGTACAAGGCTATACAGAATGGCACTGGCATGGAGAGATTTCAAAATCGAAACCAGTAGATGTCGATAGCAGTGCTTGGGTGGAAGAAGAAATTGCCTCTGATGACGTAAATGTGAACGAACCAGTTCCAGCAGACATCGTTGATGCGATGCTGGATAGTTGTAGGGTAGAGCACACCGATCCACCTCCTATCTTTACAAACATTGTGCATGATGCTGAGATACCGTTATACACAGGCTGTGCTAAGTTTACGAAGCTTAGCGCTGTGTTGAGATTGTATAAGTTGAAAGCTAACAATAGATGGAGCGACAAAAGCTTCACTTCATTGTTGACTTTGTTGAAAGAAATGCTTCCTGAAGGAAACGAGCTTCCAATCTCAACATACCAGGTAAAGAAAATGTTGTGCCCAATGGGAATGGAGGCCAAGAAGATACACGCATGCCCGAATGATTGTGTATTATTTCAAAAGGACTATGTAGATTTGAAAGATTGTCCAAAATGTGGTGCGTCACGGTATAAATTGACGACTTCGGGGGAGTCCAAAACTGGTTCTCCTGCCAAGGTGTTGTGGTATCTACCTATAATATCACGGTTTCAACGCTTGTTTGCAAATCCGAAAGATGCGAAGAATTTGAGGTGGCATGCATATGTTAAGAAAAATAATGATGGGATCCTACGACATGCGTCTGATTCCCCACAGTGGAAGAAGATTGATCTATTGTACCCTAAATTTGGTGAAGAAGATAGGAATCTAAGACTTGGGCTTTGTACAGATGGGATGAATCCGTACGGGACATTGAGCAGCCAACATAGCACTTGGCCAGTCATGCTTGTTATATACAATCTTCCTCCCTAGATGTGTATGAAAAATAAGTACGTTATGTTGTCATTGTTGATATCGGGCCCTAAACAACCCGGAAATGATATCTATGTTTATCTTGAACCTTTGATTGATGACTTAAAGAAACTTTGGGCTGAAGGTGTGATGACCTATGATGCTTCAGCAAGAGAGACATTTTGTTTGCACGCTATGTTGTTTTGCACTATTAATGACTTTCCAGCATATGGGAATTTGTCTGGATATAGTGTCAAAGGAGCTAAAGTGTGTCCTATATGTGAAGAAAACACTGATTCAATAAGACTAAAACATGGCGGCAAGACTGTATATCTTGGTCATCGAATGTTTCTTTCAAAATTCCATCTGTATCGTAGGAAGCGCAAAGCATTCAATGGATGGAATGATGAACGGAGTGCACCTAAACCTATACCATGGGATGTTGTTTATGAAAGAGTAAAAGACATTGTCAATGCATTTGGTAAGAAATCACAATGTAGTATGGCCACACAGAGTGACAATTCTTCATTCAAGAAGAAGTCAATATTTTGGGATCTTCCTTATTGGAGTTCTTTGACAGTCAGGCATTGTATCGATGTAATGCACGTTGAGAAAAATGTCTGTGATAGCATCATTGGTACTCTATTAAATATACCAGGTAAGACTAAAGATGGGATAAAATCCAGACAGGACCTACGTGAAATGGGAATAAGGTCAGAATTAACAGAATTACGTGAAATGGGTAATAAAAGAACATACTTACCTCCCGCTTGTTACACGTTGTCTAGAAAGGAGAAGAAAACTTTTTGTGAATGCTTGGTAAATGTTAAGGTGCCACATGGTTACTCATCCAACATCCGTAGATTGGTATCAATGAAAGATCTGAAGTTGATAGGTCTTAAATCTCATGATTGTCACACTCTAATGCAACAAATATTGCCCGTGGCAATTCGATCTATATTGCCGAAGCATGTAAGGTTTGCAATTACCAGACTTTGTTTCTTTTTCAACAGTCTATGCATCAAAGTTATTGACCCTGATACTCTCGATAATTTGCAAAGAGAAGTGGTTGTTACCCTATGTCAGCTTGAGATGTATTTCCCTCCTTCGTTCTTTGATATCATGGTACATCTTGTTGTCCACTTGACTAGGGAAGTGAAAATGTTGGGACCAGTTTTCTTGCATTGGATGTATCCCTTTGAACGATACATGAGCATTTTTAAAGGTGATGTTCGAAACCGTTATCGGCCTGAAGGGAGTATTATTGAAGGTTATGTGGCGAGAGAGGTTATGGATTTTTGCAATGACTTTCTCAGTGGTAATGACACTCCTGATAATGACAAGAATATTGAGGAGGGCAAAGGAATTTTGGGATCACGGGTGAAAGTAATCATCCGTGAGCAGTTGGAACAAGCTCACTTGTATATTTTACACAATATGGACGAAGTGAGTGTTTATATCGAGGAACATACCAATTTCATAAAGAGACAACATCCTCGAGCAAGTTCAATGTGGCTTGCTAGAGAGCATAATAAGACTTTTACTAAGTGGTTTGAAGATAAAGTCTTACATCAACTATCTCAAACACCTAATGATATTACAGAAACTATCAAATGCCTCGCCTTTAAACCAAAACTGAATGTTATGTCTTATGAAGGGTTTGACATTAATGGATTCACATATTACACAAAGCGCCAAGATGATAAGAGTGTCGTCCAAAATAGTGGGGTCACTCTTCAAGCGTCGACTATGTACTTTGCAAGTGCAAAGGATAAGAGTCCACGTGAAGCTAAAATGTCATATTACGGTGTCATTGAGGACATTTGGGAGTTTGACTACATAGATTTCAAAATTCCGCTCTTTAAATGTAATTGGGTTGATAACACCAAAGGAGTTATAGTGGATGAATTGGGTTTCACTTTGGTGAACTTTGAAAAGATTGGCGAGAAGGTTGAACCATTCATATTGGCATCACAGGAGAAACAAATATTCTATATCGATGATCCTGCGAATGATAAATGGTCGGTTGTTCTTCATGGTAAAAGACAGTTCATTGAAGATCCTATAGATGAAGAAGAGTACTATGATAAGTATGATGACTCCAGTCCATTCTCAGTTGGGTTGCCCACTCCACAAAATATTGAAGCTAATGATGACTTATATGTGCGCGGAGATCACAATGAAGGATTGTTAATTGATAAAAGATCACAATTTTAGAGACATGTATGTTAATACAAATGCTAAATGTTTGCCTTTTTCTAGTTAATACAAATGCTAAATGTTTTCCTTTTTCTAGTTAATACAAATGCTAAATGTCTGCCTTTTTCTAGTTAATACAAATGCTAAATGTTTGCCTTTTAAATGACATTTTCAGATGGTTGACCATGATGAGCATGATGTCCATGATGAGCATGAAGTCCATGATGAGCATGTTGTCCATGAAGAGCATGGCGAGGATACTAATGTAAGTTCTAAAAACATATCCTGTATTTCTATAAATTCATTATCTTCTAGTTATGTCATATATCCTATATTTCTATATTGGGCTAATTTAGTGTGTTTATTTTTGTCAAATTTTAGGTTGATGCACCTGTACCCACTGAAGCACTGGAGCAACTTGATGCGCAGCACCAAACACTTAACAAGAAAAGGGGCATCACTCTGTTGAAGAAGTTATTAGCGCTAAGTGGTAGTGGATCCAAATTGGTGGTGGAGTTTGATAATGGAGGAAATCCAATTGGAGTGAACCGCAATAATTTTGTAAACTATCTTGGGTGTACCACTCGGAGCCATTGTGGTGTTAAGTATGATAATTGGCATAAAGTTCCTCAAGGGAAAAAAGACTTGATATGGAAGGATTTATGCGTGAGTTATTATTATTTGCAATTCTATTTTGTAGATTACAAATTCTATTATTTGCAATTCTATTTTGGATACTAGTTAATAACATTTCTATTTTACAGAATCTGTTTGCATTGGATGAGAAGTTGCATCGTAAAAATGTGATGCAACGCGCTGGAAAGATGCTTAGGAATTATAGGACAAATCTGAATAGAGAATACATAAAAGAGGGTGATAAGAAGAAGAAGTCAGCCCTTGAACAATGGAACTTCTTGGACAAAGAATATTGGGACAATTTTGTTGCTTCAAGAAAATCTGAAGAATTCAAGGTATTAGGCGTCACTCCCAATTTAATTAATATACATTGTATTCACCTATTCAAGATTAGCATTTAGTGCTACTAACCAAATCATTAATGTGCATACTAACTAGGCCCTCAGTGATGCACAAAAAGCAAGGCGTGCACTAAATGTGCATGACCACACTATGGGTCCAAAAGGCTATGCAAGCGTTCGCCAAAGACTACAGGCGGAGTCTGCGGCTACTCAGGAGTCTGCCACACCCATGCCTCGCCATGATATCTGGATAGCTGGCAGGCAAAACAAGAAGGGTGAAATAAAGAAGCATGTAACTACTGAGGCGGCTGCAAAAATGGTAAAATACAACTCTTAGAGAAATCGTTTGAATATTGATTATTTGTGGTGTTAACTTACCAATTTCTGTTTATGGTGATTAGCGGGAGCTTCACGAGCAGAGGAAACAAGGCACGTTCATCCCTCAGGGCACAAGGGATGAATTGACAGTTGCTCTGGGTAACCTAGAGCATCCTGGACGTGTTAGTGGTGTCGGCGCTGGTGTTGGCATCAAAGCATTCTTTGGGCCATCCCAGCGCAAACCCAGAGCGGGACTTTCTCAAGAAGAGGTAACCTATTCTTTTTTTAGAATGTTACTGCAAAAGGAAATTCATTAATAAGAAGCTAATGTTTCTTTTATCCATGTATAAGAGAATAAGAGAGTTGAGGATTTAGTTGCTAAGAAGGTCAACGATGTAGTTGATGAGAAGGTCAAGGAAGAATTGCTGCGGTGGCAGGCATCTCAGGCTTCCAATACGCCTATGGCGACCCACTCTTCTCCTGATGCACAGACTGCGAGTAATCCTGGAGACCCATCGCCTAGCACGTCTGTTGTAAGTATTGTTTATGACATTGTAGTTAGTCTTTTCAAGTTGTTATGTTTTCAAGATGATATGTATATATGTATAATATTCTTTACGTAAATTTGTAGGCATTGAAGCCATGCCGCTTAAGAATGCAAGACTATGTTGTTGCATAGGCACAGGCTTACCCGTCCCTTCCTGGGGCAATGTTTCACGGGACTCCAATGCCACAGGGCTACGTTCGTGTGAGCCCGATACATGTGTTACCCGATTGGAGAGAAGCTACATTGCCATATCCCCACCCGGATATTGATAGACTTGCTGATGCAGAAGGCGGGGTGATATTGTGGCCCAAAGCAGATGTCGTCTACACGACTGAAATTGTAAGATAAATTTACATTTATTTAGACTGTTAATGTATATATATGATGTCAACTGATCTGAAATTATATGTACAGGTTAAAAAGAAGACACCAGGAGCACCTAGGCCTCCACTTCCACTTCCCGCATTACCCGATTGGGTTCCAACTGACCTAACATACCTGTTAGGTCCTGCTTGTAGGGGAATGGCATGTTGGCTACGGGCACATAATGTACATTGCCCTATAATTATTTCTTTAGATGCAGATTATGCAGGTCAATCATACGATAGCTCTTTATTTATACAAGATATTATTGAGATGTTTATGTATGATTGGCTGAATACATCAATGATAGAGACATGGATAAGGTGAGATCTTGTTTATACATCCATATACCTTGTGTAAGATCCGGTGATCTGGTTTCTTATATATTAATGCATACGCCTATATGTTTTGCAGCTACTTAGTCGAAGATCATTGCAAACAATTTGCATTTGATCATTTGGGATTTTTGATTCCATCATTGATTAGTTTGGTAGCTAAAGACCCTGATAATGTTCAACAATACTGTATAGATGCTTTTACAATTTTTGGTCAGTAAAAGAAGACGATAATAATAGCTCCATTCAATGTCAAGTAAGTTTACTTTATTTATAATTTGGACTTAAGAAAATTCCATTTTTATTTTGCATTTTGAGTTATTAATTGTTAACTTCTTACCTCTAGCGGTAGACATTGGGAGTTACTAGTTATTGTCCCCGGGACATTCACTGTTTATTATCTAGATCCTACGGGGAGTACATTGAACCCTAAAATTGGACACGTAATGAGAATGCCATTATTCTGGTGAGAAATATTTCATTTTTATATCTGTTAACATCTTTTATTACATTACTATTTACTTATGCAGTTTACTGTGTTATATTAACATGTAGGGGTTTAGATGCATTCAAAAAGGCTGGAGGAAAGGTCCCAAGGAAAAAGAACCAGCCAATAAATTGGGAGAACGTACAAGTAAGTTCCCGACTCCCCGACTCCAATGTATATATCATTGATGTGAATTGTGCTTAGTTGTATTATTTTGTATGTTTCAATTTATAGTGTGCTACACAAGACAATGGTTGGGCATGCGCATACTATGTGATGCGATTTATGCAGATGATTATCAAACATGCCGCATTGGACATCGATAGCATACATGAGGTATTATATATAGTCTCATTAGTTAGTATGAAATATATCAATCTTATTTTTATATTATTACTTATATATATACATCATTCTCTTTGCAGGTGTTTAAAACTGAACACACTATAGGTAAACGCTTAAAAAATATACATGCTCCATATACGATGGAAGCATTAAATGAAGTAAGAGAAGAATGGGCAAAAGCCATACAAGCAGTGGCAACTGTAAGATATAATTGGGATGTTGATAGTGATAATGAATGATACTTTGTAAATGAATATTTTTGAATGTTAATACATTTATTTGAATGTTTCTATATGTGTGAATGTGAGAATTGAATTGATGTCTGAATGTATGTACTTGTGTGAAATTTTCCTTGTGACTTTTGCAGGTTTGCGACCTGTTTGTAGGCTGATATCAATGGATGTCGTAAACCTGCAGTTCAGAAAACTGAACTGCAGGTTCTCATCCTGCTGACCAGCCACAGCAGGCCTGCAAACTGATATGAAAAAATATATATATAAATAGGCATCGGTTATTTATAGAAAACCGTCAGCAAAGACCTACAGCGTCGGTTATGTATAGATAACCGACGCCTGATGTGGCCAAAGCAGTCCTGGAAATGGCGTCAGATATTCGTATCAAACCGAAGCCTATTTAAACAACCAGGCATCGGTCTTTTGGTATATAACCGACGCCAAAAGGGTTCGCGCCACAAAAAACGGCGTCATCTAGGACACTTTATGCGTCGGTTATCTATTAAAAGACCGATGCTACATGGAATATAGGCGTCGGTCTTTTAGTAAATCACCGACGCAGAAAGTGCCCTAGATGACGCCGTTTTCTGTGGCGCGAACCCTTTTGGCGTCGGTTATCTACTAAAAGACCGACGCCTATAGGTTAAATAGGCGTCGGTTAAAAAACAGACGCCGAAGTGTTCGACCTTTAGCAGCGCCCACATAGGCGTCGGTCGGAAACCGACGCCAAATGGGGTTAAAAGACTGACGCCAAAGGCTATTTCTGTAGTAGTGAGTGTCATTACCACTGAGAAAGTCATTGCAGAAATCCATAACCTCTCTCGCCACATAACCTTCAATAATACTCCCTTCAGGCCGATAACGGTTTCGAACATCACCTTTAAAAACGCTCATGTATCGTTCAAAGGGATACATCCAATGCAAGAAAACCGGTCCCAAGATTTTCACTTCCCTAGTCAAGTGGACAACAAGATGTACCATGATATCAAAGAACGAAGGAGGGAAATACATCTCAAGCTGACATAGGGTAACAACCACTTCTCTTTGCAAATTATCGAGAGTCTCAGGGTCAATAACTTTGCTGCAGAGACTATTGAAAAAGAAACAAAGTCTGGTGATTGCAAACCTTACATGCTTCGGCAATATAGATCAAATTGCTACAGGCAATATTTGTTGCATTAGAGTGTGACAATCATGAGATTTAAGACCTATCAACTTCAGATCTTTCATTGATACCAATCTATGGATGTTGGATGAGTAACCATGTGGCACCTTAACATTTACCAAGCATTCACAAATAGCTTTCTTCTCCTTTCTAGACAACATGTAACAAGCGGGAGGTAAGTATGTTCTTTTATTACCCATTTCACGTAATTCTGTTAATTCTAACCTTATTCCCATTTCACATAGGTCTAGTCTGGATTTTATCCCATCTTTAGTCTTACCTGGTATATTTAACAGAGTACCAATGATGCTATCACAGACATTTTTCTCAACGTGCATTACATCGATACAATGTCTGACTGTCAAAGAACTCCAATAAGGAAGATCCCAAATATTGACTTCTTCTTGAATGAAGAATTGTCACTCTGTGTATTACATTGTGATCTCTTACCAAATTCATTGACAAAGTCTTTTACTCTTTCATAAACAACCTCCCCTGGTATAGGTTTAGGTGCACTGTGTTCCTCATTCAATCCATTGAATGCTTTGCGCTTCCTACGATACAGATGGAATTTTGGAAGAAACCTTCGATGACCGAGATATACATTCTTACCGACATGTTTTAGTCTTGTTGAATCAGTGTTCTCTTCACATATAGGACACGCTTTAGCTCCTTTGACACTATATCTAGACAAATTCCCATATGCTGGAAAGTCATTAATAGTGCAAAACAACATAGCATGCAAACGAAATGTCTCTCTTCATGAAGCATCATAGGTCATCACACCTTCACCCCAGAGTTTCTTTAAGTCATCAATCAGAGGTTCAAGATAAACATCGATGTCATTTCCAGGTTGTTTAGGGCCTGATATCAACAACGACAGCATTACGTACTTATTTTTCATACACAGCCAGGGAGGAAGATTGTATATAACAAGCATGACTGGCCAAGTGCTATGTTGGCTGCTCAATGTCCCGTACAGATTCATCCCGTCTGTACAAAGCCCAAGTCTTAGATTTCTGACTTCTTCACCAAATTCAGGGTACAATAGATCAATCTTCTTCCACTGTGGGGAATCAGACGCATGTCGTAGGATCCCATCATTATTTTTCTTAACATCTACATGCCACCTCAAATTATTTGCATCTATCGGATTGGAAAACAAGCGTTGAAACCATGATATTATAGGTAGATACCACATCACCTTGGCAGGAGAACCAGTTTTGGACTCCCCCGAAGTCGTCAATTTATACCGTGACGCACCACATTTTGGACAATCTTTCAAATCCGCATAGTCCTTTTGAAATAATACACAATCATTAGGGCATGCATGTATCTTTTTGGCACCCATTCCCATTGGGCACAACAATTTCTTTACCTGGTATGTTGAGATTGGCAGCTCGTTTCCTTCAGGAAGCATTTCTTTCAACAAAGACAGCAATGACGTGAAGCTTTTGTCGCTCCATCTATTGTTTGCTTTCAACTTATACAATCTCAACATAGCATTAAGCTTCGTAAACTTAGTACAACCTGTGTATAATGGCATCTCAGCATCATGCACAATGTTTCTAAAAATGGGAGGTGGATCGGTGTGCTCTACCCCACAACTATCTAGCATCGCATCAACGATGTCTACTGGAACTGGTTCATTCACATCTACGTCATCGTAGGCAATTTCTTCTTCCACACAAGCACTGCTATCGACATCCACTGGTTTTGGGTTTGAAATCTCTCCATGCCAGTGCCATTCTGTATAGCCTTGTATAATCCTGTTGCACATGACATGAGTTTTGATTTCGTCACCAGTGTTGACTTTCAAGTTGTTACCGCAATGCCTACATGGATAGTAGAACCTATCTCCAGGTTGTTTCCTATGTTCCTCAGAAAATCTAATGAACTGGTCAAGACCAGAAATAAACTCTGGGATGCAACGATTGCGAATTGACATCCATGATCTATCCATTCTATGATCAAAGAGAAAACAAGCATATATTAGGACAAGATTAGGGTCTAGGGTTAACAAATACATGTGATGTCATTATTATATATAATAAATGTGTACGACCTATCCATTCTTGAACACCTAATCTCACTAGTAAGTGTATAATGTGTATTGGGTTTTCAAGAAAATTTTGGCAGCATTTTCCCGCTGTTCTCCAAGTACATATGTACTTAGAGAACAAACGGGGAAATGCTGCCGAAATTTTCTTGAAAACCCAATACACATTATACACTTACATCCTAAGCGAGATTAGGTGTTCAAGAACAGTCCCAAACCGGGGACTATCCAAGATTTACTCCTAATGAGTAAATCTTGGATGGGTTTCTAGGCCAACAAATAATGTGTTGTCATTCTTATACCTAAAATCCTAGTTCTTCAAGTTAGGGTGATTATTTATGTCTTTAAAAGCATGATTGGCAATTTAGGGAAAAGTTCATCATTTACATTCCAAGCATGTCACATGTGTGCATTACAGTTCATCATTAAGCAAGATATAAGTAAGTATGATGTCATATTAAAATAGACTATACAATATGAGAAAATAGTAGTGTAATCATGCAAATGGGAACATTCATGGGAACACACACTTCAGTTATAAGAATTCATGTAGCAACTTTCAGTTCCATTCATTAATCTCTTTTTACATCCACACACAGGGGTGTACCCCTAAACAGTAACTAAACATGCGCATAATTAAAAAAACTATTAATACAGACAAGTCTAGATAGATAGACAACTAAATACTACACCAACATGGTCCTGCATGCATCAGTAACTTCTTTTTGATGATGAAGCTGTGTCACGAAGCTCCTCACTGTATTTAGATGAATCTGAACTGACAGGGGCCTCATATTCAGATTCCTCATAGATGATATCTGACGTCGTGCGCTCATACCGCAGAAGATGATCGGGGGTCTCACAGTTGCTGTTGGTTATCCAAACTTTGATGGAATTATGGCCAACTGGACGGAGAAAAAGCCTGTTCCAACGGACCACATGCAGCTCTCCAATCCAATCACGCCAACCAGATTTTGATACAAGATTTCCCGCCAAATCATACTCAACCTCGATAACATGTGAATAATTGCCAAAAGTTAGGGTCACTTTACCGGGCATGTAGTGCCTTCCTTTTAGAAAACGCCAATGTTTGGGTATGACCAATTGGTTTAAGGAACGATCATCTAGGATGATGTCCAATTGTTCTTCAATAGGGAATGTTAACATTGACATAGAGGCCCAGTTCATAGTGACTGTTATGGGTGGACAAAGACTGCATAATATTAGTGTAAGTACATATAACAATGTTATATATTTTCAGAAAAAGTTGTATAACATCAATTAACCTTTTATTGCTTGTCATAACCAACTTTATTGTGGTAGACATGATAGCTTGAAAAGAAGTCTACATATGTACTTAGAGAACAAATGAGGAAATGCTATCGAAATTTTCTCAAAAACCCAATACACATTTTACACTTACATCCTAAGTGAGATTAGGTGTTCAAGAACAGTCCCAAACCGGGGACTATCCAAGATTTACTCCTAATGAGTAAATCTTGGACGGGTTTCTAGGTGCTTACTAAAATAGAACCATTATATGGAACTAATCCTACATTATACACATAATTTTCATGAGTAAGATAATGTGCACTTCATGGAATTATTAAGATCTGAATATATATAAGTTGTTTCCATTTAGGGAAAAGTTCATCATTTACATTCCAAGCATGTCACATGTGTGCATTACAGTTCATCATTAAGCAAAAGAAGGGTGATTAGGATTCTCACCAAGAATATAGCTAAACTATTAAACAATGATTATAGCTAAACTATTAAACAATAGACTTGCCACACATAAAACACCCTATACAACTATAAAACAAAAAAGTATTAAGTATATATGCATGATACAATAACTATTTTGCATCACATTACAACAGACTTATCATTGATACCTTACTAACTTATTGCTACATTTACATATCATCACTTGATCAAAAATTACAGCAGTACATTTAACCAAAGTATGCATTCTAAAATCTATGTCATGATTAGTTACATGTAATTTACTTGGATATACAGCAGTACCCGATTACTATGTCTTACATACAAAGTATGCATATTAAATTAACTAAGGCTTATCATAGAACATGTATTGTATAGACAATAGAGGATTCAGCTCAGTAGAAGCACAAAATCAGTACCTAAACCCTAAAATCACACCTTTTTAGCATTTATTCTAACATGTTTATGTACATCAATATGTGTATGAGCCCTAATTAAAATTGATTTTCATAGGAAGTAAATAAATTAAAAAAAAATGCCCAGCAGTAGGGCAGGAACCTTGAGGGAAGAGGAGCAGAGGAAGAAGAAGAAGGCAGGGCGGGAACCTTGAGGGAAGAGGAGCAGCGGCCGGAGCAAGTCCTAGCAGCTGCCGGCGGCGAGGAGAGGAGCGGCGGAGAGGGCGGCGAGGCTAGGAGACCTAGCTGCTACCGGCGACGGTGGAGAGGGCGGCCGGAGGGCGGGCGGGCGGCGACTGCTTCTCGTGGCGACGGTGACGAGCGGCGAGCACGGAGGAAGGAGCGGCGGCGACGGAGCACGGCGGCGGAGCACGAACGGCAGGGAGCGGCGGCAGGGAGCAAGAAATCGCCGGAGCTAAGGAAATCGGGAATGAAAAAGGGAAAGGGGAAGAATCGGTCGGGCTGGTGAGCTATTAAGTTGACAATAAGTGTCGGTTATTAAAAACCGACAACTAAACACCCTTTAGTCGTCGGTTATTTAGCTATGAACCGACGCCTTTTGTAAAATTTTGGAGCCAATTTTTTTGCTGGAATTTTGGGTTTGGCGGTTGAGTTTAGGTGTCAGTTGTTTATTAATTAACCGACACTTAATAAAAGCGGTACCCGTGTCTGGCCGACCTTCGTAGATTGGATGTCGGTTTATGTTATCAACCGACACTGTAGCATTTAGGTGTCGATTTTTGTATACAACCGACACCTGAAAAAGTGACTTTATAAGCCATTTCTGTAGTAGTGCCACTTCTGGTGAGGGTAGTGGGTACTTTTAGTGAGGGTCCTGCTCCTTATGGAAAATCGATATGTTGGATGTTGTTCTTGGTAATCGTTATAGTAGAGCCCATCTATGTAACTTGACATGACTTTGCATATGTTATGATCATCTCAATGATATGAATAATGCTGAGATAATGGTAGGCATATAAGCTTGCCTTGCATGGACTGTATTTATGATCACAGGTTGGGAAATGTATGATAAATCATATAATCATCAATGTTGCCCGATGTTTGATAATACGATCTTTCTGTACTAACCATGCAGGTTCCATACAAATGCATAGCCAGGTAAAGGGCTATGAGGTATATATGTTGAGTAACTCTGTTGTGATGGTTACTCTTGATAATGAGATAATATGTATGATGTGTTTGGCTAAAGTTCTTGGGATTTCTATCCATGATGATGATGTAAGCCTTGAAAGGCAGTGGCATTATGTGATAAGGGATTGAGATCCCATGGCAATGTGATGATCCTTGAGATGGATCTAGATGATTGGCAAGAGGCCAAGTAGTAACATGTAATGTTGGATCCTTGGGATGAATCAGGATGATGTTGATTACAATAGAAGCATAATATTGAGTTCCATGTTGTTTATTCTTGTTATAGATTTCATGTTATATAACTTGGTTGAATCTTGCAATCCACTTAAAATATACTAATTAATCACAGTGGAACAAATCATGTAGTTTGCCCTGGCCATAGATCCATCATCGTCAGGAGTTGGTGATGGTGAAACAGGTTCTCCTACGGGTTAACCCGGAGTGCATATTGTTGAATATGCGAGGTTTCTCCTAGCCTAAAATAGAGAGGGAATCGAGTGCAGCTGTGGTTGCAGACTGGGATATATATATGTTTATAGCATGGTGAACATGCCCATGGCTCAGAGTGATAGAGTATGAATGCGTTCATGGCTCAGAGCACGGTGAACAGGCACGTGGCTCAGATATACTAGCATCGTGACCTGTACCGAGGCGGGCTCGAGGAAGGGTAGCCTATGGAGCTGACCCTATGGCTGAGGCCACTTAAGCATGAGACTGCAGTCCTGCTTTGGTTCTCGTGCACTGACCACGAGGTGGGAGGTCATGGAGTCCGGCTCTTCCATTGACCTAGTATGGCACCGACTCCGGGTTTCACAGCCGTCAGTTGGATCTGAGCGGTACGGCTCACTTCCTTAGGGCATAATAATACGTAATCCAACCGAATAGTATTTAGTGCTTAAGGAAAAACACGAAACATTGGTTGAGGCCTTGCTTGTGTAGTTAATCCTGTTATATCTTGCAGTTGCTTATATGTTCCTCATGATATATGGTAAGACCTCATCAATATTATCTTATTAATCATGTTCCATAAAGAAATACTTGGGTATATGCCTTCCGTACATCTGGTAAGCTTGATAGTATGAACCACTTTACTTTATAACTACTCTTGTTATACCTCTTATCATTTATCTACTGTTGTTGCCTTATCTTTCTAAGGTTTGGTAGTTTTGGCGGGGAGTTATGTTTCTCGCTAGGACTGTATGTCTCACCCTGATGGTTTACACCCTTTTTAGGTGGTCGAGCTAGACGTGGTGGTGGTCGTGGAGTAGCAGCTGAGCAGCAAGACAAGCCGTACAAGGCAAGAGATGGATATGTTGTTGTTTTGGATGTTTTATAGTAGAGTCCTAGAGTCATCCCTGTACTCTTAGGTCCTTGGGGATGTTTTGACGTTGTTTCACGATGTATAACTGTTGATCCTTTGAATATCCTGATGTTGGATGGATGTGGGCCTTTATGTACATATGAACAGGTGATGAACTCATGTGATGGTTTGACAGTTGTTCCTCTAAGCTTCAGACACACATCAAGGCTTGTAAATGTTTATATAACCTGTTTCCTTGCCGGATGTGGACCTGAATGTAATAGTTTCTCAATTTATCATCTTTCTGCAATCGGTTTTAATTAACCCATGTTTTTGGTAATCTGTGGTTATGGTGATTTCCGCATGTTTTCGCGTAACACCTTGATGTCTATGTGATAGTGGGATGTGTTGCCACAATTAGGGGTTGAGGTTAGTAATGGGAGTGGAAGTGAGGTTTTAGGCTTCCCATCACCCACATTCTAACCTTGAGAAAGCTCCAAGCTAAGCACACTAAATTCATCTAAACTAGCTACTTAGATCTATCAACTAGGGGTTAGGAGAATTGATTATCATGTAGGAGGATGGGTGGCTAGCTAGGGAACCATTAAATGGATCTAAGAGCAAATCCCAAAATTCACACATATGCGCAATTTCCCTAAATTCCTAGGTGATTTGAAGCACAAACCACCAAGAAATTCATGGAGAGTGAGATATAAATAGAACATAATCACTAGCAAATGAAATTACAATGTTTACATATCATTTCTCCCCAATATGGTATCAAAGTAACATTTTTCACCCCAAATAGCCCACCCAAGGGGCCTAGCTACTCATAGCAATGCAAAATACAAAAAGAATGTAGAAAGAGGTAGAAGAAGCCACGGAGCTCGGTGTAGATGAATAAATACTCCACTTAAGCTACTCTAGAATTTCCTCCTCTCTCCTCTAAGGTGCAATGGCATAGGATGATGGTGGAATAGGGTCAAAACTTTAGGAAACTAGGATTTTTGGTGGTGTAAATGGTGAAATGGAGTGGAATAGAGGTGGAAATGGAGTGGAATGGGTGGAATGCGAAAATGGGGATCTAAGGGGTGGTCAAAGGTAGACAATCTTGTGCTCCGACCACCACCTAGGTATATATAGGTGTGGGGGAAGCAATAGGTCAAGTAGGGGCAAAATGGGTAAATAAGTGCAAAAGTAGCTAGGTTTTTGTGAGTAGCACAACCGTGGTGGTCACCATGGCCATGGTGGTCACCACAGCCATGGTGGGGAGGGGTGAGAGCGGTCATGGTGGATGGGAATGACCGAGGTGAGAAATGGGGAAAAATCACAGGGACTTGGTTGATTTTGTGCTGGAGGTGGCACGCCGTGGCGGCTGTGGTGGGGCTAGGGTAGCACGGATGTGGTGGTCACCACGGTCGTGGTGGTCACCATGGTCGTGGTGGCTTGGACTACATTGCCTGTTCTTGGCTCCATGGCCATTCTGTCTCAGCTGTCACATGGTTGTGCAAGGTGGCACGACCGTTCTAGGTCAGTTCACTACGACCATTCTAAGTGGCACGACCGTGGTGATTCTAGCTTTGCTTGGAGATGGCTCTGTTGATTTGCAAGTGTGCTATCATGACCGTTATGTGGTACCATGGTCGTGCTGGCCTCTAGATCAACACTTAGACTTATTTCCTTGGATTTTCTTGGGCATCTTTGCTTCAATGGATCTTTGGCCACTAGGGGTAGGTTGAGGGAGCATCAAACTTCACTTTAGGCCTCTCCAAGGGTAGAGAAATCCTAGGATCACTCCTTCTCTCTCTTCCATTAAGTGTGGTTTAAATGCCTAAAAAATGCAAATAATGTCCATAAGTGCATTTTATACAAATATGCATATTGAGGGAAATAACATGAATCTAATAGGTATAGATGTGATTGAAATTTAATATGACACAAGATGAGGCCCTAAAATAGGGATGAATCAATTATCAAAATATTTCCTTGTACAATTGTGAGTGCATTTACAACCAATTAAACCCAAATTTGATAGGACAACTAATTTAGGGGTGAGGAATCCAATTTTTCCATTATTTTTAGCTTTTGTCAATTCTAGACCTATCAAAACGTAACTTGATGCATAAGTAAACTTTTTAACATAACTATTTTTTCCTTTATCATTTAATACTCAAATTTTATTTATCACTCTCCTTTACACATACCTAGACATAGGAAAAATCTAGCAAAACAATTTTTAAACTTAAACATATCAATGCAGTGAAATTACATAATTTGACCCAAATTAGGATATTATTCCAATTGCTTGTATTAAAATCTCAACTAATTATTTTATTGGTTAGAACTCTATAATTATAGAATCCTAACATCCTAATACAATCTAAGTCAAGGAAAAGGTTCCAATCTGAAAGTTCATAAGGTCAAGAGGTAAATTTAATATGTACTTAAGATTGAGTATATTACATAATAGTTTGGATGCATTGGTTAACTCAAAGACATCATTTGATTAAGGTATACACATGTATCATAATATGGTGTCACATTCATGCACATAAAGCCATATGGACCAAGACAAGAGAAATATGGGTTAGGGTCCGCTATCAATGTCATGAAGAGGCACAAAGTTTCTGATTTTAGAGACAGTTAAGCATTAGATGTCATTAAGAAGTAACATTATCAAAATAGAGCAAAGTTTATCATTAATATGCAAGTAAGTCCCATATGTGCAAGTGGTTATCAAAAGTTAAAGAAAGAATATTAGGGCCTTTAAAATGTTCAAAAGTGATTCCAAGTTACTAAGTCAAAGATTAGAAGGTAGGTTGAGCATTTAAGACTCAATATTTATCATCATCATGCATCAACTATATTTAATATGATCAAAATTTACAATTTTGTGGTAATAGGGGACATAGTAATGGAATTATGGTCTACAAACATGTCTACTGTGTAGATTTGTTCAATTGGTCAATTGGATATATAGGTTTATCACATTTGGCCAAGGGGTTTGAGAGATTTTAATTTTTTAACATTTTGACTAACAAATATATAGAATTGGGGAGGGGTGTTACCAAAATGATTATCGAGGGAAGATCTAGCCCGTTGGTCTAGGATTCGATGACCTGTATTATTTCCTTCTCACACACCCATGCTTGCTGGAGGGACAACCTCAACGTGTGGCACCCACTAACTGGCCTACTCTAAGTCAACGATTGAGCGTGACCGCCATGACATGAGGAAGAGCGGGAAAATAGAGAGAGGGGTTGCATCTATGCCATTCTTAGATGTTATGCCCTAGCATCGATGACTCCCACACTATCCCTTCCTCTGTAGGGCTATCCCAGCCTCTCATAGTAGGTCATGGGAGTGCAACACCGACAATTTTAATAGGACAGACCAGGGATGTCATAGAGCTACATGACCATCCAGTAGTAGTTGGCTCAACCCCGCAGAGGTAGTGGTGACCTCCCAAATGGCTGGGGTGAGGCAAGCACAAAGTCCCTAGCATGCTTATCGAGGCGGCGGTGCCAACCGAATGGAGGATAAGGATGAACTAGGGGTGACAAGGGTGCCTAGGGTATGGAAATGAAAGAAAATAGTAGGAAATGAAAGAGGGAGATGAAACAAGGAGGTAGCAACCCTCATAAGGGTCCAAAGTGGCATCAAAAGGGTTGGTGAGCTAGATCCTCCTTGTACAAGTACAAGGTTGTACAATGGTAGGAGACAAGCTCTCAACTATCATATTGGGGCCAAATCTATGACCGCTGATTCAATGGATCCTATTGACTGAAAAACAAAGGAAGGGACTGTTGAGGTGGAAAGTGTGGGGGGGGGGCACAAGAGGGACACATACCCCTTCTTGGGCCCAAAGTGGTTGACCAATGATAAAAAAGAACATGATAATGAGCTAAAACCAAGATTAAGTAGCCAATTCTACTAGGGTCATAACTGGGCTACACATGACCGGCCGATTGAGATGATTTTTGTGTTGTGGGATTTATAATTGAATCTCTACAGATGACACATGCAATAAAGTACCAAGAAATCAAAGAAACGAATGTCAAATTCAAAAGCAAAAGCATGATACATTAAGCATTAAACCTAGTTCAAACTTAGGTTTTAATGTCACATCTTAGAAAAAATATAATGTGACTACAATTAAGCATCAAAAGCCTCCAAAACATGAAATTCAAGAAGATGAATTTCATTTAGGCAAGGTGTAGAGTTGTAGAGGAGAGAGAAATATTAAGACTATCACATTTCTTGACAATGTTAATTTCTTTTACTAATAGTTACTCTTTTATGAGATAGTTGAATTACCCTTCTTATCCACTCAATGAATGAAAACAGGTTGAGTTTATGAAAAATATAAGCTGTAAAACATTATTTACACACAAAAAATCTATCTATAATTAAACATCGATATTCGAATTTTCATTTAGCTACATTTAAAATTTCAAGGGAAACTAGGATGAAACTTAAGCTAGCACAAACTTAATGAAATAATATTAACTTTATGTCAATATTTTTTGCATATATATTGTCTTGAAACACTGAACATATAAAAAACTACTTGTTTATATTTATCACAATGTGACACTTAATATTATTTGTCATTTACTGTAAGGACCCTGACCTGCGTTTAGGGTTTACCCTGTTTGTTTTGCTTAACCTTGGTGGTTTGGTGCTTGCTAATCACCTTTGAGTGGTGATTAGGGTTTTGTTGTGCTTTGTTGAGAGTTTGAGGGGCTGCTTGCAAATAACCCAAGTCTGGGGTTTTGTGTGCAAGTTTGCCATCTTGTGAGATGTCTTCCCCCTTTTTCTTCCTCTAGGGTTGAGAGGAAGGCTTGGGCTTGTTGTTTGAGTTTCTTGGGCCTTGCTTGAGTTTGTTTGGGCCTTGAGGTGCTTTGTTTGGGCTTGCATGGGCCTTGTGTCGGCCAAGACCAGCTTGTGTCGACCTAGAGGAGGTGTGTCAACCTGGAGTAGTGTGTGTCGCCCAGCAGAGCTGCTAGTTGTGTCGCCCATGTTGCTTGGTCCAGCCTTGACCATGTTTGGTGGACACTTGGTATGTATCTTTGACAAGTGTCTCTTGGTGTGATAGAGTGTTGGTTTGAACCCTAGGACAAGTGTCCCTTGGGTGGACGACACATAGCATGGCTCTACCTTGTTTTCTCCTCCCTCTCCTTCTATATATGTGGCTCTTTCCCTTGCCTTAGCTTCCTTTGCTCTTTTGGTCTCCCCTCCACCTTGAGTGCACGACACTCCTCCCTCTCTTGCTTGTGTCGGCCGAGAAACTCTCCTGGAGTTGCAGTGGTGGCCGATACCCTCTCTTGGATCAGCTTTGGTGGACGACATCCCTTGGAGCTTGAAGTGCACCTTCTTCCTTGGAGCTTGGAGCTTAAGGCAGGTTGCATAACTTCTAACCCTAACTCCTTTACCTCTAGCTATGATCTTGTTGCATGTTAGTAGTTTAGCTTAGTTCTTTGCTCTTGTACCTCGCTTGAGTTTCCTTTGGTGGCCGATCCCCCTCTAGGGTTTAGGGTTCCTTTGTGCACCTTGTTTTCTAGGGTTTAGGGTTTCCTTGTGCTGGAGGTAGGTGATGACCCTTGTTGGGTGACATCCTCTCTTGCCTTGATGTTGGGTGATATCCTCCCTTGGTTTGGGTGTGTTGGGCGACACCCTTGTTCTTGTGATGAGTGACATAGTGGTGTTCTATGTGTCAGCCGATATGATGAACCCTGTTGGGCGATACCCTACCTTGTTTGAGTGTGTTGGGCACCATCCTCTCTTGTTATGGTGTTGGGCGACATGGTGAGTACTCTTGTGTTGAGTGATAGGCCAAGCTAGTGAGGTGTTGGCTGATGTGGTCGAGTTGGATGATATGGTATCCCCTTTGATGGACGATATGTATGCCTTTGGTGGATGACATGATGTGTTCTTGAGGTTGGCCGATACCCTTGCCCATGTGTTGGGCGATAGGGTGAGCTAGGGTCATGTTGGCCGATATGTTGTTGACCTTGGTGAACGATAGATGAGCAATTCTCTTGTTCTTCTCCTGGACGATAGACCAGGTGTGGTTCTTCTTGTGTCGGACGACATATGTAGCTTGCCCCCTTATGTTGACTAATAGGGCTATGCTTGGTGTTGGTCGATAGCCCTAATGGCCGATAGCCATGGTGGGCGACAGCCTTGAGTGGTGATGGCCGATAGGGTTGGTGTGTGTGTCGGCCGATAGACCTTGATAGGATTTAGTGAGGGTGGTAATGAGTTATGGTGAGAGTCTTGTGAACCTATAGTGACGGTCTCATGTACTATGAAAGTGGATGTTTATGCTAAACAATGGTGGTATCTTGTTAGTGAAAACAACAATGAATATGATGCCTTGCAAACCATAATAATGTTAATGATAGTAACAATGATGATAATGGTAGTTGCATGATGATAATGATAGTAATAATGTTGATCATAATGATGATAATGGTAATAGTAAGGAAATGGTAATAAGATGCATGATAAGACCCTTATGCTTATTTGTTAATAATAAAGAAGATGATAGTGAAAATGTTGATCATAATAATGATGATAATAATGGTAGTAATGATATGCATGAAGTAATCCTTGTACTTAGTTGTGAAATGAGAATGGTAATAGTTACACTAGTAGCTTGCTCAATGATATGGTAATAATGATGATAGTGGATGGTGGCATAATGGTAGTGGTAACAATAGTACTTGTCCTGTATGTTTGGACCCCTTGATTACTTGTATAATCTTGAGATAAGAGTAAGCATGTATGTGGCTTGTTAATGATGTGACTTGATCACCAAATAGTGTAAGAATGGCAAGTAGAGTATCTTGAATGGCATTTCATGATGATAGCATATTCCTTATGTTTAATCTACAATTATTGTGTACCCTAACCATGCAGGTGATGATATATGTGATGAGTAGCATCACTTGATAGTTACTCTGGTTAATGAGATGATATGTATAATGTGTTAAGTTCCATGATGATGATGTGAGCCTTGAGAGGCATTGACAGTACATGATAAGGGATTGAGCTCCCATGGTATGTGATGATCCTCGAGATGGATCTGGATGGTCGGCAAGAGGCCAAGTAGTAACATGTGATGTTGGATCCTTGTGATGGGTCAGGTTGATGTGATTAAATAATAGTATAATGTTGTTTACTTTCTGTATTATCTTGCATGTTATACAACTTGGTTGAATTTTGCAATCCATCTAAAAGATACTAATTAATCACAGTGAATTATATCATGTAGTTTGCCCTGGCCATATATCCATCATCGTCAGGACTTGGTGATGGTGAAACAGGTTCTCCTACGGGTTAACCTGGAAGCGCATATTGTTGAATATGTGTAGGTTGCTCCTAGCCTGAAAATGAGGAGGTAAGAGTGTAACTTCGGTTACAGACTCAGATACGTGTAAAGAGCATGGTGAACAGGCCCATGGCTCAGGATATGTGATGTGTGAGCATGAATGCGTTCATGGCTCAGAGCACGGTGAACAGGCCCGTGGCTCAGTTTTACTAGCGCCGAGACCTGTACCAAGGTAGGCTAGAGTGAGGGTAGCCTATGGAGATGACCTTGTGGCTTAGACCACTTCAACATGTGACTGCGGTCCTGCTTGTGTTGTACTCCTGTACTGACCACGAGGTGGGAGGTCGTGGAGTCCGACTCTTCCATTGACCTTGTATGGCACCGGCTTGGGTTTCGTAACCGAAGGTTGGATTTGAATGGTACGATTCAAATCCTCAGGGCATAATAATACGTAACATAGCCATTTAGTATTTACTGCTTAAGATAAACACGTAACATTGGTTGATGCCTTGTTTGTATAATATCTTGTTATATCTTGCAGGTTATGTGATAATATGTCTGATCTTGATAAGCAGGTCATGTGACATCATATATTGTTCTGATAATCATGTACATAGGGATACATCTTATCTTGCTAATTATATTCCTTGAGATATCTGGTTATATGCTTTTGTATAGCGGGTAAGCTTGTCGGTAAGAATAATCTATTTTATATAGACTGCTCTTGTTATACCTGTTATTAGATATCTGTTGCTATAGTTTATCTTGCTGAGGTTCTGTAGTTGCGGTGGGGAGTTATGTTTCCCGCTGGGACAATTGTTCAATTGTCTCACTCTGCTGGTTTCCATCCTTTTTAGGTGGTCGAGGTAGACGTGGTTGTGGTCGTGGTGTTGCGGCCGAGCAGCTTGAGGAGCAGTAGAAGGCAAGCGATGGATATGCTGCTGTTTTGGATGTTTTGTAGTAGAGTCTAGAGTCATCCCTGTACTCTCAGGTCCTTGGCAGTGTTTTGACATTGTTTCACGATGATCGATCGATGATGTTTGTATATCCTGTTGTTGGCCGGATGTGGGCCTTTTCTGTATATGAACAGGTGGTGAACTCATGTGATGGATGAACAACTGTTCCTGAGTTGTGGACACATATCAGATCTCGTGGATGTATATATATGACATGTTTATGTGCAGGATGAGGACTAGAAAGTAATAGTTTCATAGTTTACCAGTTTTCCGCAATCGGTTTTAATTAACTTGTGTTTTCTTAATATGTGGTTATGGTGATTTCCGCACGTTTTCACATAACACCTCATTATCTGTGTGATAATGGGATGTGTTGCCACAAGTTTTGGTATCAGAGCCCTAGGTTCGCTGAGTCTACAGGGATTTAGGACTAGGTTGAGTTGTTCTTATGAGTTTTCTAGGTTTTCTTACAATATCTTCTGCCCTCAGCGGAGGAAAAGTCAAGATGTCTAGAAACCATGAAGAACACTATGCTGAGTACACTAATGCTGCATCAGTTGATGGAACAGATGGACAGGCACATGAAGATCAGGTGCCTGAGGTTCCCCAATTTAACCCAGCCATACTTGAACATCCTGCTTACCAACAGCTTATGGGGAAGTTGATGGATACGATGAATCTCATGGTTGAGCGATTACCAATGCCTCCTCTGCGAGCACAGGTTCCCCATGGAGAAGCATCGGGTATTGGGAAGACCTTCGAGCTGCTTCGCCGAGTCGGAGCTTCAGATTATGCTGGAACGGCTGATCCAGCGGATGCAGATCTGTGGCTGACAAGTCTCGAGAAGGCTTTCCGGATTCTTGACATCCCCGAAGCGGACAAGGTAAAGCATGTTGTCTACCTTCCGAAAGGTAGTGTTGGTCACTGGTGGACCATCGAGGAAGAGAAGCGGCCTGGTGAGGTGATCTGTTGGGAAGTGTTCCGATGCGAGTTCGTCGCCAGATACTTTCCAAAGACGTATCTGGATGAGAAGACCAGTCAGTTTGAGATGTTGTGACAAGGAACGATGAACGTCACTGAGTATGAAGCTAAGTTTATGGATCTGTTGAGGTTTTGTCCTCACATGGAAGCAACAGACGAGGAACGGATCAGGCGTTTCGAGAAGGGTTTAAGTGCTGAGTTGACAACCCCAGTGTCTACGTTGGAGAACCGAGAGCAGTTTGCTACGTTCGTGGAATCTGTTCTACGGATCAAGAGGACAGTACGGGAGAAAAGAGAGTTTATGTCTCTTAAAAGACCTGCTCAGTTTCAAGGACGGAGGTTTGGTGGCTTTAAGAAGCCTAGGTTTTCAGCACCGTCAGCGATGAGAAGTTTTGGTGTACCATCTCAGTGGTCTCTGAGTAAGGGGAGAGGTTATGTTTCTTCACCGTCTAAGGTGCACAGTTCAGCTTCTGTGGCAGTGACAGGGCCAGCTAGGCCACGGTTTGAGGACAAGTCATGTCATCTTTGTGGACAAGTCGGGCATTTCAGGCTTAATTGCCCGAATAGAGATGTTGAAGTGATGCAGCAGCCGAGGCAGAGTTTTCAGAGGTCAGAGAGGCCACAACCCAGTGGTAGCAGAGGACGAGGACGCGGTCAAGCGTCTCAGGCTGGATCGTCTGCTCAAGGAAGCAAAGGTCGTGGACAACAAGCAACAACTCGATTCTATGCTATGAATCAGCCAGAGGCGATAGTCAACCCGCGAGTAGTGACAGGTCAGATGGAGTTATTTCATTCTGATATGTCTTCTTCTTGCTTTATATCTGTTCTGGTTGACCCGGGTGTGACACACTCTTTTATCGCCTATAGTATGCTTGAAAACTGTCCTTTACCTGTTAGTTGTAAGAAGGATAGCTTGTTGTTAGAAACCCCTCTTGATGGTTCCTTTTTGCTTCGAGAAGAGTGTCCATCTTGTGTTTTGTCTTTCTCGGGACATCGCATCCAAGTGGACCTTATACCACTTGATATGCATGGTTTCGATGTTATCCTTAGGATGGATACCTTAGAGAAGTTTAAGGTTGTCTTGGACTGTGGTTCCAAGCAGGCAGTGTTCGATGATGCTGGAGAGAAGTGGATCTTCCAGGGAGATAGGAAGATTCTTCTGATGTGTTTGGTATCAGCTATGATGGCAGATAAGTTGTTACGACAAGGATGTGAGGCGTTCTTAGCTCACGTGGTGGATACCGTTGTGGTTACCAAGGCAAAAGGTCCTAGTCTTGAGGAGGTGTATGTGGTTTGAGAGTTTGCAGACGTGTTTCCTGAGGAGTTTCCTGGTGTTCCTCCACCCCGAGAGATTGATTTCGAGATCAATCTGGTTCCTGGAACACAACCAGTTGCACAGTCAGCATATAGGATGGCTCCAGCAGAGATGGCAGAGTTGAAGAAGTAGTTGCAAGAGTTGTTGGAGAAAGGTTTTATCCGACCGAGTACGTCGTCGTGGGGTGCTCCCATGTTGTTCGTAAAGAAGAAGGATGGTTCGATGCAGTTGTGTATAGATTATCGACAGTTGAACAAGGTCACGATCAAGAATAAGTACCCGTTGCCGAGGATAGATGATCTGTTCGATCAGTTGCGTGGTGCTACAGTGTTTTCGAAGATCGATCTACGGTCTGGATATCATCAGTTAAGGATTAAGGCAGATGACATACCAAAGTCAGCTTTCAGGACGAGGTATGGTCATTTCGAGTTTGTGGTTATGCTGTTTGGATTAACCAATGCACCTGCTGCTTTCGTGGACCTGATGAACAGGGTGTTCCGTCCATTCTTAGATCAGTTTGTTGTAGTCTTTATAGATGACATCTTGATCTATAGTCGGGACAGGCTAGAGCATGAGCGACATCTTCGTCGAGCGTTGACTCTTCTTCGTCAACATCAGTTGTATGCCAAGTTTAGTAAGTGTGAGTTCTGGTTGGATGAAGTGATTTTCTTGGGTCATGTGATATCTGCAGAAGGAGTCAAAGTAGATCCAAAGAAGTTGGAATCTGTTGCGGATTGGGAACAACCAAAGACGCCGACAGAAGTTTGTAGTTTCCTTGGTTTGGCTGGATACTACCGGAGGTTTATCAAAGACTTCAGTGTGATCGTGTTGCCAATGACGAAGTTAACCAGGAAGGATGTACCTTTTGTTTGGGATGATCGATGTGAGCGAGCATTCCAGAGTTTGAAGGAGAAGCTGACCAGTGCTCCAGTGTTGATCTTGCCAGAGCCTGGGAAAGGCTATGTTGTTTTCTGTGATGCTTCCAAGAAAGGTTTAGGTTGCGTGTTGATGCAGGAAGATCGTGTAGTTTCTTTTGCTTCGTGACAGCTCAAGAAACATGAGGAGAACTATCCAACTCATGATTTGGAGTTGGCAGCAGTGGTTCATGCGCTAAAGATTTGGAGACACTATCTATATGGGGAAGTGTGTCAGATCTTTACAGATCATAAGAATTTGAAGTACATCTTTACACAGCAAGAGTTGAACATGCGACAACGTCGATGGATGGAGCTGATCAATGATTACGACTGCACTATCGAGTATCATCCTGGTAAGGCAAACGTGGTAGCTGATGCGCTTAGCAAAAAGTCTTCTTCTCTCTCTTCAAAGAAGGCACACTTGAGTTCTCTGATATGCCATAGGCGAGATATGTTTGTTTCTTTGCGACAGATGAATGTGCAGGTAGAAGTTTCTTTGTTGTCTAGTCTTTTCGTGCAAATGCAAGTTAAGCCTACGCTGAGACAGCAGATCAAGGATGCACAACACACAGATGATGCGGTACAGTTGATTAGATCAGAGTTCGGCAGCGAAAAGCGTGATGGGTTTCATGAGTCCGAGGATGGACTAGTTTGCTATCGTGATAGGATGGTGGTTCCAGATGCTGATGATCTGAGGAAGTTGGTGCTTGAGGAAGCACATACGTCGATGTATGCGATGCATCCAGGTGTCACCAAGATGTACCATAGTTTGAAGGACTTGTATTGGTGGCCCGGTTTGAAGAGAGATGTAGCTGAGTTCGTGGAGAGATGTGCGGTGTGTCAGCAAGTGAAGGCTGAACACCAGAAGCCGGTAGGTACGTTGCAACCTTTGTCGATACCGCAGTGGAAATGGGATCACATAACCATGGATTTCATAGTTGGTCTACCCCGGACAACTAGGAATCATGATTCCATTTGGGTAATAGTGGACAGATTGATTAAGTCTGCCCATTTCCTACCAGTAAAGATGACGTATACAGCTGAGAAGCTAGCTCGAGTATATGTGGATGAGATAGTACATTTGCATGGTGTGCCAGCGACGATAGTTTCTGACAGAGGTCCTCAGTTTACGAGTCGTTTTTGGGAACAGTTGCACAGAGCATTGGGAACGCAGTTGAGGTTCAGTACAACTTTTCACTCGCAGACATATGGACAGTCTGAGAGGACTATTCAGATTTTGGAGGATCTTCTTCGAGCTTGTGTTTTGCAGTTTCTAGGAAGCTGGAATGTACATCTGAGTTTGATAGAGTTTGCCTACAAAAACAGTTATCAATGTAGCATCGACATGGCTCCTTATGAGGCTTTGTATGGAAGGAAGTGCAGATCTCCTTTGTGTTGGTATGGGTCTGGTGAGTATCAGCTTTTGGGTCCTGAGTTAGTTCAGTAAACGACGGATAAGATCAAGATGATATAGCAACAGTTGAAGGTGGCACATGACATGCATAAGTCTTATGCAGACAATCACCGACGACCTTTGGAATTCCAGGTAGGAGACAGAGTGTACCTTAAAGTCTCACCGTGGAAAGGTGTGCTAAGGTTTGGACGGAAGGGTAAGTTGGCACCCAGGTATATGGGGCCTTACTCAGTCAGAGCACGTGTTGGCAAGGTGGCTTACGAGTTAGAGCTACCTCCAGAGTTGCACAGGTTGCATCCAGTGTTTCATGTCAGTATGTTGAAGAAAAGTCATCCGGATTTAGGTACAGTGATACAGCCAGTGGAGGTTGAGCTTGATGCAGATGTGACCTACGAGGAAGGTCCCGTGGCGATCCTTGACAGAAGGATCAAGAAGCTGAAGAGGAAGGACATGGTTCTTGTGAAGGTTATTTGGCAGCGACGTGGCGTTGAGGAAGCCACGTGAGAGCTTGAGGAAGAGATGAGGAGGAAGTTTCCCTCACTTTTCTCTTCGGATTTCGGGGACGAAATCCCTTAAAGGGGGTTAGCTTGTAAGGACCCTGACATGCGTTTAGGGTTTACTCTGTTTGTTTTGCTTAACCTTGGTGGTTTGGTGCTTGCTAATTACCTTTGAGTGGTGATTAGGGTTTTGTTGTGCTTTGTTGAGAGTTTGAGGGGCTGCTTGCAAATAACCCAAGTTTGGGGTTTTGTGTGCAAGTTTGCCATCTTGTGAGATGTTTTCCCCCTTTTGCTTCCTCTAGGGTTGAGAGGAAGGTTTGGGCTTGTTGTTTGAGTTTCTTGGGCCTTGCTTGAGTTTGTTTGGGCCTTGGGGTGCTTTGTTTGGGCTTGCTTGGGCCTTGTGTCAGCCAAGACCAGCTTGTGTCGACCTAGATGAGGTGTGTCGACCTGGAGTAGTGTGTGTCGCCCAGCAGAGCTGCTAGTTGTGTCGCCCATGTTGCTTGGTCCAGCCTTGACCATGTTTGGTGGACACTTGGTATGTATCTTTGACAAGTGTCTCTTGGTGTGCTAGAGTGTTGGTTTGAACCCTAGGACAAGTGTCCCTTGGGTGGACGACACATAACATGGCTCTACCTTGTTTTCTCCTCCCTCTCCTTCTATATATGTGGCTATTTCTCTTGCCTTAGCTTCCTTTGCTCTTTTGGTCTCCCCTCCACCTTGAGTGCACGACACTCCTCCCTCTCTTGCTTGTGTCGGCCGAGACACTCTTCTGGAGTTGCAGTGGTGGCCGATACCCTCTCTTGGATCAGCTTTGGTGGACGACATCCCTTGGAGCTTGAAGTGCATCTTCTTCCTTGGAGCTTGGAGCTTAAGGCGGGTTGCATAACTTCTAACCCTAACTCCTTTACCTCTAGCTATGATCTTGTTGCATGTTAGTAGTTTAGATTAGTTCTTTGCTCTTGTACCTCGCTTGAGTTTCCTTTGGTGGTCGATCCCCCTCTAGGGTTTAGGGTTTCTTTATGCACCTTGTTTTCTAGGGTTTAGGGTTTCCTTGTGTTGGAGGTAGGTGATGACCCTTGTTGGGCGACATCCTCTCTTGCCTTGATGTTGGGCGATATCCTCCCTTGGTTTGGGTGTGTTGGGCGACACCCTTGTTCTTGTGATGAGCGACATAGTGGTGTTCTTTGTGTCGGCCGATATGGTGACCCCTGTTGGGCGATACCCTACCTTGTTTGAGTGTGTTGGGCAACATCCTCTCTTGTGATGGTGTTGGGTGACAGGATGAGTACTCTTGTGTTGAGTGATAGGCCAAGCTAGTGAGGTGTTGGTCGATGTAGTCGAGTTGGACGATATGGTATCCCCTTTGATGGATGATATGTATGCCTTTGGTGGACGACATGATGTGTTCTTGAGGTTGGCCGATACCCTTGCCCATGTGTTGGGTGATAGGGTGAGCTAGGGTCATGTTGGCCGATATGTTGTTGACCTTGGTGAACGATAGATGAGAAATTCTCTTGTTCTTCTCCTGGACGATAGACCAGGTGTGGTTCTTCTTGTGTCAGACGACATATGTAGCTTGCCCCCTTATGTTGACCGATAGGGCTATGCTTGGTGTTGGCTGATAGCCCTAATGGCCGATAGCCATGGTGGGCGACAACCTTGAGTGGTGATGGCCGATAGGGTTGGTGTGTGTGTCGGCCGATAGACCTTGATAGGTTTTAGTGAGGGTGGTAATGAGTTATGGTGAGAGTCTTGTGAACTTATAGTGACGGTCTCATGTACTATGAAAGTGGATGTTTATGCTAAACAATGGTGGTATCTTGTTAGTGAAAACAACAATGAATATGATGCCTTGCAAACCATAATAATGTTAATGATAGTAACAATGATGATAATGGTAGTTGCATGATGATAATGATAGTAATAATGCTGATCATAATGATGATAATGGTAATAGTAAGGAAATGGTAATAAGATGCATGATGAGACCCTTATGCTTATTTGTTAATAATAAAGAAGATGATAGTGATAATGTTGATCATAATAATGATGATAATAATGGTAGTAATGATATGCATGAAGTAATCCTTGTACTTAGTTGTGAAATGAGAATGGTAATAGTTACACTAGTAGCTTGCTCAATGATATGGTAATAATGATGATAGTGGATGGTGGCATAATGGTAGTGGTAACAACAGTACTTGTCCTGTATGTTTGGACCCCTTGATTACTTGTATAATCTTGAGATAAGAGTAAGTATGTATGTGGCTTGTTAATGATGTGACTTGATCACCAAATAGTGTAAGAATGGCAAGTAGAGTATCTTGAATGGCATTTCATGATGATAGCATATTCCTTATGTTTAATCTACAATTATTGTGTACCCTAACCATGCAGGTGATGATATATGTGATGAGTAGCATCACTTGATAGTTACTCTGGTTAATGAGATGATATGTATAATGTGTTAAGTTCCATGATGATGATGTGAGCCTTGAGAGGCATTGGCAGTACATGATAAGGGATTGATATCCCATGGTATGTGATGATCCTCGAGATGGATCTGGATGGTCAGTAAGAGGCCAAGTGGTAACATGTGATGTTGGATCCTTGTGATGGGTCAGGTTGATGTGATTAAATAATAGTATAATGTTGTTTACTTTCTGTATTATCTTGCATGTTATACAACTTGGTTGAATCTTGCAATCCATCTAAAAGATACTAATTAATCACAGTGAATTATATCATGTAGTTTGCCCTGGCCATAGATCCATCATCATCAGGACTTGGTGATGGTGAAACAGGTTCTCTTACGGGTTAACCTGGAAGCGCATATTGTTGAATATGTGTAGGTTGCTCCTAGCCTGAAAATGAGGAGGTAAGAGTGTAACTTCAGTTACAGACTCAGATATGTGTAAAGAGCATGGTGAATATGCCCATGGCTCAGGATATGTGATGTGTGAGCATGAATGCGTTCATGGCTCAGAGCACGGTGAATAGGCCCGTGGCTCAGTTTTACTAGCGCCGAGACCTATACCAAGGCGGGCTAGAGTGAGGGTAGCCTATGGAGCTGACCCTGTGGCTTAGACCACTTCAGCATGTGACTGCGGTCCTGCTTGTGTTGTACTCGTGTACTGACCACGAGGTGGGAGGTCGTGGAGTCCGGCTCTTCCATTGACCTTGTATGGCACCGGCTTGGGTTTCGTAACCGAAGGTTGGATTTGAATGGTATGATTCAAATCCTCAGGGAATAATAATACATAACACAGCCATTTAGTATTTACTGCTTAAGATAAACACGTAACATTGGTTGAGGCCTTGTTTGTATAATATCTTGTTATATCTTGCAGGTTATGTGATAATATGTCTGATCTTGATAAGCAGGTCATGTGACATCATATCTTGTTCTGATAATCATGTACATAGGGATACATCTTATCTTGCTAATTATATTCCTTGAGATATATCTGGTTATATGCTTTTGTATAGCGGATAAGCTTGTCAGTAAGAATAATCTGTTTTATATAGACTGCTCTTGTTATACCTGTTATTAGATATCTGCTGCTATAGTTTATCTTGCTGAGGTTCTGTAGTTGCGGTGGGGAGTTATGTTTCCCGCTGGGACAATTGTTCAATTGTCTCACTCCGCTGGTTTCCACCCTTTTTAGGTGGTCGAGGAAGACCTGGTCGTGGTCGTGGTGTTGCAGCCGAGCAGCTTGAGGAGCAGTAGAAGGAAAGCGATGGATATGTTGCTGTTTTGGATGTTTTGTAGTAGAGTCTAGAGTCATCCGTGTACTCTCAGGTCCTTGGCAGTGTTTTGACGTTGTTTCACGATGATCAATCGATGATGTTTGTATATCCTGCTGTTGGTCAGATGTGGGCCTTTTCTGTATATGAACATGTGGTGAACTCATGTGATGGATGAACAACTGTTCCTGAGTTGTGGACACGTATCAGATCTCGTGGATGTATATATATGACATGTTTCTATGCAGGATGAGGACTGGAAAGTAATAGTTTCACAGTTTATCAGTTTTCCGCAATCGGTTTTAATTAACCCGTGTTTTCATAATCTGTGGTTATGGTGATTTCCGTACGTTTTCGCATAACACCTCGTTATCTGTGTGATAATGGGATATGTTGCCACATTTACGTTTAGATTAACTTTTTCTCGTTCTTACAGAACCTTCAAGTATCACATATTGTATCTACATAATGTTGTATTTTATCCTAAGAGGATTTATGCAAAATGTGAAGACAACTATTCAATCTTACAATGACAATCAAGTCTAGATAAGTGAACATATACAATGCAAAAAAGATATTTTTTTTCTTTAACTGCACTTCATATGTGCAATTATTATTTTCTCTAGAAGCTTTGTAAATTATACTTTTCTTATAATACTACTCAACTAAATAAAATTTTGGTTCATCTCGACGTGACAAGTGGTATAAAAACTATATATCGAGTAAGCGACATCAAAATAAATGTAGTACGACAAAAAATTAAATCATTGAGAAAACATTACTTGACATAGATAATTCTATTATTATGGATGAAATAGAGAATACAAGAAAAAACATATACTAAAAAGAAGAGGGGGGAGATCACATAATAATAAAGTAAGAGAGCAAGAGAATAATTATAACATACATGACTCATATGGACTATAAAACACATATGAGAAAAGGATATAAAAATATGCACAAAGAAAAAATTGATGTACATCATATAGGTAGTAGAGTTAATTTTCTTATTTCATCCATTGTATGCATTCCATTAAGGGAAACATGAGTATATACTTTTGAGCAACAATTTCACCAAAATCCTATAACACAAGAAAACATATGGAGGAGTGATATTACTAACATTAAAGGAATTATGGTGAATACAATAATATGTGTAGAAGAGTGGTAAGAGATTGAGGATATGTAATGATAGCATTGAAACCTATACACAATGGAGAAAGAGTGAAGTGTAACTTGATAACTTTTTGCAATTAGTCACCCTATATGCCCTTAATAATTATGAGGGGAAGGCTTTATTAACAAAGGTTTTTCTTAGACAAATCCCCTACTTTCACATGATAACCTAAGCAAATATTTGACATCCACCACCCTAGAGTTTAGAGTTATAGTCACGCTACATGGTATGATCTCGAAGATAACAAAAAGTAAGCATTCCATAAACAAAGAGAAGTAAAACATATTGGTGAATATATAACTGTATTTATGATTTGAGACAAAAATTATGACTGGACCATATAACCTTAGATAGTGACATAGCCATCAACCGTCAATAATCTCATCCAACACACAATTCAATGATACTTCCACCTAATTCAAGGGCGAACGAAGGTTTTAATATCACATGGAGGACAAATAAGAAAGACAATTTTACGATGGATGAGTAGGGGATGGTCGAGATGGGAGCTAGTTTTGATATCTTGGGAGGTGAAAAGGTAAGACAAGAGGAAATGGGAGAGAAAATGAAGATAAAAGTAGAAATGATAGGAAGAAAAATAATGAAGGGATATAGATAGAAAGGAGATAGATGGGTTTACTACAAAATGAACCACTTAACAAAGTAAGTGTGATGGTGGTTGTAACACACGTCGTAGATTCCACTAGAGGAGGGTAAAAAATAATCTTTCACGTTTGTGATGGGCTGAACTTGCCCCTCTTAAAAAAAGAGTTTAAAATCTACTATAATAATTACAAAAAGAGAGAGGATGAATAATAATATACTATAATAATTTCAAAAAGAGAGAGGATGGATAATGATGCCAAGTCCAATTAAAGAGTTGTTGGTCCCACTTATTATGTATGTCTTCTGTCACTCCAAAAATTCAATCTATTTTAGTGGACGTTTACTACAAAAATGATGTTCAACAATCACTACAAGTGACATGTCTCAATGATAACTACTCTATTCTCGTTTCTCTCCAAGTCGGTCATTTACAATACTTCCTACTTGTCATTTCTATTAATGAGGTTGGTTTATTCATTGCACCTATTCAATATCGAGCTATTCTTGGTTATCAACTTATGATTCTTTTGTACCCATGTGACAAACGTTGTCTGTTTTAACACCACAAACCTTGACGCCCTCGGTGATCATGCAGTTCATTGCTGCATAAGACCTAAAAATAAATTTCGACATGGCTTAATTTGTGATACTCTTTTTGACCTTGCCTCTCGAGCTGGGATAACGGTCCTAATAGAGACTTTTGTGGCCTTTCTTAGCACATGACCTAATGGTATCCACTCCCAACGTCCTACTTATATCTTATTATTTGACTGGATAGATGAAAAACACATATGTATTGACCTCACTGGAGTCTCTCCTATGTCAGGTGTTCTTTCAAGTAACCTTAAAGTAGTCCAAATAGATGACAATGTACAAAAGGTATCAAAAGTACGGTACAACTTGTATGACAAATCACCATTATTTTTTACCTTTTACTTTTGATAACTTTAGAGTTCTTGCTAATGATGCGACCTCTCTTCTGTGACTCCTTCAACACGGCACCAATAGAGACCTCATGCTACTATCTTCTTCTTCTTGTAATTTTAAATTTAGATCTACATGATTCACCATCCAGAAAAGAATGACAACCAATTTGTTGCGCGTGTTTCTATGAGATATTTTTTGTAATTTTTGTAAGTATGATATAACTCAGTCTTGTCTTAAGTAGGCTCGGCTTGGCCCCCCGGGGGGTCCCGGGTTTGAATCCTACCGTTGCGCAACGTATTTACCACCTCTTGGGTCATCCGGGCTCTGGCACCTATTTGGAGGGGGCTTCGGCCCCTGCAGATCCAAAAAAAGAAAACAAAAGAAAGAAAACAATATACATTGAGGCATAAAAAGAGGAGATAAATGAATGCGGTTATGATGAATGCGTGATGGGAAGGATATGATCGTAATAGTGGCCTTGCATTGAGAAAAAGAGTTAATTAGTACGAGGGGATCACAAACGCAATACGAAACCATTAGAAAAAAAGAGAGTCCGATGATGATACAAATAACTTTGAGAAAATGACGATTTTGCGACAATAATTAAGAGTATTTATGGATATAATTTTTGAAAGAGAGAACATATCATTGATGGAAGAGAGAATGGAACATAAGTGTGATTACATTATTGATTTATTGCTATTGATTTTTGTTGTGAAAAGTTAGCAAAAAGAAGTGAAAACGTGAAAGAAGAGAGTTAACAACTCCCTACTTTTCCTCTTACTTTAATGAGCATTAATTGATAATGTTGTTAAACATTTATATAAAAAGAGTTGGAAATTTTAGAAGAGAAGGAGTCAATGAGACATACATTATTATTAGAGAGTGACAAGTGGGGAGTTATAAAAAATTGATGTAAGTGGTTGGGAAAGAACACTTTACTAATTGGGAGCGAGAATAAATTTGATTATTTGATGTTTTGTTATAATCAATAAAAAAGAACAAAAATGCGTGAAAAGAGAGTGTGTCAAGGAGAGGTCAGGGTTTAAAAATAATGTATTCTAAATGTAAATGGCATAAGTTTATTTTTCCAACAAAATCATTCTTTTATAATAATATTTTCCCAACAAGCTCACTCTTTTATAATAATATAGTTATAATATAAATATAATTATTGAAATTATCTAATAGTAGTTATTTAAATAAGCCCACCCTTTTTATACTAGACTAGAGGGGACCAAATCCTCTGTCTCCAACCACTCTATGTCTCTGTCCCATATACATCACAACGCTCCATTTATTAAGCAGCAGATACAAAACTTATGTATGGAAATCCTTCGGACTACATGGTGTGGGAGAGACGGAGAGTGGGACCGAAGACGGGACAAAAGATATGAGTCCAGACTAGAGATGCTAAAAATTCAAGACTTTTAATTTGTTGGCAGTTATAGTGAATAAATATAAATAATTACAGTAACAGTGAAATACATATGGAATTGTATACAAACAAGTAATAACAAGTAAGCAGAATCAGACACCTTATGAATTCCGTACATGAGGAGGAGGAAGCTCGACGCAAGCGATAAGACTCGTGTTCCGATATGCTGTGGTAACAGTTGCAAGGCAGGCACCACCTGCCTTTCTTCCCTGCTGCTGCGTGCTCTGGGGCTACTGGCAGCATAAAAGACAGCAAGCATCGTCGGGCATGAACTCCCTGTCCTTTTCTGAAGCAGGGGCAGCTGGTGGGGTTGCGGGCTAGCTAGGGTGTTGTGCTAGATCCGCCGACATTGCTATTGCGGGCGCTGTTATCCATTGGGCGACGAGTGTCGCTGCTGTCGCGACGCGGGGATAGCTATTCATGCCTCTGGGCAGCTGCGCCTCTCTGCTATCTTGGGTGGGTTCGTCTGGGGGGGGGGGGGGAGAAGGGCTTCTACGTTTTGCATAAACCAGGTGAGCCCGCCGCCTCGCACTGCTTCTACATGATCCACTCATGTCGTAACGCATCACTGGATTCGATCTCCGTTTCATAAAATGCGTCTGCTCCTGTGGTTGCTCGAGTCTCCCCTTTGGTCTTCACAGAATTCGGGCGGATCGGCAGGGAGTTGCTGTTCTGGGGTTTGATAAGGTTTCATACCCCTCGCCGTACTTGGTTTCTCTTACTTGACCACTCTTATCTGTTTGTGGGCTGTTTGAGGTGGAGCATTCCGATTAACGAAAGCTTGGTAGTCGAGCACTTTGCATTGACATTTTTGGATTTGCCTTATAATATCGGCTGACTTGTGGATTCTTCGAAGTTCGAACACAAGCTCGAGGACAAGTAGTCAAGGGTTCTATATTTTCTTTGGTCGAAGTAAGTCCCAGGCGATAGACCTAGGTTGAGTGAGCTGATTGTGGCTTTCGGGAAGGAAATAACAAAAGCAGCTTTACCTCCATCCGAATATCAATCAATATTAAAAGTGCTTCACGCAGTTTTAAGGGATTCGACCCTTATCTGAACGATACCTGGCAAGTACGCCTATGATAAATTGTTGTTGAAATTGACAATATGTGGTAGAATCCAACAATTCTGTCTCATATAATTATGTGACGTCTAATTGGACTCTTGCTTGTTATGGGGTGTTTACATTCGAAGTGCTGTTCCCAGTGCATCTCTGAGTCAGGTGACAATCAAGTAACCAAAAGGAATAACGATGCTAAGGGATTTCTTGGAGCTGCATCCCAATCTTCCTCAGGTGTACCAGATGAAGGCGAAGACCAAGTTAATCAGTTGAATGCGAGGGATTCTGATGTTGGTATCAGTAGGCTTGATAGAGTTTCATCACAATTTCTTCCTCCTGATGGTGCTCGCACTGTCAGAGTTCCTATGGGAAACTACGACATGCGGTATTCTTATCTGTCTCAGAGAGGGTACTATCCGGAAGCTCTGGACAAAGCCAATCAAGATAGCTTCTGTATACACACTCCATTTGGAACAAGCCCTGATGACCATTTTTTTGGTGTCTTTGATGGGCATGGAGAATTTGGAGCGCAATGTTCCCAATTTGTGAAGAGAAAACTGTGTGAGAATCTGCTTCGAAATGGTAACTTTCACACTGACCCTGTGGAGGCTATCCATTCTGCATATATGTCCACAAATTCACAGCTTCATGCAGATATCCTAGATGACTCCATGAGCGGGACTACTGCAGTCTCGGTTTTGGTCAGGGGAAGAAACATTTATGTTGCGAATACCGGTGATTCTAGGGCTGTGATTGCTGAGAAAAGGGGGAATGAACTTGTTGCTGTTGATCTTTCTGTCGATCAAACTCCTTTTAGGTCAGATGAGTTGGAGAGGGTCAAGCTTTGTGGTGCTCGGGTTCTTACTTTAGATCAGATTGAGGGGCTGAAGAATCCAGAAATTCAGTATTGGGGCAATGAAGGCGACGATGGTGATCCACCTAGAGTATGGGTGCAGAATGGTATGTACCCAGGAACAGCATTCACAAGGAGCATTGGGGATTCTATTGCGGAATCCATCGGTGTCATCGCTAATCCTGAGATCGTGGTATTAGAGCTCTCTGCAAATAATCCATTCTTCGTAGTTGCAAGCGATGGTGTGTTTGAATTTCTCTCCAGCCAAACTGTTGTTGATATGGTAAGTTTGCAATTTTTTTTTCTGATTTGATTTTACCACTTAGATGAGACACTTCATTGCCTGTCTTGGTACTTACTGCCCACTTTTGATCAGACGGCTATACGTCACGTGAATTTGTGCTTCCAATCCCTGCAACCACACTGGCCACACAATTTTAGGGGGTGGTACAAATTCCCAGGTTTTTTAGGTCTGGGGAAAATCGATTGGAAATTGCGATTCTATGACCTACATCTGACGTCACCCACTCACCCTACCAAACAATTTTCCTAAAAAAATTCCTAGCATTCAAACAACATGAATTGAAACCCAAATTGAAACAGCCTCCTACCAAACAGGCACTTACTTTAGAGTTTAGACCAAGCAAGGCACATTTTATCATGCAAAGAAAGGCATACAACACTCACATTAAAGTTGTACTTGACATAAAGAAAGAAAGTTCATGGAAACCAGATACAAAAGCTCTAAATTTCATAGGAATAAGATCCTTGATATGACTCTTAGGTCTAAGATTGCGAAACCTGATTTATACATTTTCTTGATGAAGCTCTCCTGCTCTTATTTTTGAGGAGGCCTTGTTAGTTGTAAATTGTTTTGTAACAAATTCTCCTTCTAAATTATCCGTGAGACCATTTTCTTAGGATCAAAGTGAAGATAAGAATTTGGGATATGGGAAAATTTTCAACATTCCCGGGAATAATCTACTTGTTAAAAGTGATCCACAATTTCGGATGTTATTGTCTTAATTTAACAATTTATTAAAATGATAATAATCATGCAAACTTGGTAAAATACATAAACTAGGTGATATCCACTTACTTTTTGGCACAGAACTGAATATTTAGCAGCAAATCCTGATGAGGATAAGGTTGAGGACAAATCATGAATGATGTGTGGCTCTTCATATAATGGCAGAATTGCAATGACTATTTTTCCACAACCAACTCCCTTGTTTTCTTGACCATTTATAGGCAACTAATTCCTGTTAGCATCCATTTTTCTCCCATGTATTCTGAATCTAGATTGCGTATATGCTGGATCATGTATTGCAGACGAGAGGCTTTTCAGCTTCTGTTTTTCAAATTAAGATAAAAATAAGCAAACAAAAAATTGATAATATATGTCACCCAGCAATTTTTCTATATTTTGAGAGGAATACGTGAAACCCCATTATCATTAGGCCAAAACCCGAGAATCTCTTGTTAAGGATCTTTAAGAAGTCTATCGACTACTAAGGTTGAGCTGGAAGCCATTAGTCGAGTATGTCAATTCAGATTAGTCGAGTATGTCAATTCAGAGTTATATTTATATCAGTCATCTTGTACAAAGGGTGTAAAAGTTTACCTCTTCATGTTTGTATGCATAATTACTTCCCTGTCCTCTATTCTTAATTTTGCATCAGAGCATCTTTGACCTAAGCTAATAACACACAAAGCTTCCTTTGGTATGCGGACGTGCATCTCCATTATTGGCCTTATGTAGGCATCATCTAAGCCTCATCCCGACCATGTTGATCCTTCTTTTTTATTCAGCTCTTCTGTGGGGCATTCATTACCTATCGATGTTTCACAACCTTTCACTTATTTATCACATCATGAGACCACTGATGCAAGACGTGCTAGATAGGGACACTCTAACGGCCTTTTTTACAAACATAACATAAAACGAGTAAAAAAGATATATGGTTGTCCGTCAACCTATCACCAGCAGTCCTCCTTTGTCGAGGCTTAGGACTGCTACATTTGCACAAGTACAAAATATATGTAGAGTTGCCTATGCGCATAGGCATCATTGACTTGGAAAATATATATCTTGTAAATTTTTCTCTAGACCCCTTCTTTTCCTTGACAAGTATTGTTGTTGCTGTCATGCCATCTTCATGAAGCCCGCCTCCCAAGATTTGATGCTGCCCAATGCCTTATTGCATAATTGTTTATCATTAACAAAATAAAAAAAGCAAAAAGTCATTAACTCAATTGTGCCTTGTGATTAGTTCCCTATTTTTGGTCTAGCACTACGCCATTAATTTTACATGTAAAATGATGGCCATGGAAAATGAAAATGACCGTGCAAAGTTATTTGAGTTTGTACATTTAGATTATCACATTTTTATGATGTACTGGACTAGATATATCTGCATAATATATTATAATCAAGGTTGTTAGAACCGAACCCGTCAGCGAACAGGTGAGGCCTCCGGTTCTCGGTTCACTGGTTCAACCAGTGGTCTGACCTGTTCAACCGGTAACGTCAGCATGACCACTAATAGTTTAAAATATATAAATGTCTTTGATACTCATGGAAAATATCCCTGCAAAAGTTATGAAACCTGAATAATAGCACAACTGCTCGCAATAACTTGATAAACAGACCAAATAACAAATATTATTCTATTCATGGACATACATATAACAACATGTATATAGTATTCAAATTAATTAATGAAAAACAGCAGCAATATTGCATTTATTTGCAAAGTGAGAGAATCGGCCGGTTGGGCTCAAACCAGACCGGTTCACCGGTTCCAACCGGCCAGTTCACCGGTTTGATGCCGGGCTGACTTCATTTTCGGCTTTGGGAGGGGACCGAACCGGTAGAGTGACCGGTTCTCGGTTCAACCGGCCAGTTCGGTTCATATCTGATAACCATGATTATAATATTGTTTTATATTAGTTGATTTTGTAATAGAAAAATTATGTTATTCAAAATTTTGTAATAATTTTTTTGTTCAATTTGATGTCTAGAATCAGGATGAAACAAAGAAACCAATATTCTAAAGTTGGACTGTGAACCTTTAGCTTAATGATTCCTTAATTTGAAAGTAAAAACTTGTTTGTGTGTGTTTTATAAGCATTCAAGGTAGAAAGAATGTGGTAAAATTGTTGAGGTTTTTTTCTTTCGCCAACATTGCATACAAAATGACATTACCAGTGGCAAGGACTTCACTTAACTATTTATTAAAAATACCAATCTTAGGAGCATACTTAAGTATGCACATGCTTGTGTAAAGTAATAGTTTCTCCAAATTGAATGTCTTTGTCTTGTGATTGTGGATCTGGATCTGATATAGTGATATATAGAACCATGGTCTTTATGCTCTCCTAACTTCTTGCTAATACATGCAAGTTATTGTTTAGAAAAGTTGGTGTCTAAAGACTATGCACAATAAACTTCTTGATCAATTCCTTTTTTTGCCACCGCTGTGACCAGGGAACAACTTGTCAAAAGTTACAAAAAAAATTGTGGAAAATCTTCATTTCTATGGCTCAGAATGACGTTAAAACAGGATGCCTCCATCGAATCGTTTAGATTTTGGGTTATTAGCAAGGCATGCTTACAAGCAAGTCTGAAACCTCTTCACATATCATAGAATACCACAGGCAACCTACTAATAACACTACTCAAATCCTTTAGATGAAGACCAAGATCTTAATTTCATTAAGAACGGAAGGAATATACGATCACATCAAATATTTTAAATTTTCATTGGTTATGATACTTATTGACTCTTCTCCTAAGATCTTTTTTCTCAATAGAATGCGTTACTAATCAGAGTTTTTGCGTAATAGATCAGTAGAGATAGTAGGATGCATAATTGATTCAAAAGCAGTTAGTTGTATCCTTGCATAAGCCTTATCAAAACTATGCATTCTGTCAACGACTAGAAATTTATGTGAGCTGAATTGAATTGATGATGCAAGGCAGCCATGAAAGGACGTGATGTAGACCTTCTCGGTATTCAGTCTGCTTTTGAGATTCCAAAGATTGATTGAAATTCAGTTGGGGTTGCTGAATACCGAGGATGTGATGACCATTTGACTGATTTTAAAATTCTTTCACGCAACCCCAACTATTCCATACATTGATATATTCACATATTTGTATTTATCACTTGTTGTAAGCGTTGCAAGACCATTTGTTTGCTTCTTTATGAATATATACTTGGTTTTGTATGTTTGATGTTTCATAATTCATCATCTCATAGTTTCATACAGTAGATTATGTACATATATATACACTCTTATATAGTAATATATGTATGGACATTCATTTTATTGTAACATACATACATATACATGCATGTCTATAATAATATTATGTATATGGTGTCATGCTGACGTCACCGGGTCGACCGGGTCGACCCGACGGTTGAACTAGAGACCCGTGACCCAGGAGCTTCGCCGGGTCGACCTCTGGGTCGGGTTTGAAAACCTTGTGCGTGGGTCGTCCACCTCAGGTATCCTTCTACGACATGCTGTACAATATACTACAACTGTCTATATTGCCGGATAACCTATGTCAGAGTGGAGAGCACGTTGCTCCCTATCGTCTTCAAAACTCGATTAAAATTTGAGGGTTGGTGTGGATGTGTCCTAGCGGCCCAGATTCTCAGATTTGATGGGCTTAGACCCCTGGGTAGGTAGAGCCATGACATGATGTTTGTTAACGACCAAAAGGGGGCTTCTTGTCCGGTTATAGCCTAGAGAGGACTTAGGACAAAGGGAGGAAAGCCTCACCCTCTCCCCTAAAGATTCGGGTTGGGGAATCCTCTAGGGATTAGTGGTGCTAGGGTTAAGGTAGAAGAAGTCACCTTTTCTCTCCTAGTCTTGGTATTAGACAAAAGGAAAAGGGAACAAATGAAATAGAGGTTAGAGATAGAGGGTGTGTGGGTTAGAGTTTTTTGATTGAGGCCAACTGATACCATGTTGGAAATCAATGTTTTTGCTTATCACCAGGAAGAAACACGATTATTATAGAGGATTAGGGAATTTGGAAATCTCTATTACATGAGCAAATTTACAAGAATTTTTGAAAATAACAAAATTGATGTACAAAGACATATATGTATCTCAGCAGCGAGCACTATAGCTTTGCACCCAAGGGTGCATAAACCTTAACCGTGTTATTTTTTTTATTGAAAGCACCATGCATGAGCATCATGCCATCATCTCAAACATTCCTATTGCATTGCACCATGGTAAGAACCACCACTATCAATAGCTTCCTTAGACGTACCACAACCAAAAGCCTCCTTAACATTGATGTTTAACCCTTCAAAACAATCATCCACCAACTAAAAGTGTTGCTTGTGTCTTGACTTTTAGGATATGTGTTATCTATAGTTGCAAATTCAAGATTTTGTTTTGGTTGGCCATGTGGCATTTGTGATTTATGCACAAATGTGGGGGCATTTGTGATTTATGCACAAATGTGGGATAAAATCCAATACTGATTCCATAAAATTTCTATCAAATATTTAGGGAAAAAATAAATTTCGGACAATATAATGTGCTTCTTGGAGGAGTGACACAAACATTTCCTATCATAGTTGGGTACATCAAGGATCAATGCTCAACCCATATCTATTTATTCTTGTTATTGATGAGTTGTCAAAAGATATATATATATAAAATGGCTCGTATAAGAGTAAGAAAAGGAAAAGACTCGAGTCAAGTAAAATGCATCAAGAATGAAGATGGTAGAGTGCTAGTGAAAGATGATGATATCAAGAATCAATGGAGAAATTACTTCCATAACCTTTTCAATGGAGATACTGTACATAATGTAAGCGACTCGTGTGATATGAATACAAGAGATATGTTTTACACACGACGAGTTTCACTATTTGAAGTCAAGAATGCTTTGAAAAAGATGAAAACGAGAAAGGCATGCATACCAGACAATATCTCCATTGATGTATGGAATAGTATGGGGGATGAAGGAGCCATGTAGTTAACAAATTTCTTCAGTTGGATTATGAAGACCAAGAAGATGTCGGATAAGTGGAGAGATAGTACTATAGTTCCCATCGACAAGAACGAAGGAGATGTTTAGAGTTGTACAAACTATAGAGGTATGAAGTTGATGAGTCACACTATGAAGCTTTACGAAAGGATTATTGAGCATAGACTAACATCTATAACACATATATCAAACAACCAATTTGGTTTCATACCTGGAAGATCAACAACATATGCTAATTTTCTGATAAGGAGGCTTATGGAGAAGTATAGAGAAAGCAAAAAAGATCTTCATATGATTTTTTTTGATTTGAAAAAGGCTTATGATCAGGTACCCAGGGAAGTATTGTGGATGGTTTTGAAGAGAAAGGGGGTGTCAATCCAATACATTGAATTGATTAAAGACATGTATGATAGCTCAACTGTAAGTGTGAAGACTCCTGGAGGAGAGACATGAACATTTCCTATCACATTTCGGGTACACTAAGGATCCATACTTAGCCCATATTTGTTCGTTCTTGTCATGGATGAGTTGGCAGAGAATGTTTAGGATGATATTCTTTGGTATAAGTTATTTGCTGATGATATTGTGTTGATTGACGAAACCAAAGATGGATTGAATGACAAAGTTGAACTTTGGAGAAAGGCATTGGAATCAAATGGATTGATGATTAGTAGGAGCAAAACTGAGTATATGCATTGCAATTTCAGTCAATCTCGCAGTGTGAATGGTGGAGCCAAGTTGGACGTAGTAAATATACCAAAATACGATAAATTTCATTACTTGGGTTTTATTATTCAAATAGATGGGGATGTCCAAGATGATGTTTGTCACATGATCACTGCAGTATGGTTGAAATGGAGAAGTACAACATGAGTTTTATGTGATCGGAAGATCCCTCTAAGATAAAAAAGCAAGGTTTATAGAACAGCTATACGGCCAACTATGCTCTATGGGAGCAAATGTTGGGCGGTGAAGAAACAAGGTCTCAACAAGATGAATGTGGCTGAAATGCGTATGCTGAGATGGATGTGGGAAGACGAGAAAAGATCGCTTGAGAAATGATTATATCTGGAATAAAGTGGGGGTGACGAGCATTGAGGACAAGTTGCGCGAGGGTCGACTTAGATGGTATGGACATGTGCAACGCAGACCGAGTAATGCGCCCATACGAAGCAATGCTATTGAGTCAAGCACAATCCATAGAAGAGGAAGGCGTAAATAAACATGGGAGGAGCTTACAAAGAGAGATTTCGAATCTTTACATCTCGATCAGAATATGACCCATGATGAAGCTGAATGGAAACGAAGGATCCATGTAGTCGACCCCAACATGGTTGAGACTGAGGCTTAGTTATTGTTGATGATGATGATGGATGAGTTATCAAAACATTTTCAGGATTATATTCCTTGTTGTATGTTATTTGCTGATGACATCGTGTTGATTGACGAAACTAAAGATGGATTGAATTAAGAGTTGAACTTTGTACAAATGCTTTGCAATCAAATGGATTGATGATTAGTAGGTGCAAAACTAAGTATATGCATTGTAACTTCAGCCAATCTAGAATTGTTAGTGGTGGGGCCAATTTGGACGGAGTGGATGTACCAAAAAGTGATAAATTTTGTTACTTGAGTTTGATTATTCAAATAGATAGGGATGTTCAAGATGATGTTTGTTTGTTATCACATTTAAAAAAAAAAATTGGCCATTCTATTCATCCCGTCGCCTGGGCTCGATCCTGGGACCTCTCACTAACAAACCGAGTGTCTAACCATCTTGGTGTCTTCTCACTAACAAACCGAGTGTCTAACCATCTTGGTGTCTAACCATCTTGTTATCACATGATCATTGTAGGATGGCTGAAATGGAATAGTGTAAGCAGAGCATTATGCGATCGGAAGATCCCTCTTAGATTAGAAAATAAGTTTTATAGAATAACTATGCAGCCAACCATATGGGAATGAATGATGGGCGGTGAAGAAACAAGGTCTCAACAAGATGAATGTGGCTGAAATGCATGTGCTAAGATGGATGTGTGGGAGGACAAAAAAAGATCGCTTGAGAAATGACTATATTGGAAACAAAGTTGGGGTGGCGAGCATTGAGGACAAGTTGTGCGAGGGTCGACTGAGATGTTATGGACATATGTGCAACACATACCGACTAATGCGCTTATACGAACCAATGGTATTGAGTCTAGCGCAACTAAAAGAAGAAGAGGCATGCCTAACTTGGGAAGATCTTATCAAGAGAGATTTTGAATCTTTACATCTTGATCAATATGACCCATAGCAGAGCTGATTGGAAAAAAAGGATCCATGTCGCTGATTCCAACATGGTTGGAATTGAGGCATAGATGATGATGATGACAATATAATATATTTAGGTATAAACATACATACTACACACATTATATATATTGAAGTTATGTACATATTTACACACACATATATACATGATACATCTTGATTTATAATTATATGATTATATTTATACAAGAACAAGAAATTCATGTTGATTCTCCATTCCCAAACATCAAATCACATAGCAAACTCTTATTTCTTAAAAATCAATCCATTCAATTTTGGAACAATTCATGAAATTTGGAATTCTTTTTGAAATCCCGTGTATCATGCAATTTGGGAAATGGTTTCTTGTGAAATTTTGGTGTACCATTTGTCACATGAAAATTCATGAAGTATTCATGTATGGTCCAAAAAATTTAGAGACTTATTTTGTGATTATTATTGTATCTAGGAGTGCATGAGGATATACCAAAAATTCGTCAAATGTTGATATGCTAACTGGCTCTCAATAAATTGCATACAAATGTGACTCATGAATAAGTTAGTCAGTCATTAACACAGTCATTTGATTTACCCTGGGTCTCCGTTGTTAGACTCTCTTTGTATATTTTAAACTCTGTATTCACGGGGATGCCATAATGTGCATGGACATTGCACACTTTCTCTGAAGAGATGAATCACGTTTAACATTGAAATTCTGTTATAAAAGAGCTTACATACAGAAAAATTAAACCTTATTGGGCCAAGCTAGATGCCCCACCTCTCATGCTAAGACACCCTTACTACACTATAGTTGACGTCCTTCTTGATCTTGGATGCACAATAGTTCCCATGCATTTCCTTGTGATTACTAAGGCCACTTGTTATGTTGTTTTTTATTCAGTATAACTAGGAGTTTAAGCTCCTTTGTGTGATCTACTCACAAGGCACAACTTATGTTGTTAAAGGAGGGTGTTTGACTCTTAAGGTGTCTAATAAATTCTATGACCTTAGGAATATGTGTTTGGAGGGGACTAAGCCTATATAATGGGGAAGTGTCTTTAATGATTGACTTGTAAGGCCATATATGAATTATCTTCTAGTGCATTTATGGATCTAAAATTGTTGAAGTTGCGCGAAGCTTCACTGAAAACTTTGATGTCAAAGTCTGGCGAAGTGGAAGCTTGAATACTTCAACTTGGTAAACACTTGAGGGAGAAGTTTGGGTCTTGTCGCCAATGTTGACCCAAATTTATATGGTTTTGTCACAATATCACCGAAGTTGTACATGACGAAGTTGATACCTAAGCCCCATTGTCGTGAATAATTCCTTGTTGGGATCTAGCGTGTGATGTTGTTCATCTATAACATTTAAAATAAAGAATAGAAGAGCTAGGATAGGTATTTGCTATTACAATGAACCACCACCTATTTTGGATATGATCTGTCTTGCTAGTTCTCTGTGTCTTATACATAGTTTGTAACTTGCAAATCATATGAATAAGGGTTTTGGAGTGTATCTACCTAGGGAGTGGAGAGTTGTGTATTTGTGGTCTCTACTATACAACACATGTAAGCTAGATGTGTTCACAATAAAATTAAGTTTTTTACTTAGTATCCTCATTTTCTCATTTAAAAAAAAAATCCAACTTCCATCAAAATGTGTGTCTAAAATTTTGGAAGCTTCATAGCTCTCCACAAACTTCCACTTCTATGCCCGGTGAGGTCGAAACAAAGTCAATGTTTTGTACTAGGAGGGCACTGTTATAGAAAATGCTCATCTTTATTTGACTGGGATTAAAAGCAAAAAAACATGTTGGTTTTTTTGTGACAAAGGGTGCCTTATGTTGTAATGTTTACATGTAGACATTGTTTAGACTTTAGAGTCAATTAATTAAATGTGATCTAAACATAGGTCGAAATTCGTCTCATGTTCTGATGTGGTAACATTTTTTTACATCCAAGCATCATTTGAGATTTGTTAGTTAAATATGATCTACGTATAGGCAATTTTTTAAGGTGGACCAAATCAACAGTTAAGATGAGTTTTATGGTACTGAAGTCTGAAGGAGAATAGAAGTGTCTTGCCTTAATCTCGAAATTATGGTAAAAGGCATAGGCTACAACCAGTTACTTGTATAAGCAAAGATACAGAGAAACATACACCAGGGGTTGTCTTATTTCTTTTCGTAACTTAATTATTAGTTGACCTTCAAAATAGAACAAGACAATTCGCATACCACTCTAGTAATAGGTAGCATCTATTACTTTTATATGATAAGTTCGGCCCACTTTTTCTCTTGGTATATTATACAGTGAATTAAAAAATGACCAGGCGGGCCGCCTAAGCGCCCATGACCCCCAGCCGCTTAATTTTGCCATCAATCGCCCGCTTAATCATTTTGAACAAAATCGCCCGCTTTTTGCCCGCCTCACCCGCTTTTTCCCGCTTTTTTCCCGCTTTTTGCCCGCTTTTGTTTAAAAATCCTAATGTAAGCATCTAACATTAATTAATTACATAGCCAACTAATGTTGACTATAATATACGAAACTTGTATACATTAAATGTTCTATGATATAGCTAGTCCTAATTTAGAATGCATACTTTGTGTGTAAGCTGTAATAATTGGGTACTGCTGTAATGCATCTAAGTAAATATCCTATTGCTCTATTATACTAGTAATGCATGATTAGTTTTACTGATTTCCTTGCTGCTTTCAGTGATTAATGATTGGTACTGCTGGTTAGTATTACTTTAATTCAATAATTCATAGTTTGTTATATACAATTACTGATCTGCTTGATGATTTTAGTGATTAGAGATGCTGATTAATAGTAAGTATTGATGAATACTCAGTTAATTACTGATTTGCTGATTAGATATGTATAGAAGTTCCTTATAAATATATTTTTTATATACACATACATGTAATTTGTATAAAAATATATAAAATTTAGACACCCGCTTTTTCAAAAATCACCCGCTTAATCGCCCGCCTACCGCTTAATCGGTTACAGGGTGCCGTCCGCACGCCTCCCGCTTCCCGCTTTCTAATACATTGATATTATATACCATTGGAGTTCATCTGTAACCTAGGAAGCACAGACATTTCTAGACAGCCCCAGTGTCCATGTCGGACACGTTTTGGACACGGACACTTGCCAGACACAGCCCAAAACGTTTTGCCAAATCATTTTGGTCTTTTTCTGCATCCTGGACACAGCTGGACACTGCCCAGACACTTCCTGGACACATCACTGCAGCAGCTGCTGCTGCAATAGTCTATTCTAGAGTGCGAATGTCGAATATACAACTACTGTTTATGTATTATTACTGTGAAAAATGTGACATAGGAGCTGAGATCTGATCAGAATTACAAACAAATCTGTTGGAAAAAAGTAATATGTAAAGTCTAAGCTGAATCAGATATTATGAAATAAATTATAGTCTAATAAATTGGTTATGAGTAATACGAACTCATATATGTAATTATGTATTCTGTAATATACTACTTTTACTACAAAAGCACGTTTTGTTTGTACTTCATGTTGTTTCTACTACACACACAAAGACACATCTATATGCATATAAGTTTATACATTCATAGATACATTAAACTGGACAATTTTTAAGTTAAATTCCGGTTCGTACATAACACACCTACATACATGTATAAATAAAAAATGTTTTCCCCACATCCAAAGCCGTGTCTGTGTCCTACATTTTAGAAATTTGTCGTGTCCCGTGTCCGTGTCCGTGTCAATGTCCGTGTATAGAAACATATCCGTGCTTCTTTGTCTAACTTTTCTACATCAAGCTTTATGTCTATAATGTCATTGCTGCACACGATAATTTGAATCAGTCATGATGCCCGTTTCCACCTTGTAAAGTAGCTATTCTTGACATTTAACTTTTTGATGCATACCTCATGGTTCATGCATAATTGATGTGGTTCCCTATTCTAGTTTGTCTAGCTAACTATTTTGTTAAGCGTGTAGGTTGCCAAGTTCAAAGATCCACGAGATGCATGTGCTGCTATTGTGGCTGAATCTTACAGACTTTGGCTACAGTATGAAACTCGTACTGATGACATCACCATTATAGTTGCTCATATTAATGGGATTACTGATGTACGTAATCAATAAATTTCAGTGTTAATTTACTTCACCTATCAGAGGTTCTAACTCGTTTGTAACAGACAGATAATGTTCCAACGAAACCCACTGTGCCTGTGCGTCCAGTCCAAGTTGTTGAAGTGACTGGATCTGAATCCCCACTGAATGTCACTTGGAATTCAAAGAATCAGCGAGTGAGGCATGACATATCTAGGACACGCCTTAGGGCCATTGAATCTTCTCTTGAGAGTGGGCCTACATGGGTCCCCCCTTCTCCATCACATAGGAAGACATGGGAAGAAGAAGTATATCTATTTCTGTAATTTTACATCTGTAATGCTTTCTAAATATCTTTTTGACTTAAATTAAGCTGTGGCCTTGATGGTTTATGGACTCAGTATATAAACTTATCAATTTCCAGGCACACATTGAGCAAGTATTACGCGATCATTTCTTATTTAGAAGATTGACAGATTCACAGTGTCATGTGCTGCTTGATTGCATGCAAAGGGTTGATGTCATGCCCGGAGATGTGGTTGTTCAGCAGGTATTAGAAACAAAGCATACAGTTTTCAGCTAATTTGTAAGAGTAAGATTTCTGTTTTATGGATTCTTATAATCGTGTTTGACTTTCAGGGTGGAGAGGGCGATTGTTTTTATGTTGTTGGGAGTGGAGAGTTTGAGGTTTTAGCTACTCAAGTAAGACAATTGTATCTACCAGATATTTATATCTATCTTCTTTGGATAAATTAAATGTTGGTCCTACATTTACTCATCCTAGCATTTGTACAATGTTTATAAAATCACACCAGCATCCAACCTATAGTGAGTGGCATACACCTATTTCTGGTAATTATTTAAAGAACTGAAATTCCAAGTACCATTGTGGCTTCTTCCTACATCGTAGGAACTGTGATCTGTCACTGTTGTCACCTTGGAGTTTGGACACAAGAATGAGACTCCGTTCTTTCCTGTTTGCCTTTCCCTCCCACTCCCATTCTCGACATGTTCTTGCCACCTTTCTCCCTGCCTTAGTCGCAGTTTGTCACTCTTTTCGCCATAGTAACACGATATGGCTATTTCTGCCATTTGTTGCTTCATCCCACTTTCTCCTCTTACTGTAATCTATCCTCAACCCTCCCACTGTTGCCACTGTAGGCATGAAACCCACCATCTCTGTGTTTTGTTTCCAATCAACACCCACCGTCTATGTTTACTGTCTTTCCACGTCCTTCTTCTACCCTCTCTTCCCGTCTCTCCCCCGATTATTACGAGCAGTGTGCGGTCTTCTGTGGAAGAGGCTAAAGGAAGACCGGAGCAAGGTGAACACATTGATGATTGATAGGACAACCTTTGCTGGGTCACGGTGAAGGAGGTAGGAGAAAGTGTGTGGAGGTAGAAGAACATATAGGGCTATTTTGAGTTTTTTTTTTGGTCTATATCGTGCCAAGATAGATTATGGCCACATACACATATAGGCGGGATATGTAAATTGAAATTCTGAAACCATGCAAGGATATATGTCACTCATGCCAACCATCAAACCCTGATATGTATCTTACACTTCTGTGTCTTCCTATATTTTGTGTAAACATAGATGGTGCATGGAATTTTTCTTTTTGAGTACCTTTTGGTGTTATGTTACAATTGGATTATCTGAGTAATGCTTTATATAAATTATTTTACAGAGAGATGAAAATGGTAACGAAGTGACCAGAGTTCTTCACCAATACACTGCTGAAAAAATGTCATCCTTTGGAGAGCTGGCATTAATGTGAGATACCAAGTTACTTTTGTGCATCATGATATATATATATCTGTTGCAAAAATATCAAAAGAATGTCAATGAAAAGTAATTTATTTATATATTCTTTTGTGATACTATTTTGTGTCTGGAAAACAGACTAGAGATGACGAACCTTTCTTCAAGCTGCAACAGTCATCATCATCGTCATCACCTAAGTCTCAACCCAACCATATTGGGGTTGGGCAGCTTGGGCTACATGGATCCTTCTTTAAACTGCAACAATATCTATTTTTATATTCCAGCCTCACTAGTTACTGTGGGCCGCGGCAGGGTGGCTGTGGGCGGTGGCAGGGGTGGTGGCAGGTGTGGCGGAGGGAGAGGGGCGGCTAGGGTTGGGGGGGATGAGAGGCGGCTAGGGTTTAGGGAGGATCGGGACGCTCTGATACCATCTAGAATAGAAAAGTATTGCTTCTTATTGAGTGAATAAAACCAATACAATGCTCTCTCCTTTATAAGACAAGAGAGTAGTACAACGTTTAGAGATAAGCAATATGGGATAGAGAAACAAGTGACTAAAAGACAAATAACCAAAATACACTAAGTAAAAACAGCAGTAAAGTGTATATACTAATAGTAATCATAGTAGGATTACTGACAAGGAAATGACTCTTCTAACCCATTAAAACTGAAAATAGGACAGTATAGCTAAAAGCTGGAAAATAGTCTGCTTTTTGGTTTGACGATTGGTCATAAGACTCATAACAAAGGCTATAAAAATGCTTCATTGCCGGGTAACCCATTAAAACTGAAAATAGGACAGTATAGCTAAAATCTGGAAAATAGTCTGCTTTTTGGTTTGACGATTGGTCATAAGACTCATAACAAAGGCTATAAAAATGCTTCATTGCCGGGTGGACATGGCAGGGCGAGCTAGCTGTGTAGACTGTAAATTAGTCTTGTATATTTTGCCTAGCAGTATAGACTTGCCACCAAGGCGTGCAGCTGTAGTAATGCAGGGGGACCCGCTGTTGCACAGTCATTGCCTTGAGTGACGAAGGTCGTGTGATTAGGGCCCTGGGTTTGATCGATAAATTGGCAGCTAGGCCGCAGCTTGTTGACTCGCTGGCTGTTCAGTTTTAATAATTATTGCTCTTCTGCTAAAAGTGACTGTGGCTAATAGGTTGATTTTGAAATCTGTTGTGATTAACCTGGACTGGATGAGAACCTTGTTAGTGCAGAAAACAAATTTTCTGGATGATGACATGCTAGGAGCAGAAGATCATGTTTAGGATGATTGTGACTGAAGGAGTAGAAGGGCAGGTTATTAAGAGTTAAATACCCATAACAGCGTAACTGGGTTTGTGGCTATGAAGTGTGGACACTTCTGTGCAGTCTCTATTGTTGTACTGGAAACATTTTGGACACAACGGCTTGAACACGGCCTGCCCTGTTTTGAACACATCCAGGAATTGTCCAATTAATTTTGTTTCTGTTTTGGGGCCTGGATGCAGGCTGGACAAACCTGGGCATGCCAGCGTACCTGCAGCTGCTAGTAGCTTGTTTAAGAGTGTAATTTTCAGAATAAACCAAGACAACCAATGCATCTGCAATTGGGAGATATAATACAAGGCTGAGATCTATTAAAAAGTAAACCAAAGTCTCTGAAATTATAGTCAAACAGTTGGATTTGCCATGAATTACAGAGCATGAGTCACATTGCGATCGATTAAGTCGATCAATTGAGTAATTATAACTCATTTTATATTCTGAAAATATCGACCAACCTCGTTATTCAGAAACATAGGTGTCTATGTTTTGACATAGATTTACTTGGCTATATTTTATCATAGTTTAGGATTTGGCCACAATGCTATACAGAATATGCACATATGTGGCTCAATGAGCGGATTGGGTCATTTCTTTCTTTGCCTTATTGCTTACTTGAGATGCCAGAGTGCTATTCCAATTCTCAAAAGCCACTTGTTGATTCTCGGTTCAATTGTGGCCCAATCATAGATATTGACAAAAAACCTAAATGATGCGACACATATCACGAGATAGTGTGAGAATTAGACTAATGACTAATGACTCAAAACCCTAATGATTCAGTACTTGTGAGAATAAGCAAAAGAGCTGAATAACTTTACACAAATTGATAAACATAAAAATTTTCAACAAAGTCCTTAAATAAAGACTTGAAAATGAAATGCTCAAACAAACTACAAATTTAAACTAGTTAGGCTTTCTAGGATTTGTTTGGACTTGAACAAGGGCCAAACAAGTCGGGGCATCTTCTGTACATAAAAAAATTCAACAAAGTTCTTGAGCAAAAACTTGAAAATAAAATACTCAAACAAACTACAAATTGAAACTAGTTGGGCTTTCTAGGATTTGTTTGGACTTGAACAAGGGCCAAACAAGTTGGGGCATCTGCTGAGTTGGGTAATGACTAATGACACTAAAAACCCTCTTCATGCGGCGGTGGGAGGAAGCCCATAAAGCACCCATTAAAGTTGTGCACGAGGTGCTGGATACTGTTTGAAGGCGGTCTCATAATGCAAAATTAGTACACATTACAGTAGCTATTCTGGTGTACGTGATAGTTGAAACTGCCAAGGATGCCCCAACCCGATGAAGGCCACACTGAGAGGAGTGATGTTATACTAAACTACATCCTCAACTGCTTGTACATGCCATTATAAGAGAAGTGGATTAGCATCATTGTGTCACCGAGCAATACATCTGATTTATCTGTCGTAACCAGGTCAAGAAAACGACTTGTTCTGTAAATCTGTAATTCAAGTGCCTTGTCCGTTACTGTTGAGATGATGTTGGCATACTTCTGCTGTCAATGGTCATAATGCACATCTAGACATGGCACTTTACAATGGAAAAAAGAGAAATGAGCATGTGGATAAAAAATGTGAATCTCTATGTGCATGTAGTATAAGAGAACACTTCAGTTGTTGTCAGAGTCCTCATCACAAGGCTCACTCACAGAAACTGTGTCGTCGATCTCCTTGTCTTCATCCTTATCGTCTGCTATGAAGGTTGACGTGACTGGGACATCATGATGATCTATGCCCAACACCTTGGCAACTGAAGCATTATATAGACGAGTTCCAGAGGGCTCTTGGAGGAAGATGTGGGTACCATTATGGAGGGCATAGACTGGGGGGTGACGCAAACGAAAATATAGCTTTTTCTTGATCTACTACATCCTGATGTCAGTTAGAGATCAAAGAAGTCAACTTCTTTGCATTTTATCTTTGAGGCTGCAATGGAAGGTCGTGATTATCACAACTTTGTCGCATTGTATAAGGTAATGAAATTACTTACAAATTTCTGGGTATTTTTGATATGATGTTACTGTCTGGGCACAACTCGATGAACTGGACGTAGAAGTTTTGTCACTAATTGCCAGGTAGAAAATGTTCTTAGATGGTGTACTGCAGCACAATCCACAACTTAGGAGGGTACGGCAGGGATTTTCACCAAGTGAGCGCACTTCCTTCCAACTTTACGATAGCATAGATCTACTTCCGTGATTCTGTTAGCCAATGATTCATTTAGAAGTACCTGTTGATGCTGTTGGATCAGTTAAGTAACATTTATGGACAGTATTCCTTGTAATATGGCATGTTGAGCTTGATGGCATGTTTATCGTTGATATCCAAATAATGACACTAACTTGGCTGATGATTAGGTTCCACTGATTCTGTTGTTGTTCCTGCTGGCTTATAACATTCTGCTGATATGCGTCGAACTCAGCTTAATGTTGCAATATCAAGTCCACTCGTTGAAGAATCTCTATGATTTGCATCTCCATGGTGGTTTCAGAAGTGCTGAACTCATCGTTGTTCACCATGACTTCATGTGGCTAAGAAAGGAGGTGCGTGCTGAATTAGAGAAAAAGTCCATGTATAGTCAAGTCCTTACAACATGAGTCGATGAGTGGTGAAGTCTGCTACAACAGGAGAGCACTAACCACATTGTATCCTCATGTGGAAGCACAAGAGAAGAACCAAAACCTTGGTTCCACAGTGGACAATGTACGCGTGCTACAATGTGCTCACAACAACCACCGAGAAGATCGTCACATATGATCTTTGTCTTGTCTACACACGACTTTAGAGGGTGAAGGAGGAGAATCCTGCATCCCATAGGATATAGGATCACCACATGGAAAGTGGTCCTATGACCCTTTGGGAGTGGTTACGTCATCCTCCTTGTTTAGGACTCTGCTGTTAAGGGAAGGGGGGGTCCGCCACATGCTATTACAGGGACAAGTAGACGTATTATTGTCTCCAATCAATTGCATGGCCCTATAGAAAGACTCTAGGGTGGTTGATGTAGGAGAAAGACACACACTTTGGTGTATGAGAGCACTGCTAGGTTGGTGTTGCTACAATACAACACTGTAGCACCCAACCCATTACAGAGAAAAGGGAACACATATTGGTCATAACAATATCCTGAAGAAGTGGAAATCATGTGAGCTGGAGCGAGAGCATAGGGAACGACCCAACCCTGATTGGGTTTAGGCTTTGATGCCAATTGATGCGGCACACATTACGATTTAGAGGAAGATTAGTGAAAGTGCGCGTTATTTATTACAATTCTAATTCATCTGCCTGGACAATCCCCTGTGGCTAGGCATGTATGGCTACCAACTGATTAAATAACTTTTGATAAACTAATAAACTTATAAATTTGCAATTAAGTCCAAACATGAAAACTTGCGATTGAAAATACTCTAATGAACTAACTGAAACTAATTGGGCTTTTTAGGCTTTGTATAGACTCAAACAAGGGGAGACTCTTATCCCACATCAGTAAGTCTTAGAATTGTTTGATACTCACCATATTCTAAGTTCTTGTTTGGTATCTTAGTGTTGTTTCACTGGGTTTAAGGTTAATATATTTACTTCTTAATGTTTACTATTTGGAAAAGTGTTCAGAAGTTTATGTATTGAAAGCATGGTGAACTCTACGAAGTAAATGTTAATACTTGAAAGAGACTTCATCACTAACTTGAAATTACTATTTCAGTTTTTAATTCTGTACTATATTAATGTTATAAGTCATGCTATAGTCCAATTTTTCAGGGAAAATTACTTGTGCAATATTTTATTTCTTCTCCTTTTTTATTATAGAGAACTATATCTCAAATATTTCATCACAAGCATACTTCCTGCTGGGTTTGATTCTCTGACCAAGCAAATACTTAATTAGCGAGTTTTAAATTTGGGTTTAAACAACTTACTTGTCATGGCGACATGGCTAGGAACAATGATGCAACACATATGGTGCATAAGTGCGGCTTGAAGGGGTCGCTGGAAAGTGGAGGGAGGCGACAGTTGATTACTCCCATGCTCAAATTGCTGCAACGTAACTGCCACTATTTAGTGATCGCCGTCCCTTATTCTTCAACCTCCGCTCTCATCGAATGGTTGGACATCCACGATTGTAGGTTGACTATATGAAGAGCCAATGTTGAGATGATGAGGCAACACTCTCTCCACCCTCCAATTTTTCATTGGTTGGACTATCACGACCTCCAGATGACAAGTTGACTAGAAGAAAGGCCAATGACGAGATCCACATTGAAGGAGTCGAAAGGTGGCAAATCTAATGTGCATGACTATATGTTGGTCTGGAGGTAGCTTGGAAGCAAAGACTGACAATGCGGACGGGGAATCATCATGCTAGACCACATGGCACGAGGTCTTGAGGCGATGGATGACACTGGAACCATGCTTACTAGGGTGTTTACTCTTAATTACGCGCATCATTAAATGGATGAGAATGAAGCACTAGAAGTCGAGCTTCTTTTGATTTTGGACATGATGCAATACAAGCTCCTCTTATGATCACAACTAGCTACAACTCCTCCATTCACACCTTATAGACCAATCCTATTAGGATCTATCTCCTATTATTGTCATTAGATTATTGTTTACATGCTATGATATATAGCCAATATTGGAGGTGAAATGACTCATTTCTTTGAAGGATCCTATGAGACACATACTTGATTGGGAAACCATCATTTGAATGAAAGTCAATCTTGCATATAGACAAAGGAGACAACTACATGTTGTAATCCAGTTTTTGACTGATATTTCAGTTTTTACTAACACCACTTTCTTTAAAATATACCTCTTCTGGTGAGCCTGAAACTCTAACCAAATTAACAGAGTCTCTTTATATGTGTCTATCAGATGCTTTCTAGTTTGAATCTCATGTCTCATTTGGTATGCCATTATAACTCCAGTAACTTTAGTCTCGGCACTCCATTATACACGTTTTGCATATGCCATAAGCCATGCCAAGAAATTGATACACATGCTCTAATAAGCTCATTATTAAGCAAGATGCTTGTGTGTATAAAGATCACTAAACCCTAGTACTAGACCATGAAGTTAACCATTATATATTCCCGATTCCCCACTTAGTCATCTGTCTATAAGCGAACGACTAGTGAGTATGCAAGTTACTTGCGACTCCATCATATGACTTGTAACTACCATTTTTCATGAGAAATACAAAGTGTGTGCACTCCACAATACCTTTGCTTAATTTTGTATGTTATGTTAATTTAGCTCTTCCATATGATGCCTTAGATCTACATGTAACACTAGCATTGATATTAGAGGCGTTTAACCATTCATGTTTTCAAGTTACAATGGATGCATGTTGCGAAGCTCGTAAATATAATACTATTAGATTAGATCCCTTCTCAACATCCACCTTTGAAGTATGTTTTTGCATGCAAATGGGTGTTTACCAAGGTTTGATAGTGCACGAGGTGTTTTGAAGCGTAATATATATCTGTGTGCGCGTACGTGTTGGCCCAATTCCTTGCTAACCGTAGTTACTTCCCAAACCCTCCACTCCCCCTGACTTCTCCTAAACCCTCTTTTCTCTGCCGCATCCACTACAACCTTGCAAAGAGCAGTTGGCACCACAAGAATTGGAAGCAACGACAACCACCAATATAAAGTAGAAGATGCTGCAGCCACCACTGGCCACATAGAATAGGCACAAAAAAACAACAACGAGGAACAATTGACACAACATTTGCCGTCTCCACCTCATCTACAGCGGTACAAATCAGCTTGCTCCCTCATCTGCAAATGAGGCTTGCTATTCTTGACCGCCTTGCCGCTTATGACTTTCTAATCATCTCCCAAAATGGAGGCACACCTTTTAGCACATTGAAGGCTGTATTTCTTTGAAGCACACCTCTTAATTCATTTGATATTTACTATAGAATTAATCGTCCCATTGACAATTTGAAGGCTTGCTTGGAGGTAAAGCTTTTACGTAAGAAATGGTGAAAATCACCCCGGTACCTTTTCTCCTGTTGCTAAGATTATGCACAAATTTGTCTTTTTTGCTACTTTTGTTGAAATTTAAACGAACTTGATGTTACTACACATGGAACTTACATGATGATATCTATGTGGAGAAACACGTGTTTGGTGCTTTAGAGTTAGATTTATGATGCAAGCAACAAATGCCGTTATATGGTTTAGCGCAGTTAATTGTCTGGTTGAGTAGGCTATACAATGCACATATTCATTTTGTTCTTCAAAAATTTGGTGCTGACGATGCCCATCTTTTATCACCTATCATCATCTACTCATGCTGTTTTAATAGTTCCTGTTTATTATAATATGACTTTTGTAAATGGTCAGCAGTGAATCCCTCAACCAAAGAAGCTCTCATAAGGACATTTTTGAACAAAAGAGGTTGGTATGCTTATTAAATGGTACAGGACTTCGACTTTGTGTCGACTTCGCCAGGTGTGGAAGTGGAAAGTTTGTGGAAACTTCGAAAAAGTTTTGAGGAAGTTTAGACGCAAACTTCGACAAACTTTGATGCTGATTTTTGAAGAAAATGATGTGAATTTGAAGGAAACTTCGATTGAAAACTTCTAATTATGTTATTTATACCTTTATCTTATAATTGTTAAGTTAACACAAAAGCACGATTCATACTCTCTAGCCCTAAGTAGGTTGATAGTACAATGTGTTGCTTGCAATGGCCAAACGTGCAATACACATACAAATACAGTTCAAGTGTTGAACATATGTATTATCTACAATATACAACCAAATAGTAGTTACAAGACCCTCTCTAGGAAAGAGTGGCAACAACAAACATAGGAGTCGACATTAGAAGTTGTGAAGAGGGTTGGAGGTGACACTTATGCCTTATACGATCTTCAGGGCACTAGTTAGGATTATTGTTCTGGGTCGTCTCAACTTCGCCCCAACTTCACCAACTTCGAGGAAACTTCGAAAACTTTGGAGAAGTCGGGACGAAAATACATACAAAAAATTCAACTTCGATGAGACTTCGAAAAATTCGCCCCGAAGTTTGAATGAGGCCAAAGTATTGGGGATTCGACTTCGTCCATGGTTGAAGTTCGAAGTTTCAATGAAACTTCGCCCAACTTCGTCGAAGTTTAGTTCCATGGCTTATTATATACCTTTTGTATTTGCTATCTAGGCTACAAATCTTATGGAGGGAATCCTCATCCCACAAAAGAAGCATGTCCTCGACATAGAAAAGAATGGGATATTGGGATGCTCAACAGAACTTTCTAGTATACCAAAGGGTTCTTATATGAAATTGATAACTTAAGATCTTTTAATGAATTCATGAAGGTATGGATGCATAGTGGGCAATTTGAAGTGTTTTGTTGTTATTATATTTCATTCTAGGCACTAACATTGGGAGTCAATTCATTGAGAGTTCATGCATCATATTTCAGACGTCGTTATGAGATTTTGTGGTACTTGAAAGCATAGTAACAAGTTCGGGATTCGGCAACTTTTCGGTTGGCTGGAAAAAATCGGAATTCGGAAAAAATCGAGAAAAGTCGTGAAAAGATCGATAAATTTCGGTCAAAGTTCGGTCAACAATTCGGATATAATCGAGAATAAGTCGGCTATATAAGTATATACATATATATGTATGTTTATAGATAAATGTATCTATGTACATACATATATGATGCATGTAACTGTTACGGCCACAAGACACACAATCTTAGTGAGTGAAAAAGTAGGAAAAGAAGTAAAAAATAGTTGAGTAATAACATGAACTGTCCAGAGGAGTGGGGGGTTTGAGGTTTAGTGTGTATTAGGAATTTTGTGTACATGGTTTGGTAAAAAAAGAGCAAGTGACTTAAAGGAGAAAAATCGTGAGAAGTCATGAAGAATCGTAAAAAATCGTATAAATCGCAAAAAAGCGAGATTAATCGTGAAAAGTCGTGAAAAATCGGTGATTGGCGTATTAATCGTGATGAATATTCGGGAGCCTATAACATCGTGAAAAATCGCCGATTTTTCGTAAAATTCGGAGACTTTTGTTACTATGCTTGAAAGGCAACTGGAAAAGTTCTTATCTTAAAAAATAATGAACATGAAGATAAAAGGATCTTTGTGATACAGATTGGGCTTGTTCCAATACTGATGGAGAATGTATACATGATATTGAGTTTTTTTGGGGTAACTTAGTCTCATACAACAGAAAGAAAAGATTGTTGCACTATAACCAGTACTAGTATAGGGTTCTGGAACTTGTTGCTAACGACTTGGTTTAGGTTTTTGCTTCTAGAGCTTGGTATTCCTCAATCAGAGCCCAATATAACATAATTATACTGAGGTAAGGGATATCCCAGTCATTCGAACCGGATGTCAGTACTTTTCTTTGTATGATCTTTGGGAAAAATTGACTGTCACCTTATTCATGAAAATCTTTGTTAAAAAATACTTTTGTACAAGTCAACTCATAAGATCGACTTGTAGATCTCTTTACAAAATATAAATGGTTTAAGTTTTGATGTAGTAAGCTTGGAGTTTATGGTATGTAAGATCCACCTTGAGGGAATGTTAGAAAGTTTGCATGAGGGGGGGGGGGGGAGTGTTAGATTGCATATGCAGGTTTTATGTGTTCGTGAACATAAGTTTGACGGTCCTATATACGTTTTATCTTGCAGAATAACCTCAGATATGCAAGATGGCCATGCAGGTCACTCTAATCCCTAATTGCTCTATTCAACATATATACATTAGAGTGGATTAATGTACAACTTGATGTCTAGAATCTAAACTAACTGAATTATCTGATGACGGGATCAAAAACTATCGTTTGAATTCAAACATTAAGATTGTTTTTTAAGGAGGCATACAAGGCCTATATGTAGGCTTCCAAAACTAGACAAAGAAGTTGGTAAGTAGCCCTATGTGGCTCTGACCAAAGCCCAATAACATAAAATAAGGAAAATAGCACCTAACTAACCAAATAGCACACATTTGTCTTACATCATTCTCCTCAGACGCAAAAGACTCATTTCTGTCGAATCGAATAAATAATTTGACTCTTGAACTTGAAGAACTGGAAGTTATCAAAACTCACCCTCATGCGAAACAGCATCATGCCAAGGAACAAGGTAGTGATATAGGAAGTCAGGGAGACCCAATTTGTTCCTTTAGGACGGCATCAAAGTATTCAAAAGACTGTGGAGGAGGTTGGAGAACATTGAGCTCGTGAATAGGGTCTTTAATTACATACCTACAACTCACTCTGAAAATGCCAGAAGTATTGGCAAATTCTTTGGACACCCAACTGAAGGGCCGAATCCATTGTTGTTGGACTTGAGAATTGGGATCTCCCAAGATGAGAAAATGAGTTTTCAGACCAGGGCACTGAAAGTAGGCATCTCATCTTCTTCATGTATAATCCATATATGGTCCACACCAAAGCATGTATTGGAGTCAGCATAGACATCAAGGTCAGGAATATCAGTTGATACATGTCGTTGGACCTTCATCCAATGCAAAAGCTCCTGCGTCCAATGTCTGATCCCTGCCAACCATGTTTTTCATTTACTACTCTGTATTCAGTATGATTCACAGAATGCGAGTTCTTATGGTTTTTCATCGTCTGACCTTAAAATTGATGTGAAAGCACGAGATATTTTTTTTTATAGATTTGTTTTGTAGATTGACTTGCTCACAAAAAATGCAAGGAATACTCTCAGAGTAGGGTGTAAGATGTAGTGGTGATTGGACCGCGGTACTGACAAGGATTTCTCATGTTCAATTCATGCTGGAGTTGGATTATTATGAAATTTCTGGTCAATATAGTGGCCTAGTTCACATTATTATGCTGGCCTTGATTTACCTATTCCCCTTATGACGGGCTTCCACGAGGCTTTGCGGTATAGGGGAAATCCTTCATGCTTTGGGCTTCAAAAGCGTGTATGATGCACTGTTTGTATGCTAAACAATCAAAATGTAGAGGTTTTAATGGATTACAACTTGATTTCTTCCACTAAGATCTGTCAAGTATCATCGCAACTATTATTATACAATTATATATGAAATTAGGCATGTAAACTTAGCCCTTGAGTGCATGAAATTTTTATAAAGTTTGAGCTATGAAGTATGAACATGATTATATTTCTTTTCAGGATGCCTTTATGTTTGTGAAGATGTTGGATTATGTAGAGATAGTAACTAATATATATTATTCTCTTGGTTAGGAATAATAAGCCACTACAGTCATCTGTTCGTGCAGTGACCACAGGCGTCCTGTGGGCTTTAAAGAGAGAGGATTTTCGAGGAATTCTCATGTCAGAGTTTTCGAATTTGTCTTCATTAAAGCTTCTTCGATCCGTAAATCTCCTGTCAAAACTGACAATTTTACAACTTAGTCGTATCTCTGAGTCTCTTTTGGAAGTTTCGTTCTCAGATGGGCAGACCATAGTTGAAAAGGTAAATTTTTTTTGTCTCTCTATCTGGATTAGCAACTTCCTTCTTTTTGAGATGGTTTTTCATTTCTTCCTTAGAGTTTAATATTTGCCATGTACTAGTATAGCCTTTACTATCAATTTGGTTCGTGTGTTTTCTTTCATGTGCTCACCTTTGCTGCCTTTTGCTGAATATATATTTATCAGATGTGGATGTAACTAATAAATTTAATGTATGTTATATATTTCATTCCACTAGGCTTTACTATCACTATTTTGATGTGTTTTTTCATGTGCTCAGCTTTGCTACTTTTTGCTGAATATGCATTTATCAGATGCTGATGTAACTAATGAAACTGAATCTATGTTATAGATTTCATTGCATTAGGGTGTCGAATAATCATTCCCCAGTCCCCCCCCCCCCCCAACCAACCAAAAAAAAAACACTGTGTAACAGAAAAATGAGTTGCCTTAAGGAGATGATAATTATGTATTATTCACCTTGCAGAATGAAAATCTATCCAAATTGTATATCATTCAGAAGGGTCAAGTGCGATTGACATGCAATTCCGATATTTTGAGATATCCTAACATGAGGAGCTTTTCACCTGGTAGTCTTGAACAGACTGATCATTCCATCAACAATGATGTGCATGAGTTGGAGCTTCCAGAGGGCTCTTATTTTGGGGAGTGGGCACTCCTTGGTCAGCAGAGTAGCTCCTTAAAGGCCGTTGCTCAGGGAAGTGTGGTTTGTTTGGTTATCACAAAGGACAAGTTTGAATCAGCTGTAGGGCCATTATCAAAACTTCAGCTGGATGATCACTTGTAAGTTTACAATGGTTTAGTTGTTTCTTGTTCTGCACTTTTTCTTGTTGTTGTTTACAAGTCTTGCTATCTGTGGTTGTGAATCTTTGCTCACTATTGCGGCTAGTTCAGGCATTCAATCTAGTTGCTCCGTCCTACTTGTACTCTACATTATAATATGTTTGTTTTGCTATTTGCATGTCGCAGAAAGCAACGGTTCTTTTCACATGAGATGGTACTAATATCATTTTTACTAACTTAAAAAAAGCTTCATTTTTACCATGTCATTCCTCAGGCTTAAAGGACCCTTGAGCTCCTCAACTGAATGGGTTGTGGGAAATGATGCTATTGAATTTCAAAACGTCCAATTTGCTGATCTGGTATTGATCTAAATCGAATATATATTTTTGGCATCTCGGAGTCCAATATAAACTACCTCTTGTCTTCCTCAGGACTGGAAAGTCTGCTTGCTTGCATCTGAATATAGCGAGATCGGTCTTGTTCAGTTGAAAGGATCAGGTGAAGTCATCGTGCCCTTGTAAAATCTGGTGCTTTATATATAAACGTATCAGTAGTTTTTATATTCTCAAATGATTGCTTGCCATAGATTACGATTGTCACTTCTAAATGCTGAATTATTCACTCATGGCCGGGTATTAGGCAACATGCTTACATTAAAAAGATTTTCTAAGAAGAGGATCAAACAACTCGGGAAGGAATCACAAGCGTTGAAGGAAAGAGACTTAATGGTGGGTTTGAAGTCATCCTCTCATGTCCCAGAGGTCCTGTCCACATTTACTAATCAGTCGTATGCCGGCATGTTGCTGAATGTATGTTTGGCTTGTCCATTGGCTTCGATACTCCACACGCCTTTTGATGAGCCATCTGCACGATTCTGTGCTGCTTCGGTTGTTGTTGCTCTGGAAAAATTGCATAAGGTATGGGTGTAGAAGTTTCAGAGATTCATTATATGTATCATATCCATCAAAAGCCTGCCCTTTATTTAAGGAATACTCACTGCGCTACCTTGATTCAGAATTCTATCCTTTATAGAGGGCTGTCCCCAGACATTCTGATGCTAGACCAATCTGGGAATTTACAGGTACAGTTCTGAATTAATTTTTGCTTGCAGTTCAGCTATCATATACAAATAGAAAGTAACTATATGGACACCATAATGCTTATCTGACATGGTTCTGGAAAATGTTACAGCTGATAGACTTCAGATTTGGAGAGAAACTAATCGGTCAAAAAACATCCACTATATGTGGGGTGGTGGATTATTTGGCTCCAGAGATAATTCAGGGGAAAGGGCACGGTCCTGCCGCTGACTGGTAAATATCCTTTATGCCTCCCAGTTTATTCAAAAGTTTTACATTGCTGTGAGTGATAGGAATCCTCTTATCTTCAACTTGAGAAATTTCGAAAGGTGGTGAAGTATATTAAGTAAATTCTAAGGAGCTCTGTTGCTGAACCACCTATAGAAACCCCAGCATCTGAGGATAGTACTATTAAAGTCCTTCTGTATTTATAGTATTAGTGGGCCTATCGGGCCTTGCTTGATTCTTTAGTATAATTCATGTTTAGGCCCACACCATGTAATCAAAGAGTAATACTCTCTCTCTTATTACTATACAATCATGTACCATGGACTTGTGTAAATAATCTAATACATACATGGTATCTTAACCTTACCATCATCCCTCTTCCATTTTTTATTTTCCCCCTATCCAGTTTCCACTTGTTACTGGGCGGCTGCTACAGTAATTTAATGTAGCCGCCAGTCCAGTATAGGGGCTGCTGCTTTGTAGCTGCCAGGGCTGAGCCACATCCTGGGCCTTCCCCGTTCTTCCTTACCCTAGGGCGCCCTCCAGTTGCAGGTTTCTCCACCTCCGTCCCTCTTTCTTTCTGCTCTCTCGCTCTGTGCGTGTGTGTGTCACCTCTGTCAACGTTCTGACCCCCTTCTCCTTTCTCTGTTCTAGTTTCTTTGGGGTTCGATTCCCCTTGGGATTGGGTTTATCCAGGTTGCTGCATCCTTAGCAGGGGAGGACTAGTCCCTATGCCCATTTGGTTGGTTCACGTCATGGTAATAAAGAACCCACCCTGAGACTCTCGAGGCTTATGGCTCTTGGCGAGGCTATCCCAAATGCGCCTCGAGGCTTACGCCTTGGTGTCCTAGACTGAGGCTTACGCCTCATAATGTATGAGGCTCGCCTTAAAGCAATGAGGCTCTAAGGCTTAGCTGAGGTGCACGCCTCAATTCTAGATTATTAAGTCTTATGTTAATCACCAAATTGTTTACTTTTAAGATTATTACAAACACTTTCTTCAAACAAAAAAACGGAGTTCTTGTGGTTAATTGTTATTTGTATAATGAACATTTAATCATCATTCTCTGAGTGACATCTTTCAATCTTCATTGTTAAATTTATCTTTGTTTGCTACCTCCTTATTCACTATGTCAGTGAATTTCATATCATTGTTAACTAATTTTGGTTTCTTGTTCCTACTAATTCAAAATTCTATCTCCTTTAGTTTTTCTGTCAATGACATCTGGGCGGCTGCTACAGTAATTATTTAATGTAGCTGCCAGTCCAGTATAGGGGTTGCTGCTTTGTAGCTTCCAGGGCTGAGCTACATCCTGGGCATTCCCCGTTCTTCCTTACCCTAGGGCGCCCTCAGGTTGCAGGTTTCTCCACCTCCATCCCTCTTTTCTTTCTGCTCTCTCGCTGTGTGTGTGTGTGTGTGTGTGACCTCTGCCGACGTTCTGCCCCCTTCTCCTTTCTCTGTTCCTGTTTCTTTGGGGTTCGATTCCCCTTGGGACTGGGTTTATCCAAGTTGCTGCATCCTTAGCAGGGGAGGACTAGTCCCTATGCCCATTTGGTTGGTTCATGTCTTGGTAATAAAAAAACCGCGTTGAGGCTCTCAAGGCTTATGCCTCTTGGCGAGGTTATCCCAAATGCGCCTCGAGGCTTACGCCTTGGTGTCCTAGACTGAGGCTTGCGCCTCACAATGTTTGAGGCCCGCCTCAAAGCATTGAGGCTCTAAGGCTTAGTTGAGGCGCACATCTCAATTCTAGATTATAAAGTCTTATGTTAACCATCAAATTGTCTACTTTTAAGATTATTACAAACACTTTCTTCAACAAAAAAACGGAGTTCTTGTAGTTAGTTGTTATTTTGTATAATGAACATTTAATCATTATTCTCTGAGTGACATCTTTCAATCTTCATTGTTAAATTTATCTTCGTTTTCTATCTCCTTATTCACTATGTCAGTGAATTTCATATCATTGTTAACTAATTTTGATTCCTTGTTCCTACTAATTCAGAATTCTACGGTTTCTACCTCCTTTATTCTAATAGTATTGTGGTGGGTCTTTAGTCTCTATTATCATTATTAAGTTTCACAATTAATTTCTATTTCATTTGGTTGTGCTTGTATATACCTATTTCTATCACACACACACACACACACACACACACACACGCACACGCACGCGCCCACACCCACGCCCCCGCGCGCGCACACACACACACACAGATATAAATTTATTTTTATGACCGCCTCATACATATTTTGAGGCTTACGCCTTGCCTCATTGAGACAAAAATGCCTCATTACACCTCATGCACTTTACAACCTCGGCTCACGTAGTGTCGGTCCTCCTCCATTTAGGGAACAACATGGCTGCAATGTACCACGACCCGTTTTGGCAAAATTTATTCTGAGGCTTTTGAATTCATGTTAAGCTTATACCGCTCTAGTTTATTATAATACCACTTTTCCTATCCCATTACTTTTTGGTGGAGATATTTCAGGTCTTCGTCTGGCAGTACTATATTATGAGAAATTTGAGGGTCTCCTTAACCTCTTGCTTGCAATCTCCGCCTATGTTGGATGTGTTGCTTATACACATATATGTGTAAGCCTTTCTGCTTCTAATGCTGCTATGAGTATCTTTACCCATCTCTCATGTGGTTTGGTTCTCTCTACTGCCGCCTCTGATGGCCTCGACACCATATCATAATCTCCACTAAGGCCTCTCTTGTCCGGTTGATTAGAAGGAATGATCTCCAATGACATTGCTCCATGGAGACCAATGCCACCTCTCACGACCAAGCCACCCATTTTACAAATTAGTATCCTGCCCTGCTGGTCGCAAATGCTGATAAAGGCCAAGGTGGATTATCTGTCTTTGGTCAAGAATGACTCCCTCTGACGAGTTGGATTGTTAATAGCGTGGAATTCCGCGTCAACACCCCTTCTTCACCTCCATACCCCAAGAGGGATGTCGGAGCAACTTGCATGTGTCTATGCCCACCACTAGAATCCTAAGGTGTACAATATATTCAAGAACCTAATGAAGCTGAAACATGCGCTTGGCACTGGCATTAAGGATTACCAAGCATATTCAAGAGTCTTTGTAATCATCATGAGATGCATCATCCATGTTTTGGTTACTAGTTATTGAGTTTATTATGTATATGGGTCTAAGCATCGAACTAAATGTCGTCGACATGGGGCGAAATTTCACCGATATTGTCGATGTCGACGACCGGCGACGTCGAATGCATGTAAACATCCTCATTCCACAATATCCTCGACATTTCGTCGAAGTTGTCGACATTTCCCCATATGTCGACGAAGTTGACTCAAGTCTATACAAAAATTCCACAATGTCCTCGACATCTGTCGAAGTCGTCGAAGTTGGCGACATTCTTCTGGTATTTTGTGGAGTTTGCTGTGTGAGGGGAAAAAAGTGTTGGAGCTTGAGGTAAGATGATTTTAATGTTATTTTTTACTATTCTAAGATAATAGTAATAGACTGATCCCCTCTCTGCTAAATCTACCACATATTTACACCATTTTTATGTAGTTTGTTTATTGTCACAAACTTTATATATGGAAGAATTTCGTACTTCGGATACGACTACATGTAATCGTGTATTTATCTACATATGTAAACCTATATGAATGGCTATATGTAAACGTATATTGTGTTTTTTAGCTAGATTTGATGAAATCTGTCGATTTTCATCACAAAATGACTATTTTTTTAGCTTAATTTTTGTCAAAGTTGCATCGAAGTTTGGTTGTAAAAATCCTCGTCATTTCCTCGACATTTCCACAAACTTCCATGTCCACACCTGGCGAAGTGGGCTCAAAGTCCTGTTCCATGGGTCTAAGCATGTTTGGCCCATGACGTTTGAGTCTAAGTTGTAAATATCCTAGGAGTAGGGTTTTGTCTAATAGAATAATTTCATTGCCTCCAATTTTAGTTTCCAAAGTCTGCTTGCATCTAACATTTTTTAATGTAACGCATTGCAAAGCAACTGTCCACTCTCTATCTAGAATTCCTAAAAGTGCTTTCAGCGCAATTGAGCAAATTCTTGGGATTGATACACTACATGATGTTAACGATGTTTTGAAGTATTTTCAACATCTTTCCTCCGAATCTAATCCAATAACTATGTCGTCCAACTCTCCTACTCTACTTGTCGATTGCAACAATTTGATCTCTACACGAGGCATAATTAGTCACACCCTTTTACTTTTAGGGAGTGTCACAAACCATGATTATCATCAGTATTCACACAATAATAGAAGAAAAAAATCAATTACAGACTATGCTATAAAAATGAATTCACATTAAGTCATAGAAAGACAAATCTTACTACCACGTCAAGATTTACAAAAATATATCTAAAAACATTATACTAACTTAAGTTCTTGAACCGTGTAGATGACGCCCCACCAAATTAACATCCTAGATTGAGGTGCATCTTTGGTCTTAACTAAAACTTCTAAAGCTCTGTACATGTGGACATATCATTCCTAGGCATGCACGAGTAGGAAATTTGTGTTAGGGTAAGTGGCATTATATTTCTATGAAGTAAAACATCAATATACTATAATTGAAAACCTAAACCGAAAATGGAAAGTTGTGAACCTAAACCAAATTGAGATGTATTTTACATATGAATTTTATAATAAGTCCTCTCTGAGTTGGTACCAAAGTACCTTTGAATTGGCATGGTTATGCCTTTGAATGGGCAAAATGTGCCTCGAAGTTGGTACCAGAATACCCCTGAATTGTCATGGCTACGCCCTTGAATTGTCACAAAGTGCCTTTGAACGGGCGTGGCTAGACCTCTGAAGTGGTATGCAGTACCTTTGAATTGTCTTGGAACTATTGTTGAGGACATATCATATAATGTTATGTTTTGATGTTAATGTATTGAATAATCTAAAAATTTTAAAACTGATTTTGAATATCTTTTGATTGAAAGAGAATTTGATATTCTAAATTATTTAAAGGGAATATGAATATGAAATTTGAGAACTCACAATATGAATATATATGGATCTTAAATTTCATGTACTTATTGTCTGACTCAATCTTAGTCGGATTCCCAATAGCATAGTGCATCGAACAAAATTTCGATCCAAATTGTGAAATTTTGGTTGAATTTTTTTGATTTGATCCAAACCAAACATCGAAATGCACAAATGCAAGGAATGAGATGTAATTTTGCATAATATTGCACCTAAATGCAAAATTTCACAATACATGCGGAATTATATAGTAAAAAGCCCATTTTGGGCTGTAATTTCACAAAATGACATAAGAGACAAGTCTTGCATTTTGAGAAATGTTGTTCTTAGGGCCGTTGCTGCTACATCTTATGTATTTTGGTGATTTACTTTGAATCTCTTGCTTGCAAAGGATATTTTTCTTGATTCTATGGTATATTTGCCCTATCTGTAGCCCATCCACACCTCCTATTCCTATACTCTTCTACAGAGATCTAAAGAAATACTCCAAAAACAAAAAAGATCTAAGTGCTAGATCTTTTGAAAATCACATTATCTACTAACAAAATTTGTAGAGCTATGAAATAATGGTAAAAAGTATGTAGGTCTACAATAATTTTGCAATTATCACAAATATATCTCGTATTTGAACATAAAATGGCTTAAAAAAGCTATTTTGGGAATGTATTGTCTTAGATCCATGGTGCAGGATTTCGACTTCGCGTCGACTTCACCAGGTGTGGAAGTGGAAGTTTGTGGAAACTTCGAGGAAGTTTCGAGGAAGTTTCGACACAAACTTCAACAAACTTCGATGCCGATTTTTGAAGAAAATGATGTGAATTTGAAGGAAACTTCGATTGAAAACTTCTAATTGTGTTATACCTCTCTCTTATAATTGCTAATTTAACAAAAATACACGATTCATGAGTCTAGCTCTAAGTAGGTTGTTAATATGATGTGCGCCTGCAATGGTCAAACATGCAATACACATACTAATACAGTTCAAGTGTTGAACATAAGTATTATATACAAATATACAACCAAATAGTAGTTACAAGACCCTCTCTAGGAAAGAGTGGCAGCAACAAACATAGGAGTTGATATTAGAAGTTGTGAAGAGGGTTGGAGGTGACACTTATGTATTATATGGTCGTTAGTGCACTAGTTAGAATTAATGTTCTGGGTCGTCTCAATTTCGCCCCAACTTCGCCAACTTCGAGGAAACTTCGACAATTTCGGAGAAGTTGAGACGAAAATACATACAAAAAAATCAACTTCGATGAAATCAGGGAAACTTCGCCCCGAAGTTTAGACGAAGCCGAAGTATTGAGGATTCGACTTCGTCTAGGCTCAAAGTTCGAAGTTTCAGCGAAACTTTGCCCAACTTCACCAAAGTTTAGTTCCATGCTTAGATCTATATATATATGTCCCATGCAACCTAATAAAATGCTAACACTAAACTTAAACGATCAGTATGAACTAGTTTTGATAAATAATATTCATAGAAGCATTTTTTATTTAATATGTAATGAATAAATAAATTCAGACCTACAAATTATTAAAAAAGGAAAAAAGGGGAATATAATATAATTAAGATGTGATGATTGTAACCTGTGATACTACTACTTTAGTAATTACTACTTTACTCTTACGAGTTTGTAGTTGGCAGTTAAAACATGAATACTTAATCCTTGTTAGTTATTACTTATTGCTTGTTACTTAGTAGTTACTAGTTAGTACTATTTATAGCCTTACTAACTACTAAACTAATTTAGTAGTTATTAGTTAGTAAATGTTACAAAAAAGTTTTAGTTTGTACGTTTGTAACTTGTAATGGTACAATTTTTAAATTCTAAGCTGTAACTTATGCGACAGAAAGAAAGATCCCTCTCAGATTAAAATGTAAGTTGTATAGAATAGCTATACGGCCAACAATCTTATACGGGAGTGAATGTTGGGTAGTGAAGAAACAAGGTCTTAAGAAGATGAATGTGGCCGAAATGTGTATGCCGAGATGGATGTGTGGAAAAATAAGAAAAAATCACTTAAGAAATGACTATATCGGGAAGAAAGTGGGGGTGGCGAGTATTGAGGACAACTTGCAGGAGGACTGTTTGAGATGGTATGGACATGTGCAACACTGACCGAGTAACACACCTATATGGGGAAATGCTATCGAGTCAAGTACAATTAAAAGAAGATGACACATGCCTAAATTAACACGGGAAGAGCTTATATTAAGAAAATTTTGAATCTGTATGTCTTGATCATAATATGACCCATAATAGAGTTGATTGGAAAAGAAGGATCATTCTAACCAAACCCAACATGGTTGGGATTGAGGCTTAGATGATGAGGATGATGATATCCACCTAGCCGTAGTTGTCATAGGGATGGCAAAAAAAACCAAACCTGATGCAACCCAAAAGTTTGGTTATATAGGGGGGTTGCTCAGGCTTCAGGTTGGGTCAGGTCAAGTAAAATTTAGTTTTGGGAGTTTTGGGTTGGGTCAGGTTTGCCACACTTTTGTTTTTGTTTTTTTACTAATATTTATGATAGATTTATTTTTATAATATTTGGGTCAAGTAAGGTCGGGTTTGGTTCTGAATGAGTCTATACGGTGTGGGTCGGTTTGGGTCAAGTTTTACAATCCTTGTTTGGGTCAGGTTTGTATCGACTATTGAGCATGTTCGGGTCGGTTCAAGGCCGAGTTGGGTTCAACAGAAACTCGACCCATTGTCATGCCTAGTGCCTGTGGCCATAGTGCCCCTGAGGGGAGTTCATCGTGGGTACAGTTCTTCCTGTGGTCCTTGCAACTGCAATTTTTAGGGACACAATAACCACATCAAAGATTATTGCTGGGCCAAACATGGCACTTTGATTTGGGCCAATTAAGTCATTACTAAGGATCCTCCTACTGCCTCAAAAGCTGATACAATCACTATTCTGCTCTGGGAACTTGATCTTCTCCAAGACCAACCCAGCCTCTTCTTCAAGTCAAGCTTTAGAGGATAGCTCAACCTTCCTTGCCGCTGCTTCCCCTTCTAGTCGAACATTGATTATTGACTCTGGTGCATTTCATATTTATCGCCACAAATCTGTCTCACACAAATCTAAAATTTCAAGCATTTTTGCCGTCATGCTCGAAGATGTCTCTAGAGCTGTTGTGTTGGCATTGCGACTGCCGTGCCACCTCGTTGTTTCTTAATCCTACTTTCTTTGTACAAAAAGTTTCTCAACTTATTGTCTGTTCTCAATCTTGTTTGCTAAATGCAGCGTTTGCTAGCCTTACTTCCAAACTCTTGCATTTTACTAGCACTTTCTATAAACATGAAGATTGGTGGGGGCATGTAGGTTCGGATGATCTTTACTACCTTGATGGTCACACCAAGACACTTGCTACTGCCACTTGACTTCCTCAATGTTTGGATCTCAATGGCATTATCGGCTGGGCTACCGTGTGTCATCTAAGTGGAAAATCTGATTTCCTAATCTCTATCTCATATTGCTTTTGAATGTGGCTCTTATCATCTGAGCAAACAACCTTGTACTTCCTCTTTGTGGAAAACTGCTTTATCTAGTAAAACGACTTCTGATCTCATGGATTCTGATGTGTGGAGACCATACAAGGTTCTAGTTTACTTGGTTACTAGTATTTATCTCTTTTATTGACAACTTCTCGCATGCCAACTTGTTTTTTGTTTTTTGAAATGTAGATCACTAGTTTCTCCTATTGTCAAGACGTTCTTTAGAAGAAGTAAAAACACAACTCTCATTGCCTATTAAACTTGTCCATTTAGAATGCACCTGAATCTATCCAACGAGATCAAAGTACCTTTCGTCAAGAATATGATACCACTCATTACTCATTAGACAACGTGCTCCTATATCATCATCATCTATGCCTCAGTCCCAACTATGACGGGGTCAGCTACATGGATCCTTCGTTTCCATTCAGCTCTATCACGGGTCATATTCTGGTCGAGATGTAGAGATTCAAAATCTCTCTTTATAAGCTCTTCCCATGTTAAATATAGGCCTTTCTCTTCTTTTAATTGTGCTTGACTATATACCTTAGAAAAAGGGGGTTGCAAAATGCAAGAACCATCACCTTCTTGATGTTTCACAAACTATGATGTTCCATTCTCATGTACCCAAACAATTACGGCCGGAAGCTTTATTCAACGCTTGCTTTCTTATCATCCGCATGCCATCCATTGTCATTCAAAACTGGATTCCCTATTATATTTTGCATCCTACTTTTGACCTTTTCTCTCTACCACTGTACATGCTTTGTTAAACCATATGCAAGGTCATAGGATGGGATATGGAACAAAGATTATCTCAGTTGGTAATGTCATTTTCTTTCCCCATCAGTGATTAGTTTTTTCCTCGTACTAATCAAGTGTAACTTTTTTTGGATATCCTCGAACACAAAAGGGTTATTGTTGCTATGACCCAGTTGATAGGACATGGTTTATTAGCTCCGATGTTTCTTCTTTGAAGTGTTCCACCACATGATCCTCCTTATCTTAATAGCTTCTAGCTCCTTCCCATCCTGTGGTGCCCCTGCCTATACTATCTCTTTAGCAGTACGAGCGTGTGCCCAGAGAAACCAATATTGGTGTATCAACACAGATGCCATGCTTCTCCCAAGACGCCTTCCGTTGATACACTCACTGTTCCTGAAGGTCTGGTCATTTACAAACAGATAGCCTCTGATGTAGCTTCAGATTCTCCTTTCTCTGACTTGCACATATTCATCGCTGAACAGCACGGCGAACATTTTGTGCTTTGAATGACATTTGCAAATACGGATCTTATGAGCCTCTCAATGTCTCTTTCTTGCTTCACTGCTGCCTGCTATATCTATTCCAAAGACATTATTTGAGGCATGAGTTCATATATACATGACGTGTGTCACAAGGCTATGGATGATGAAATTACAACACTTTCTTAAAGATATACTTGGCATCTGGTTGTTCCTTCTGTAGATGCAAACCTGTTAGTCGTCGTTGGGTCTTCTCTATGAAACATCACCTAGATGGCACCATACCTCAAAACCAGACTTTTTGCCAAAGGTTATAGCCAAACTTATATGTTAGTTCACCACCCATATGGCACTATACCTCAAAACCAAACTCGTTGGCAAAGGTTATACCCAAACTTATGCAGTTGACTGATTTATTTACTTTCGTTTTCATGCTCAATGCAGTCCCTGATCTAGTTTTTGTTGCTACTTATTTGGATTGACCTCTTCTACAAAAGTGTCCTAAAATCCTATCTTATTCGATGCTTGAACGAGATACTTTAATTTTCATACAAAACGATGTTAACAATGACGAATGGGGACTATAGGCAAAGTTAGTATCAAAGATCACCAAAATAATAAAACTGTTGGTATCAAAGACCACCAAAATAATAAAACACAACTATAGTCCATAGCAAACAATGGAATATCGATGCTTTGTAGTTTGTACTATTAGATCCAGTTTATTAACTGTAGATAAAATAGAGATTCGAAAATCAGTAACATAGTTAATAAAAACGTGGCACAACAATAAACCTAGCAATGAAGATTGATAAAATCTGAATCAGAAGTATCTTTCAGCTATGAATCTTTGAACAAAGAAAAGTTATGTAAATTCACTAATGAGAGAACAACAATCAATTACAATAAAGCTGAATAAAAAACTTTTGAAGAAAATGTATATAATTGTCTCAAAAGCAGAATACTTGATGTTGACACAAGACACCATCATCCAGAATTTAGACGTGAGCCTCAGCTATGTCTTACGGCCTCAATGCCTTGAGGCAAACTTCCGACATTTTGAGGCGTAAGCTTCATCCCAAGAAATCAAAGCGCAAGCCTCGAGCTGCAAATAGTATCGCCTTGAGGCGTAAACTTCAAAAGCCTCATGGCGGGTTTTTCAATACCACAATGTCGCTTCATTTGCAACTACAAGCAGATTGGTTTTGATCATAAACTCTGGATCTAGTATTGGATCTTGCTTTACTATCTGTAGATCAGCTTCAACTGTTATATCCACTATGAGCTTGGGGTCAAGCTTAATTTAAGCCTTTGTATTGCCATTGGTTTCATACTTCACTGCACTGCAAATTGTTCTTTGTTATATTTACATATCTCAATTATTGTTGCATTCATATGAGCCTTGTCTTCATCAAGTTTGTCGAAGCTTGCTTCCATATTGAGGATGTGAAGTGTGGGCTTCTCAGTATTCACCATGGTTGTACAAAAATATGTAGTATAACACACAAAGGTCAAACTACTCTGCTTATTCGAAACTGATCCAGAATCTTTATATTGATACCTTTTCATTTTTATTATAAGGCACAACCTAGCAACTTATAGCTTTGGCAAGTGCAGTCCTTTTGTATCATAGAACATGAACTGCAAAACTCTTAAAATAATAAATGTAATTATCAGTTAATTGTAGGATTAGTGAACAAGACCTAAAGGCAATTTCCGTTTAGGTGTTTATGACAGACAAAACAACTGCTGATATATCTCTGATACAGTAACCAAAATACATTTCAAATGGGCATGCACCATGAATAACAAGAATCGCCTCTGTTATATTTATTAGTCTGCTCTAGGTTTCCTGACAGGTTAACAAGTGATTGGACAGAATAAAACTATGTAAAAGTGCGGTGGTAAACTGTACCCTCAACTATGGAATGGGAAGTTTTTCACACTGAATAGTAAATTTCGCTTCCTTTGTCACCGCAGATTAATGCTTCATTCATTACATGACAGTATCGTTCATCTAAAATACCTTTCTGAAACAAGGGTGTCGTTTGTGATATTGAAATATTTACTTAATGCTTTTAGGTGGGCTCTAGGGGTGTTGATCTACTTTATGCTTCAAGCTGAGATGCCATTTGGATCTTGGAGGGAGAGCGAGGTGGAGACTGTTGCGAAAATCGCCAAGGGACATTTCACTCTTCCTCATACCTTCAGCACAGTAGTAGTCGACCTTATATCGAAGGTTTGTGCTATATATAGTAGCTATCTGGCACTGCTTCTGCTCCCTTCTTTACATTAAATTAGATTTGGCTTTTTTTGGTCCACTGAACTATTTTCTCACATTTTGAACCAGTTACTTGAAGTGGATGAAGAGTTGAGACTTGGAAGCCGTGGTGTTGGTTTCATAAAAGAGCATTCATGGTTTGAAGGCATCGATTGGAAAGGAATTGCTGACTGCTCCATTCCAGCTCCTCAATTAATAATCTCTCGGATAGATGTGTATTTGGAAAACCACACCAAGGATGTTGGAATACTGACTTCGCCGCCATCTGAAGATGCTAATGAGCTGGACTACTCGAACCTGTTTGAAGACTGGTGAACATTTCTTGACGATGAGTATTAAAGTGAAGCATGCCAATAATTAATTGAGCATCTTGGAGGACTGCCAGTGGTCGACTTGGTTCACAGTCTGTGCTGAAATATGAGGATTTGATTAGCGTATTGGACATAAATGTAAAGCTGGTGGCATTCTTTTTTGCTTTGGCATGGTGCTACTTCAGTGTCGCCTTTATAGTAAATATCCTGTTCATTCATCCTTTCCATTGTACATCTTCCTCGTACTCCAGCTTTCTTATTGATGTAAATTCTGCATAATATATTTAAATCCCCTAGCATAAGCGCGTGGCCCAAACTTCATGATCGGTGGCTAGCCTTACCATGTTCAAAATTCGAATTCAGTCGCACGTGTACTCGCTTACCATATTCAAAGTTCGAACTCAATTGCATGTGTGCTCGTGCTGTAAGATTGACTGATCTGCTTATTTTGTTGTATTCACAGTTGCTTATAGACTCGCAGTTGTAATTGTAGAGACGTAACATAAAGAATGGCAATCGCTGGGCAGGGCTGTTACATCTGGTAAACTAGGATGCTTGTTCTATTTTTGTCTGGCGTTATTTCGTGGGATTCCGTTTATTCTAAAGTTTATCTTATGAAATTCAACGGCGACAACGTACTTAAAAAATCACTATTTTTTACAATCTGTTCCATAAGGATGGCGTGCCCTTTTGTTATTACATGGCTGTATAAAAGTAGAAAATTAAGCTCTCAAGTTATTATCATGGCTAAATCAAAGGTTAATGAGTCATTACAGATGTATAGTCTTGTTATTAGTTCTCCGTGGGTGCACACACGCGCATAATATATATATATATATATATATATATATATATATATATATATATATATATAGTCAGGTTAGAATACACTCGAGTGTACGGATCGTACGAATACACTCAAGTGTGTTTCTATATAAAGACTATTTTTTGCAAAATGTAAACCGTTGATCTTCACTGACATACTATAACTAGACTACCTACAAATTTTGAGGCCATTTGGATGAGTACAAGTCACTCATCCAAGGACAACACAATTGACGTGCGAAACTAATTTGAAATGTATAATTTTTGCGGTCTTCATAACATGAGCTATACATATTTAAATGTGCTCAAATTTTGCGTATGAGTTGTTCACGAGATGTTTAAGAAGATCAACGGATTAGATTTAAAAAAATATTGCATCATTAAAAACTACTTGAGTGTATTCCACTCCGGATACACTCGAGTGTATTCTAGCCTGACTATATATATATATAGTCAGGCTAAAATACACTCGAGTGTATGGTTCATGAAGAGAGAGCCACGACCTTTTGCTTCTGTGACTGCCAGCTGATGGGTCTTGGCCCAAGGAAGAAGCGGGTCAAGTGTTGGATCTCGCCGACTTTACTGTAGCAGCAACCATAACGAAGTGTACCAGCAATGTACCGAAGTAGATGCTTCACAACACTCATATGTTCAGTGGTAGGAGCCTCCATGAACCTGCTCACGTAGCCCACTGCATAGGCAATGTCAGGACGTGTGCGAACCAGGTATCGCAGGATTCCCACGATGCTTCTATAGAGTGTGGCATCTGCAGGAGGACTGCTATTGGTTTTGCTCAGCTTGAGCCTCGCTTCCATTGGTACGTGACAGGGATTGCACCCTCCCATGCCAGCCTTCTCCAAGATTTTAGCAGCATAGGCTGCTTGGTTTATGGTGATGTCGTTCTTACCTTGGTTCACGTCAATCCCAAGGTAGTAGCTCAGCAACCCAAGGTCGCTCATCTTGAAGAGCTGCTTCATCTCACTCTTGAACTTGTTGATCTCTGTCTTGTGTGTACCAGAGATGATGAGGTCGTCCACATACACCCCCACGAGCAGGTGTCCGTCTCCAGTGCGACGTACGTACACGGCATGTTCTGACTCACTCCGACAAAAACCAAGTGATATTAAGCTGCTATCTAACTTGGCATTCCACGCCCGCGGAGCTTGTCGCAGTCCATATAGTGCCTTTCGGAGCTTTAGAACTTGGTGCTCGTGGCCGTCGATGACAAACCCTGGCGGCTGAGAAACATAGACGTCCTCTTCGAGGTCCCCATTCAGAAATGCGGACTTGACGTCCATGTGGTGCACCTGCCAACCTTGGTGTGCCGCAAGTGCAATCAGCAGACGTATCGATTCTAGACGAGCCACCGGTGCAAACACTTCGTCAAAGTCCACACCGGGTCGCCGCACATAGCCTTTCGCGACTAGGCACGCCTTGTGCTTGATCACCGCCCCACGTGAGTCCTTTTTGAGCTTATAGACCCACTTGAGGCCGATGGGACGATGACCTGCAGGTAGGTCTGTGAGCTGCCATGTATCGTTCTCCTCAATGGCCTCCATCTCGTCGAGCATTGCACGGCGCCAACACTGGTGTGGCTCTGCTTCGGTGAAGCTCACAGGTTCTTCTCCCGCCATGAGGTACATCTCTTCGGCGTCAAGTTCAGTCACTGCGGTTGTGTCATAGACATTTTGGATAGTCCGATAGCACGAGGACCATGGTTGAAACCAACAGGAGGCGTGACTACTGCCGGCAGAGACGCAAACTCCACACGTCCATGCACTGCTTTTGGTTCCGGTGTTGATGGCACTTGAGTTGATGGTGGGGATGCAGTCGTGCTTGCTATGGTGGTAGACCACGTACCATGCCTTGTGATGCTAGCTTGCGTAGTGAGTGAAAGTTGAGATGCCCATAACGGGCATGCCATCTCCATGCATCACTGTCGTGTCGGGAAGAAAGACATACAGGCTGTGCAAGATCAAGGTTAAGTACATAAAGACGATTTGCACTTCGTTTTACCTTTGCAAGTAGTTGACGATTACGATCGCGAATGCATAAAACACTAAGCTCACAATGTGATTTCGGAGACGAGGGATATAATAGACACCAGTGAGCACACGGTGCTCACCACCATGACATGTGAACAACACTGTACCTCGGCCGCAAATGCTGACCACAGAACCATCACCGAACCTGACGGTTCCTTTCACCCCATCGTCAAGTTCAGCAAACACAGTCTTGTCCCCCGTCATGTGGTTGTTTGCCCCGGTATCCAAATACTAAGCTTTGTCGTGGCGGTCATCCTCGCACCCAAGATGGACTTGCGCGTGCTCCTCATTGAGCACGATGTCGCTAGTGGTGTGGACCGGCTCTTTGGTCACGACGTCCACATGCGCCATGAGCAACGCCGGTTCGAGATCATCGACTTGCGCCAAGTGTGCCTCCTCACGCTTCTTCTTGTGACAATCTTTGGCCCAGTGGCCCGTCTTGCCACAATAGCGACATTTGTCCTTAGAAACATCACGACCGCCGTTCTGGGACTGAGTGTCCTTGTTGTCACGCGATCCGTTGCTCTTGCCACGACCACGTCCTTCATTTCGGCGTTGGTTGCCTCTTCCTCCGCCAGTGCCGCTGTTACTACCGGATGAGCCGTCTTGCTCCCGCTTGCGTATGCGTGCAAGCCACTCCTCTTCGGATAGAAGCAAGCGCCCACCACTATTTCCACCGACATCAAGCTCGTACCGCTCCTCCACTGCCTTCAATCTCCCGGTCAGCTCCTCCACGGAGAGGTTGGAGAGATCGATCAACGTCTCGATGGAGAGTGCCACCTGAGAATATCTTGCGGGAACAACACGCAGAAATTTCGGCACTGCCTGCTCCTCCGAAATGGTGTCGCCGAGGATGGTAAGGTTGTTCATCATGCCGGTTAGACGCATGGCAAAGTCATCGACGGACTCACCATCATTGAATTTGATCCCTTCAAATTCTTTGCTTTTGCGGAGAGACTGTGCCTTGGCTTTGCGCACCCGCTCAACGCCGAGGCGGATCGTCTTGATTGCGTCCCAAGCTTCCTTTCACGGAAAGGGTTGCCAACATCTCCTGAGGCACGCCACGGAGAATGGCCTCCAGTGCCATGCGGTCGTCGCGGTAGTCAGCCTCGTCGGCGACATTTGCACCGTCTTCGATCACCTTCCACAGGCCTCTCGCCTGCAAGATGACCCGCATGAGCAGGGCCCAATCGCCGTAGTTTGTTCTCGTCAAGGTCGGATAGACAGTCACAGTTTCCTTCATAGCCCGTGGTACCACCAATGCCCGACTATCTTCGCTGCCACCAGACTTCTCACCCGTCATTGAATTTGATCCCTTCAAATTCTTTGCTTTTGCGGAGAGACTGTGCCTTGGCTTTGCGCACCCGCTCAACGCCGAGGCGGATCGTCTTGATTGCGTCCCAAGCTTCCTTTGCTGTCTTCTTCACGGCAAGGGTTGCCAACATCTCCTGAGGCACGGCACGGAGAATGGCCTCCAGCGCCATGGGGTCGTCGCGGTAGTTTGTTCTCTTGCCTGCAAGATGACCCGCATGAGCAGGGCCCAATCGCCGTAATTTGTTCTCGTCAAGGTCGGATAGACAGTCACGGTTTCCTTCATAGCCCGTGGTACCACCAATGCCCGGCTATCTTCGCTGCCACCAGACTTCTCACCCGTCATTGACACAGGAGCAGGAATAACAAGGCTATGATACCACATGTTACTTCTCTCTTTCCTTCACTCGAAACAAACTCTCACAACGTTGAGTGTGGAAGACAGTAGGAACACTTGAGACTCAGATATTTTGGTGCTGCGAAAAATAGTGCAGCTTTTCTGTTTTGATTCGATCTTATTAATAGGAAACTAATCTACTGACGTGTCCGAGTTTAGTGCTGCCATTATCCCACAAGTTTAGGTGAGCAGCTGGACCACGTCGTACATGAGCTCCGCATGGCCAGGCATGCATAGCTCCCAAGTAAAACACGCACGGCTTCCACACAGGGATAGTGGGCTCGTGCATGGACACGACTGAAACAGAAAATCAAATCCAGAGAAAACAAACTAAGCAACCTAATTATCCAACAGTTATCACCCCCGCGCGACCTGCAGAACCTAGTAAGTGCGAGCTCCATTGCAGCAGAGCAGGCGCTGGAGATGTTGAAGCTGACCACAGGGATGCCATACCTACCACACGTCTCCATAAGCCCACTCATCATCACGTCCACCACGGCGCAGAGGATCGTGCTCGACCAGTCGGCAGCCGCATCTCCCCCAGTATAGTCCTCCGGTCGGCGGCGGGACAGGAGGTAGTCCTCCAGTGAAGACGTGGTGCGCGGCCGACGAGGCCCGCCGGGCTCAGGACGAGGCGCGTGAGGTGCGGGAACGAAGTTCACGACCTTGATGAGTGGGTGGAGGCTCCCATCTTCCGGAGTGGAAGACGAGGTAGAAGAGGATGGGAGGAAGAGAGTGACGCACTGGCCCCGTGAGGCGAGTTGGCGGTCGAGCTCAGTTGCTGGGAAGACGTGGTCGACGTCCTGGTATGGGACGATGATGACCTCCGGTGACTCCTCTTGCTTCTCTGCTTCGCCAGCCATGGCTGCTGATCTTTCTACGTTCTTCTTCTGCTGTGTAGTCTGGATACTGGTTTTATCTTCAGCTCGGAAAGTGGCGAACGGGGGTTGGGTCTTTGCGGAGTCTACAACTTGTTGAGAATGATCGGTATATAACCACCTGATATTTGTTGCTGTCTGCTTTGCCTTTGGCCCCAAGGAATTGATCAATTATGAATGACTTAGGGAGAGATGAGTGCCGTGTTAGTTTACATTGACATGCTAACTGATCAGTTGTGGACATGTGGTGTTGTTGAATAGTAGTTGTCCTTAATGTGTTCGACGAAAGGCCACATGATATCCCAGGAAACAATTTCTCCCAGGTGACGAGATATATTGACATGTTAACTGATCAGTTGTCAAGATCACTGCCGGTTAAGGAATGTAATATGATTGAATATCCAACTAATAAAAAAATTATATTATGTGGAGAAATTATTGTGACACGTCTAGCATATAAGTTCATCAAAACCCAATGTTAAACCGGTTTCACTTCATGTAATCAATATGCATCACAAAAAAATATGCAGAATGTTGTTCACCTAATGTAATAATAGAATAATAAATGTAATTATCTGTAATATAAAAAAGTATCCCATATAGTAGAAAGGTACATATTAAGTAACTATTGGTCAGAGAAAGTAGCTATTTGACACATGAAGTAACATATTAGTATAAAAAGTAATTATCTGACTAACATTAAGACACAAAAAGTAACTATATGATACAAAAAGTAACTATCTGACACTAAAAGTAATATCATGATACAAAAAGTAACTATCCGACATCGAAAGTAACACTAGGACACACAGCTGATCTTGATGTACAGCTCATCTTGAACAATATTGATTTTGCCCTTATATTTTGGCTGAATGTACAGCTGATTAAAATGGATTATTTATTAGTGTGCTGTAAAAAGACTGAATGTACATCGCTGATCTTGAATGCTTCAAATACATTTATGATTTGAATGCTTATGTTCTTGAATGCTTTAAATACCTTTATGTTTTGAATGTTGTAAGAGTAACTCTGAAACCACTACGAGTAACTGATACAACCATACGAGTAACTAAACTGAAAGTAACAGAATGCTTGAGTAACTGAAAAGTAATGTTTGAATAACTGAAATTAATTCTTGAGTAACTGAGAGTAATGCTTGAGTAACTGAGAGTAATGGTTGAGTAACTGAAAAAACTGTGTGAGTAACTATCACAACCCTGGAGTAACTGAAAAAACACTGCGAGTAACTGAGAAAGGACTACGAGTAACTGAAAAAACATTGCGAGTAACTATGACAATACTGCGAGTAACTGTGACAATAATGCGAGTAACTGAAAAAACCCTGCGAGTAACTGTAATAGCAGTTAGAGTAACTGCAAAAACACTGCGAGTAACTATCACAACCCTGCGAGTAACTGAACAAACAATGCGAGTAACTGAAAAAAGCCTGTGAGTAACTGAAACAAGCTTGTGAGTAACTGAACACTGCAAGTAATGGTTGAGTAATTGAACAAACACTGCGAGTAACTGTCACAAACCTGCGAGTAACTGAACAAACACTGCGAGTAACTGTCACAACCCTACGAGTAACTGAACAAATACTGCGAGTAACTGAAAAAACCATGCGAGTAACTGAAAAAAACCCTACGAGTAACTAAAAAACCTTGCGAGTAACTAAAAAAAGCCTACGAGTAAATGTGAAACACTACGAGTAACTGTGACAACAATGCAAGTAACTGAACGACCACTACGAGTAACTCAATAAGCTGTTAGAGTAACTGTGAAAACAATACGAGTAACTGAAAAAGCACTACGAGTAACTGTGACAACCCTGCGAGTAACTGAACAAGCACTACGAGTAACTCTAACAGCAATAAGAGTAACTGTGATAGCCTAGAAAAGAAACACTATGATTCAAACTCAGTTACTCTTATACTTTGTAAGAGTAAATGTGACAACACTAAGAGTATCCATTGCACACAAAGACAAACACATATTCTTCAAAAAGAATAACAACTGATCAGAACATATTCTTTGTAACATATTCAAAGTATACATACAGCTGTTGGAGCACAAGGTAACACAAAGAGTAACTCTTAGAATAACTCTTACAGTTAACTGAACATATTCTTTGTAACATATTCAAAGTATAAGAACACTAAGGGTAACTGTAAGAACACTAAGAGTAACTGTAAGTACACTAAGAGTAACTGTAAGAACACTAAGAGTGCCGTGACAGCAGATAAAAGTAACCCTGTGATTAAAAAAAGTAACTCTTATACTTTGTAAAAGTAACTCTAACAGAGGAAGGTAAAATATGAATCACAAAAATAATGTGTATGGAACACAGAGTAACATGGACATCTTGTGAGTAACGGTACGAACATGAAAGTTTGGGAGTCCGTTTCCGTAAAATAAGAGTTAATTAGTTGTTCCATTTAGTTGTACCCGAGACTTTGATTATTTCAAGTGAAAGGACGAAGAACGTGGTGTGTGCGGGTGGTATTTTAAAACATGGGTGGTTGTGAGAAAAAGAGTGAAAAATAGTAAGAGAAAATGAATTAAAAGATCAAAATGTGAGTCAAACATTGTGAAAAAACAAAATAAGGAGGAAGCAACATTATAGTAAGAAAAGTAACTATATGGTAGGAAAAGTAACTATTGAATATTAAAAGTAATACGTAAAGTAAATATAAGAATACTAAGGATAACTGTAAGAACACTAAGAGTAACTGTAAGAACACTAGGAGTAACTGTGACAACAGAGAAAAGTAACCTTGTGATTAAAAAAAGTAACTCTTATACTTTATAAAAGTAACTCTAACAGAGGAAGGTAAAATACGTATCACAAAAATAATGTGTATGGAACACAGAGTAACAAAAACATCTTATAAGTAACTGTACGAACACGAAAGCAAGTGCTCTATTCTAAAAAAAGTATCTATATCAGAACTCACCGATGATAAAAGAGATGAACTCGTAATCCATAAAGTAATTATAAGAACACCTAGAGTAACTGTAAGAGCACTACGAGTAACAGTGACAACATAAAAGTAACTATGTGCATTCAAAAAGTAACTGTTATACTTTGTAAAGTAACTCTTGTGGAGGAAGGTAAGTCAAATAGACGAAACCAGTGTATGTGAATCACATATTTATTTTTTTGTATCCTAGTGTTACTTTTAGTGTCACATAATTATATTTTTTGTCACACTGTTACTTTTAATGTTGGATAGTTACTTTTGTCACCATATAGTTACTTTTTGTGTCCTAATATTATTTTTGGTGTCAAATAGTTACTTTTTGTGTGATGATGTTACTTTTAGTGTAAGATAGTTACACTTTGTACCATATAGTTACCTTTTGTGTCCAATGTTACTTTTGGTGTCAGATAGTATCTACCTGACACGAAAAGTAACAACATGACGCAAAAAATAGCTATTCAATACTAAAAGTTATACTAAGACACAAAAAGTAACAATATAGTACAAAAAGTAGCTATCCGTCATTAAAAGAGTAACATCATGATAAAAAAGTAACTATCTGACACTGAAAGTAACACCTGGAGACAAAAAGTAACTATATCACAAGAAAAGTAACTATCCAACACTAAAAGTAAATCATAACACAAGAAGTAACTATTTGACACTGAAAGTAACATCAAGGCACAAATAGTAACTAACTGGTACAAAAAGTAACTATCCAACATTGAAAGTAACACAGAAACATAAAATATAACAAATAAACAACAACAATAGTATCGATGATTTGATATAGTATGGGGTCTTAAGAGAACTAAAATATGTTAAGAACATGCGTATGGAAACTCAACGTTTCTAGTTTCAACTATATTTTCCTACTTTCCATAAGCTTATTTCCTCTTTATTCCTACTTGCCTACGGACTACATATCAATATCTTGGGTCATTACAGTGGTTGGCAGGCCATATATATATATATATATATATATATATATATATATCAAATTTTATAGTCTCCACAACACTACGTTAAAAATAAAAATGAACTACATATAAAAGTAGAGCAGCCGTAAAATCTTCAACCACCGATATCCATCTATCCATTTGCCAATTCAGTTCTAAACAAGAACATGGCCGTAAGAGGTCACAACTTATATGAATTGACATTGACTTGAATAAAAATATTTCCTGAAAATAGATGTCGCACATCTAGCATCTAGCGTATAATAGTGTTCCTCAGATCCATGGATAAAATAAAATAAAATAATACAACACGTGAATAATTGCCAACGGTGTGTTCCACAGCGAAGGCCTAGTGGCCGACGCTCCCAGCGACAGCAGTCTGCGCCGTCGCCGGCGACGCCATCCGGAAATACATCGGTAGTTCCACATCCAAATCCCCCATGACGGCAACCATCGAGTTCAGAGGCACTCAGCTAGGAATAACCCCAACACCTGTAGTCACATCCTTCTCAGCTCGCGGCCCTAACCCACAGTCCCCAGAGATCCTCAAACCCAACGGTGATCACACCAGGTCTAGACATTTTGGCGACTTGGATGGACAACGTCGGTCCAATGGGAATTCCAGCCGACGCCCGGAGGTCCGAGTTCAATATCCTTTCGGAACGTCCATGGCTTGCCGGCACGTTTGAAGTCTCCTGACGCTCCTCAAAGCCACACACACGGATCACCTACGACTACCCTATGGCTGCGTCTCACACCGCCCCTCTGCAGTGGGCAGAGGAAGACAAGGAAGAGGATGATGAGCCGGTTGACGGAGTTGACCAGACCGGATTCACCTCATTGGGCCAAACGACAACAACGACGCCGACGACGTCGCCATCTTCTTTCTCCCCCATTCCCCATGCCGACGACATGTCCCAAGGCCGATGGGTGCGTGACACCTCCTACCCTCTGTACGACCCAGGGAAGTGCTCATACGTCAGCGTCGAGTTTGAATGCTCCCGCAACGGGCGCCACGATGGAGGGTACGAGTAGTGGCGGTGGATATCGTACAGTCAGGGTGGAAGTTGCTCTTCAATTTCCAAGTTCAGTGCGCTGGACTTTCTTGGGAGGATGCAATGGAAGCGGAACTAGTGGGAGTCGCTGGTGTACCTCGTCGAAGGCGTAATGGCAGAGGACAAGAAAACTGTAACGACGCACGGCTCCATCACCACGTTTTAAAGAATGAAGTATTTACAATTGTTGCCACCGTGTCCACGGACGGGTAAATTCACGAATATACCCGCGCACAGCAATGAAAAAACTCCCATATATATATATATATATATATATATATATATATATATATATATATATATATATATATATATATATATATATATGGGTATATCTTCGCTACCCATGCGGGTAACTAAGATTCACTACCCGTGCATCAGTTTTGTAATGGGAAGGTATGCATTTGTAATGAGACAATCCAAATTTGTAATGAGACGACCGAAATTGTAATACAAAGACTCGTTTTGTATTACAGCGCTGTTACAGTAATAAATATATATTTATTACTGTAACAACGCTGTAATACAAAACGAGTTTTTGTATTACAATTTCGGTCGTCGCATTACAAATTTGGTTGTCTCATTACATATATGTGTCATCCCATTACAAATTTGATGCACGGGTAGCGAAATATTAGTTACCCACACGGGTAGCGAAGATATACCATATATATATATATACTAGTGAACGCACACATGCACATATATGCACGTGACATATAAAATTTATTAGAAATGTGCGGGAAAAAGACTTGTCGTGAAAGAGTCCCTAAGGTAAAATATATTTGTGTTGGTTGTTTGAAATGAGAGAATTAAGAAATCGTTTTCTTGAGATGGAGAGAGAAATACAGAATTACAGATAATAAAAGTTAATAGGAGAGTGCGAGAATAAATATTTGTAGGAGCAAAATTCTTTAAAAAAAGGAGAGAAGAGAGTGAATCAAGGAGAGTGCAGCATCAAACTCGCTCTTTTTATAGTAATATATATATATATATATATATATATATATATATATATTGAAAAATTCAAATCATTGTTCTTCTTAAATATCATATCGACATACTACATATAAAATTTGAGTTCATTTAGACTAGGTAATGAATCTAGAGGTGGCAAAAATTATATATTTCAAATTAGTTGTGTGTGTTAGTTTTGTTGGTCATGAAAAAGTGACATAGAAAATTGCAAATGAGTTCAAATTTTGCATGTGTCATGTATTTGTTATAACAATGAATAATAACAGTTTGGATTTGTCAAAAAAAAGTCTACATATGTAAACACCACTTGAGTGTACGGTGCGATCTGTACACTTGAGTGTATTCTAGTCTGACTCTCTCTCTCTCTCTCTCACTATATATATATATATATATATATATGTGTGTGTGTGTGTGTGTGTGTGTGGCAACACATCCCATTATCACACAGATAACGAGGTGTTACGCGAAAACGTGCGGAAATCACCATAACCACAGTTAATCAAAAACATGGGTTAATTAAAACCGATTGCGGAAAACTGATAAACTGTGAAACCTATTACATTTCAGTCCATATCCTGCAAGAAAACATGTTATATACATATCCATACAAGCCTGGATACATGTCCACAGCTTAGCACAACAACTGTCCTGTCATAACCATGAGTTCATCACCTGTTATATACATAAAGGCCCACATCCGGCCAGCAGCAGGATATACAAACGATATCGGTCGTACATCGTAAAACAACGTCAAAACACCGCCAAGGACCTGAGAGTACAGGGATGACTCTAGACTCTACACCAAAACATCAAAACAGCAGCATCTCCAAAGCTTGCCTTCTATAGATCTTCTCGCTGCTCGGCCGCAACTCTGCGACCACCACCACGACAAGCTCGACCACCTAAAAAGGGTGAAAACTAGCGGAGTGAGACAATTGAACATTGTCCCAGCGGGATAAATAACTCTGCGCCAAAACTACAAAACCTCAGATAAGATAAAGCTTATCTCAACAGATTATTGATGAAGAATATAACAAGAACAGTTATAAGTAACAAGCCATCCTCAGACTTACCAGCTGTATCAAAAAGGCATATAACCACTATATTTCCCAATGGAACATGATTGACAAGATAGATTATATGAGACTCACCACAAAAGAGTAATAAACAACTACAATATAATCAAAGTTAACTACACAAACAAGGCCTCAACCAATGTTTCATATTTGTCTTATCAATACATACTAAATGGCCGTATTATGTTTTATTATGCCCTGAGGAAATGAACCGTACCGTTCAAATCCAACCCTCGGCTGCGAAGCCCATAGCCGGTGCCATACAAGGTCAATGGAAGAGCCGGAATCCAAGACCTTCTCTGCCTCATGGTCAGTACATGAGAACACAAAGGAGGACCGCAGTCTCGTGCTTGAAGTGGTCATAAGCCACAGGGTCAGCTCCAAAGGCGAGTCTGCCTCGGTACAGGTCATGACACTAGAAATTGAGCCACGTGTCTAAACACCGTACTCGGATCCATGAACGCATTCATGCTCAACATATCACATATCTGGAGCCATGGGCCATGTTCACCATGCTCGTCACACATCCGAGTCTGCAACCGCAGCTGCACTCATTTCACCTCTCTATTTTAGGCTAGGAGAAACCTCACATATTCAAAAATATGCGCTCCGGGTTAACCCGTAGGAGAACCCGTTTCACCATCACCAAGTCCTGACGATGATGGATCTATGGCCAGGGCAAACTACATGATATGATTTCACTGTTATTAATTGGTATCTTTTAGATGGATTGCAGGGTTCAACCAAGCTATATGACATGCAAGATATAACAAAAAGTAAAGAACATTATATTATTATTGTAACGTCATCAACCTGATCCATCACAAGGATCCAACATCACATGTTACCACTTGGCCTCTTGCCAACCATCCAGATCCATCTCGAGGATCATCGCATACTCTAGGATCTCAATTCCTCATCATGTTCTGTCACTGCCTTCCCAAGGCTCACATCATCATCATGGGACAACCATACCCCATATATAATCTCATAGAACAATGATCAAGTAATGTTACTCATCATATATACCGCATGGCCCATTCATGGCTACACATTACCTGCATGGTTAGGATACACAATAACCATAGATTCAATCATAAGGAATAAGCTCACTATCATGAGTTATCATTCAAGATAATCTATTTATCAATATTACATTATTTGATGATGAAGCTTGTTAAGCACATTGTACCATAATCATGCTCACCCTTATCTCAGGATTATCCAATCAGTCAAGGTATTCACTTTATATAGAAGCATGTTGAGTATACACCATTGCTACCAAGGTCATTACAGTTACCCTCCTCTATCATCATCATTACCCCATTACATTATTAACATCATTATTGCTTTCGCTATGAGCAAGGCATTATCATCATCTTGGTTATCAACAACATTGTCATCTTGGCTATCATAAACACTACTAACATTATTATTATGTAAATAACATTGCGCATAACCGTTCACTTCCATGACATGTGAGATTGTCATTAGAATACAACCTCGCATAGCACAAGAGTCGCAGCAACGCTGGGCTGTACCCTGCCGGCCAACGCACTCAAAGTGTGTCGCCCGACACCACTCAGCCGTCCCGCCCGATATGCTAGGGCTATCGGCCAGCTCGCACCACACCTCAACCACCAAGAGAGAGAGGGGAGGAGAGAGAGAAAGAAAGGAGAGAGGGAAGCACTCCTGATAACATGCAACTACTCACACGGCCTAACGACCGACACTCTCCCAAACCAAAGGCTTGACGCCCGTCACAACCTGCACATATCGCGCGTCACCCCCACTCCCTATCGTCCGACACCACAAGATACAATGCCCGTCAGGGCTATCGGCCATCACGCTTTGTGCCATATCGTGCAACTCAGATGACTCATCCAAACCAAGCCCCGTCGTCCACCAAGAACCAAGGTCCATCGTCCAAGAGAGGAACAAGAGCATCGTTCATCATCAGAGGGACCTATCGTCCATCATGATCACTGTCATATTGGCCAACAAGACATGCTCATCCTATCGCCCGACACATGGGCCGGGTAGGTATCGTCCATCCTCAAGAACACACCATGTCGCCCTACACAAGGTACCATATCGTCCAACCTAAAGAGAATATCGTCCAACGCACCAAACAAAGAAGGGGTATCGCCCGACACAAGGGTAAGATATCGACCAACCGAAGGCTGACGCCTGTCAGGCCTACTGCCCATCACAACCATATCGGCCGACACAGGTACAAAGAAAAGTACACTAGCATATGAACAAGAATGTAACGAGAGGAGAAGGAGTTAGGGATAGAAATTATGCAACCCGCCTTGAAGCTCCAAGGAAGAAGCACTCCAGGTGAGTGTATCGGCCAACACAACAGCAAGGAGGGGGAGTATCGTGCACTCAAGGTGGAGGAGAGACCAAAAGATCAAAGGAGACTAAGGCAAGGGAAAGAACCACATATATAGAAGGAAAGGGTGGGGAAAACAAGGTAGGTCCATGCCATGTGTCATCCATCCAAGGAACACTCGTCCTAGGGTTCCAGCCCACACACTAGCAAGGCATGGGACACTTGTCCAAAAAAATGCACCAAGTGTCCACTGCACAAGACCAGGCATCACGGGCGACACAGGAAACAGCTCTACCGGGCGGCACACCAACCTGCTGGGCAACACAAGGCAGGTCCTAGCCGACACAAGGCTCAAGCAAGCCCAGGCAAGGCCTAGAAAACTCAAACAACAAGCCCAAGCCTTCCTCTCAACCCTAGAGGAAGTAAAGAGAGAGAAGAACACCTCTCAAGGTGACAAACTTGCTCCCAAAACCCTAGACTTGGGTTAATTGCAAGTAGCACCCTCAACCCTCAACAAAGCACAACCAAACCCTAATCACCACTCAAAGGTGATTAGCAAGCCTCAAACCATCAAGGTTAAGCAAAACAAATAGGGTAAGCCCTAAACGCAGGTCAGGGTCCTTACAATCTAACCCCCTTTAAGGGATTTCGTCCCCGAAATCTGAAGAGAAAAGCGAGGGATACTTCCTCCTCATCTCTTCCTCAAGCTCCCACGTGGCTTCCTCAACGCCATGACGCTGCCAACGGACTTTCACAAGAACCAGGTCCTTCCTCTTCAGCTTCTTGATCCTTCTGTCAAGAATCGCCACAGGGCCTTCCTCGTAGGTCACATCTGCATCAAGCTCAACCTCAACTGGATGTATCACTGTACCTGAATTTGGATGACTTTTCTTTAACATACTGACATGGAACACTGGATGTAACCTGTGCAACTCAGGAGGTAACTCTATCTCGTAAGCTACCTTGCCAACACGTGCTACGACTGGGTAAGGCCCCATATACCTGGGTGCCAACTTACCCTTCCGTCCAAACCTCAGCACACCTTTCCACGATGAGACTTTAAGATATACTTTGTCTCCTACCTGGAACTCCAACGGTCGTCGGTGATTGTCCGCATAAGACTTCTGCCTGTCCTGTGCCACTTTCAACTGTTGCTGTATTACCTTGATCTTATCTGTCGTCTGCTGCACTAACTCAGGACCCAAAAGCTGATACTCACCAGACTCATACCAACACAAAGGAGATCTACACTTTCTTCCATACAGAGCTTCATAAGGAGCCATATCGATGCTTCGCTGATACCTGTTGTTATAAGAAAATTCTATCAAACTCAGATGAACATCCCAGCTGCCTAGGAACTGCAAAACACAAGCTCGAAGGAGATCCTCCACAATCTGAATAGTCCTTTCAGACTGTCCATCTGTCTGTGGATGAAAGGCTGTACTGAACCTCAACTGCGTTCCCAACGCTCTGTGCAACTGCTCCCAAAAACGAGTGGTAAACTGAGGACCTATGTCAGAAACTATTGTTGCTGGAACACCATGCAAACGAACTATCTCATCCACATACACTCTAGCGAGCTTCTCCGCTGTGTACGTTGTCTCCACAGGCAGGAAATGGGCAGACTTCGTCAATCTGTCCATTATCACCCAAATGGAATCATGATTCCTAGTTGTCTTGGGCAGACCAACTACGAAATCCATGGTTATATGATCCCATTTCCAATGCGGTATCGGCAAAGGTTGTAACGTACCTGCCGACTTCTGATGCTCAACCTTCACTTGCTGACAAACCGCACATCTTGCCACGAACTCAGCCACATCTCTCTTCAAACCGGACCACCAAAACAAGTCCTTCAGATTATGATACATTTTGGTGACACCTGGATGCATAGCATACATCGACGTATGTGCTTCCTCAAGCACCAATTTCCTCAGATTATCAACATCTGGAACCACCATCCTATCTCGATAGCAAACTAGCCCATCTTCAGACTCATGAAACCCATCACGCTTGTCGCTATCGAACTCGGATCTGATCAACTGTACCGCATCATCAGTCTGCTGTGCATCCTTAATCTGCTGTCTCAACGTAGGCTTAACTTGAATCTGTGCGAAAAGACCAGATAACAAACAAACTTCCATCTGCACGTTCATCTGTCTCAGAGAAACAAACATATCTCGCCTATGGCATGCCAGAGAACTCAACTGTGCCTTCCTTGAAGAAAGAGAAGAAGAATACTTTCTGCTAAGTGCATCAGCTACCACGTTCGCCTTACCAGGATGATACTCGATAGTGCAGTCATAATCATTGATCAACTCCATCCATTGCCGCTGTCGCATATTCAACTCGTGTTGCGTAAAGATATACTTCAGGTTCTTATGATCCGTAAAGATCTGACACACTTCCCCATACAGATAGTGTCTCCAAATATTTAACGCATGAACTACTGCTGCCAGCTCCAAATCATGAGTCAGATAGTTCTCTTCATGCTTCTTGAGCTGCCGCGAGGCAAAAGAAACCACATGATCTTCCTGCATCAACACGCAACCTAAACCTTTCTTGGAAGCGTCACAGAAAACAACATAGCCTTTCCCAAGCTCTGGTAAGATCAACACTGGAGCACTGGTCAGCTTCTCCTTCAAACTCTAGAAAGCTTGCTGACATCGATCATCCCAAACAAAAGGTACATCCTTCCTGGTCAAATTCGTCATCGGCAACACGATCACACTGAAGTCCTTGATAAACCTCCAGTAGTATCCCGCCAAACCAAGGAAACTATGAACTTCTGTCGACGTCTTTGGTTGTTCCCAATCCGCAACGGATTCCACCTTCTTCGGATCTACTTTGATTCCTTCAGCAGATATCACATGACCCAAGAAAGTCACTTCATCCAACCAGAACTCACATTTACTGAACTTGGCATACATGCAGCTGATGTTGACGAAGAAGAGTCAACGCTTGACGAAGATGTTGCTCATGCTCTTGCCTGTCCCGACTATAGATCAAGATGTCATCTATAAAGACTACAACAGACTGATCTAAGAATGGACGAAACACTCTGTTCATCAGATCCATGAAAGCAGCAGGTGCATGGGTTAGCCCGAACGGCATAACCACAAACTCGAAGTGACCATACCTCATTCTAAAAGCTGACTTTGGTATGTCATCCACCTTTATCCTCAACTGATGATATCCAGACCGTAGATCGATCTTCAAAAACACTGTAGCACCACGCAACTGATCGAACAGATCATCTATCCTTGGCAACGTGTACTTATTCTTGATCGTGACTTTGTTTAACTGCCGGTAATCTATACACAACCGCATCAAACCATTCTTCTTCTTAACGAACAACACTGGAGCACCCCACAACGACGTACTCGGTCGGATAAAACCTTTCTCCAAAAACTCTTGCAACTGCTTCTTCAACTCAACCATCTCTGTAGGAGCCATCCTATATGCTGACTGCGCAACTGGCTGTGTTCCAGGGACCAGATTGATCTCGAAATCAATCTCTCGGGGTGGAAGAACACCAGGAAACTCCTCAGGAAACACGTCTGCAAACTCTCGAACCACCGATACCTCCTCATGACTAGGACCTTTCGCCTTGGTAACCGCCACGGTATCCACCACGTGAGCTAGGAACGCCTCACACCCTTGTCGTAACAACTTATCCACAACCATAGCTGATACCAAACATGTCGGAAGAATCTTCCTATCTCCCTGGAAGGACCAATTCTCTCCAGCAACATCAAACACTGCCTGCTTGGAACCACAGTCCAAAACAACCTTATACTTCTCTAAGATATCCATCCCAAGGATAACATCGAAGCCATGCATATCAAGTGGTATAAGATCCACTTGTATATGATGTCCCGAAAAAGACAAAACACATGATGGACACTCTTCTCGAAGCAAAGAGGAACCATCAAGAGGGGTTTCTAACAACAAGCTATCCTTTTTACAGCTAACAGGTATACGACAATTCTCAAGCATACTATAGGCGATAAAAGAGTGCGTAGCACCCGGGTCAACCAGAACAGATATAAAGCAAGAAGAAGACATATCAGGATGAAATAACTCCATCTGACCTGTCACTACTCGCAGGTTGACTATCGCCTCCGGCTGACTCATGGCATAGAATCGAGCCGTTGCTTGCTGTCCACGACCTCTGCTCCCTTGAGCAGACGATCTAGCCTGAGACGCTTGCCCACGTCCTCGTCCTCTACTACCACTGGGCTGTGGTCTCTCTGACCCCTGAAGGTTCTGTCTCGGCTGCTGCGTCACTTCAACATCACTGTAGGGACAACTTGACCTGATATGCCCTGTCTGACCACAGGCATAACATGTCCTAACATCATCTCGAGGCTAGGATGGCCCTGTCACCACCACAGAAGCCGAACTTGGTGCCTTAGAAGGCAAAGAAACATAACCTCTTCCTCTACTCATAGACCACTAAGACGGTCTACCAGAACCTCTCATCGCTGCCGGTACCAAAAACATGGGCTTCTTAAAGCCACCAAACCTCTGACTCTGGAACTGAGAAGGTCTTTTCTTAGCCATAGACTCTCTCTTCTCCCTAACAGAACGTTCAATCCTCCGAACAGATTCTACGAATGTAGCAAACCGTTCTCGATTCTCCAATGTAGAGACCGGTGTCGTCAGCTCAGCACTCAGACCCTTCTCGAAACGTCTGATCCGTTCCTCGTCTGTCGTCGCCATGTGAGGACAAAACCTCAATAGATCCATAAACTTAGCTTCATACTCGGTGATGTTCATCGTTCCTTGTCGCAAACTCTCGAACTGATGGATCTTCTCATCCAGATACGTCTTGGGAAAGTATCTAGTGACGAACTCACGTCGAAACACTTCCCAACAAATTACCTCACCAGGCCGCTTCTCTTCCTCGATGGTCCACCAGTGACCAGAACTACCTTTCAGAAGGTAGACAACATGCTTTACTTTGTCTGCTTCGGGGATGTCAAGGATCTGGAAGGCCTTCTCAAGACTTGTCAGCCACAGATCTGCATCCGCTGGATCAGTCGTTCCAGCATACTCCGAAGCTCCGACTCGGCGAAGCCGCTCAAAGGTCTTCCCAATACCCGATGCTTCTCCATGGGGAACCTGTGCTCACGGAGGAGGTACTGGTAATCGCTCAACCATGAGATTCATCGTAGCCATTAACTGCCCCATAAGCTGTTAGTAGGCAGGGTGTTCAAGTATGGCCGGGTCAGGTTGGGGGACCTCAGGCACCCGATCTTCATGTGCCTGTCCAACTGCTCCATCAACAGATGCAGCATCGCTGTGCTCAGTAGTGAGTTCTTCATGGTTTCCAGACATCTTGGCTTTTCTTCCGCTGAGGGCAGAAGATTTCTATGAGAAAAGCTGGAAAACACATAAGAACAAACACAACCTAGTCCTAGATCCCTGTAGACTTAGCGAACCTAAAGCTCTGATACCAAACTTGTGGCAACACATCCCATTATCACACAGATAACGAGGTGTTACGCGAAAACGTGTGGAAATCACCATAACCATAGTTAATAAAAAACACGGGTTAATTAAAACCGATTGCGGAAAATTGATAAACTGTGAAACCTATTACATTCCAGTCCATATCCTGCAAGAAAACATGTTATATACATATCCATACAAGCCTAGATACATGTCCACAGCTTAGCGCAACAGCTGTCCTGTCATAACCATGAGTTCATCACCTGTTATATACATAAAGGCCCACATCCGGCCAGCAGCAGGATATACAAACGATATCGGTCGTACATCATAAAACAACGTCAAAACACCGCCAAGGACCTGAGAGTACAGGGATGACTCTAGACTCTACACCAAAACATCAAAACAGCAGCATCTCCAAAGCTTGCCTTCTACAGATATTCTCGCTGCTCGGCCGCAACTCTGCGACCACCACCACGACAAGCTCGACCACCTAAAAAGGGTGAAAACTAGTGGAGTGAGACAATTGAACATTGTCCCAGCGGGAGGCATAACTCCGCGCCAAAACTACAAAACCTCAGATAAGATAAAGCTTATCTCAGCTGATTATTGATAAAGAATATAACAAGAACAGTTATAAGTAACAAGCAATCCTCAGACTTACCAGCTGTATCAAAAGGGCATATAACCACTATATTTCCCAATGGAACATGATTGACAAGATAGATTATATGAGACTCACCACAAAAGAGTAATAAACAACTACAATATAATTAAAGTTAACTACACAAACAAGGCCTCAACCAATGCTTCATATTTTTCTTATCAATACATACTAAACGGCTGTATTATGTTTTATTATGCCCTGAGGAAATGAACCATACCGTTCAAATCCAACCTTCGGCTATGAAGCCCATAGCCGGTGCCATACAAGGTCAATGGAAGAGCAGGAATCCAAGACCTTCTCCGCCTCATGGTCAGTACATGAGAACACAAAGCAGGACCGCAGTCTCGTGCTTGAAGTGGTCATAAGCCACAGGGTCAGCTCCATAGGCTACCCTCTGCCTAGTCTGCCTCGGTACAGGTCACGGCACTAGAAACTGAGCCACATGTCTAAACACCGTGCTCGGAGCCATGAACGCATTCATGCTCAACATATCACATATCTGGAGCCATGGGCCATGTTCACCATGCTCGTCACACATCTGAGTCTGCAACCGCAGCTGCACTCGTTTCACCTCTCTATTTTAGGCTAGGAGAAACCTTGCATATTCAAAAATATGCGCTCCGGGTTAACCCGTAGGAGAACCCGTTTCACCATCACCAAGTCCTGACGATGATGGATCTATGGCCAGGGCAAACTACATGATATGATTTCACTGTGATTAATTGGTATCTTTTAGATGGATTGCAGGGTTCAACCAAGCTATATGACATGCAAGATATAACAGAAAGTAAAGAACATTATATTATTATTGTAACGTCATTAACCTGATCCATCACAAGGATCCAACATCACATGTTACCACTTGGCCTCTTGCCAACCATCCAGATCCATCTCGAGGATCATCACATACTCTAGGATCTCAATTCCTCATCATGTTCTGTCATTGCCTTCCCAAGGCTCACATCATCATCATGGGACAACCATACCCCATATATAATCTCATAGAACAATGATCAAGTAATGTTACTCATCATATATAACGCATGGCCCATTCATGGCTACACATTACCTGCATGGTTAGGATACACAATAACCATAGATTCAATCATAAGGAATAAGCTCACTATCATGAGTTATCATTCAAGATAATCTATTTATCAATATTACATTATTTGATGATCAAGCTTGTTAATCACATTGTACCATAATCATGCTCACCCTTATCTCAGGATTATCCAATCAGTCAAGGTATTCACTTTATATAGAAGCATGTTGAGTATACACCATTGCTACCAAGGTCATTACTGTTACCCTCCTCTATCATCATCATTACCCCATTACATTATTAACATCATTATTACTTTCTCTATGAGCAAGGCATTATCATCATCTTGGTTATCAACAACATTGTCATCATGGCTATCATAAACACTACTAACATTATTATTATGTAAATAACATTGCGCATAACCGTTCACTTTCATGACACGTGAGATCGTCATTAGAATACAACCTCGGCTAGCACAAGAGTCGTACCAACGCTGGGCTGTACCCTGCCGGCCAACACACTCAAAGTGTGTCGCCCGACACCACTCAGCCGTCCCGCCCGATATGCTAGGGCTATCGGCCGTCTCGCACCTCACCTCAACCACCAGGAGAGAGAGGGGAGGAGAGAGAGAAAGAAAGGAGAGAGGGAAGCACTCCTGATAACATGCAACTACTCACACGGCCTAACGGCCGACACTCTCCCAAACCAAAGGCTTGACGCCCGTCACAGCCTGCACATATCGCACGTCACCCCCACTCCCTATCGTCCGACACCACAAGATACAATGCCCGTCAGGGCTATCGACCGTCACGCTTTGTGCCATATCATGCAACTCAGCTGACTCATCCAAACCAAGCCCTGTCGTCCACCAAGAACCAAGGTCCATCGTCCAAGAG